>OU343160.1:174798319-175398319 GCA_910595825.1 Philhelius pedissequus | reverse complement strand
CCCAATTTTGAAATAGCTCATTACTATTTGCCACACCAATGTGTACTATGGCCTAAAAGCGTGTCTACCAAATTGCGTGTAGTATTTGACGCATCTTGCCGAACATCGTCACAAATATCCTTAAACGGAATACTTATGGTCGGTCCGACGATACAGGACGAGATAAAATGCACACACTCCTATACAAACATACAAGCTTAACACCATAACATATGGTAAATCATCCGCACCGTTTTTGGCAATTCGTTGTCTTCGGTACTTGGCTGAGAAAAACCATGAGCATTTGAGTTAAGGTGCTTCCGTTCTAAAGTCTGACTTTTAAGTGGACGATATGTTGACTGGAACAAACGAAACCAAGTCATTTCCATTTTGAATTCAGTTGGATTAAATCTCTCAAAGTGGCATAGTAATCATATTTATTTAATCGAGGAAACCAAACAAAAAGAAATTAAATTGACCGAATCCAATCTAACAAGCACGTTAGGTATCGCTTGGAATCCTCTTGTAGACGAATTCATCTTTTCGTTCAAGCCAAATCGGACTTACACAAAGAGAGCCATTTTATCTCTTTCCTCGTCCCTTTTTGACCCAATGGAGTTGCTAAGGCCCATTATCATTCAAGCAAAAATATTGCTAAAACAGCTAGATAAAGTGAAATGGGATGCATCCATTCCACAAACCATAGACACTGAGTGGCGTCAGTTTTTGACCAACCTTCACTCACTTCAAAATCTGTCGATTCCTCGGTACGTTTTCGCAGAAGGTAAACAAAGTTACCAAATACATGGCTTTGCAGACGCATCCATGATAGCGTATGGTTGCTGCATATATCTGAGAAGCGTAGATACTTGTGATCTTGAATCTTTCCTTCTCCAGAGGACATTGCGTTGGAGAAAAGAAAACCCGTTTTGAATTGTCAACTACAAGACCAAAACTATTATCTTAGAATAATAGCGCGAGTAAGCTCATACACTAAAACTGTCCGAATCTTTGGATGCGTCAAAAGGTATCTTAATTTACGAGTATGGAGAATCCCGGTTCCTGGTGAATTTCTGACTGCCGAAGAGCTGGAAAATGCATTACAAGTCATAGTTACGGTAATTCAAAAGCATTACTTTGTTAAAGAAATCGAAGCTATCAAATCAAACGCACCGCTAAGGGGATCAATAAAATCTCTTAATCCATTCATCGAAGAGAAGAATGGGCTTCCTTTGTTGAAAGTGGGCGGCCGGTTGAAGCACGAAGACATGCCAGAGGGAAGTAAGCATCCATTGTTACTACCAAAGGAGATCGTCTTCAGTAAAACTTTCGTCGAACATCTTCATTCAAATTATCATGCAGGTCCCAAAGCTCTTGTCGTGCTGACAAGACTAAGATTTTGGATCATCAACATTCGAGATGTATCACGACGCGTCGTTCGAAAGTGCCCTCATTGTGCAAGGTATAGACCCAAATTATTATAACATGTTATGGGAAATTTGCCTGCTGAACGATAAACTCCTTCACGTCCATTTATTTGTTGTGGAGTCGGTCCAATATATACGTACTACAAAATTCGTGGCAAGGTTCCATACAAAACCTATGTGGCGGTTTTTGTATGTTTCTCGTCGAAGGCAGCTCATTTGGAACCTGTATGTGACCTTTCAGCCGATGCGTTTATAGGAGCATTGAAAAGAATGATATGTCGTAGAGGTCTCCCTAGAGACATTCATTGTGACAGCGCGACAAATTTTATTGGCGCACAGTCCAAACTAAAAGATATACGTGATATGTTGTTCAAAAAATCTAATCAACAAAATATCATTAATTTTTGTTCAAATGCGTCCATAAATTTTCATTTTATACCCCAGGGCACCCCACTTCGGAGGAATTTGGGAGGCGGCCGTTAAATTTGCAAAGTGCCACCTCTAACGCAGCCTAGGAGGTGCCAAGCTGTCATTTGAAGAGTTGTCAACTGCACTGGTGGAGATCGAGGCCATAATGAACTCCAGGCCAATAACTCCGATGTCTACCGACCCCAATGACGTTGAAGCCCTAACGCCAGCTCATCTGCTTATCGGATAATCGCTCAAAGCAATATCTGAGCCAATCGAAGTAGTCTCCGATATCAGCTATCTGCAAAGATGGCGCCGAATAAATGCCGTCAAAATTCACTTTTGGAAGCAGTGGTCATTAGAATATGTCCAAGAACTCCAAGGTCGTGGGAAGTGGGCGTCGCCCAGCCCTAATATCGCTATTGGTAGCCTTCTCATCATCCACGAAGACAACCTGCCCCCTCAGTAGTGGCTCATGAGAAGAGTTACGAAAATTATCGAAGGTCCAGATGGTCGGGTAAAAGCAACTCGAGGAGAATTCAGACGACCAATTCATAAGCTGGCAGCTATTCCTGGTTGAAAGATAGTCCTTTCAAAGTTGGCGGAATATTTGAGCAGAACCGATTTATCACCATTTACTATCATAATTAATGAAGGCATACTATGTACTTTATTTAATTAATCACTAATTGTACTAAAACAAATTACATTTGAAGCGTAGGTATTCTGCTTGCTGCTGTGTTGTTGTTGTTTTGTGAGAGTAGAACTCCAATGAGTGGTTCAAGGAAAAAAAAATCTTCCCAATTAAAGAGACAAAGCCAAGCGACCGTTTGTGACGTTCAACTTGTCTATTGCCAATGGATAGGGGTAAGGAACAGCGGAGGAGAAGAGCCAGGCGACCAAATAAATGTTCAGCCTGTCTACAACTATGACTCGACGAAAACAATTTGTTAGAATAAAAAGATTTGTTTCTCCAACTTTTCGTTGTGTGATAACTTTTTCGCTTTATTCAACAGACTGCGATTCTTTTACAATTTCTTGGCTCTTTTATACTAAATTTCAGAAGCACATTACCATTTTTTTTTCTTATAGAAACTATGTGTTGTTTTTAAGTTTAATTGACACTTTTCAAATTTACTTGACTATTCAAATATGTGCTGATTATGATTTTAATTATGTGATTTTGTAATTTAATTAATATTTAAGATATGTAAATAATGTTTGTAAATAATTCAATGTATGTAATTCAGTTAATTTTTATAATTTAAGGTAGGTACATATATGATTGTGTGAATAATTCCGTGTGTGTTTGTAGTTTTGTAAAGGATGGCTGCTACAATCTCCCCCTCTGCCTCATGGATCGTCTCGAGAATGTGGATGGATCTGGTGAACTAGTAGACTCAGTAATCCTTCTCTTATTACACGGACTAGGGTTGTTCGTCTTCGTACTGGGATTAATGTTCTTGGCAGGTCTTCCTCTTTTTCTGAAAGATATAATAGGATTAGGAGTAGGTAGTTCACTTAAACCACCCGAAAAACGTGTGATCATTGATGCGTGGTAAGTACCCAATGGTACTGATGGATCATCTTCTTTTGCAATGGTAAAAGTAGTGGAGCCCTTCTTTGCAGAAATTATATACGGCCCATCTTTTTTTGGAGCCAACTTGGACGTAAAACCTTTCGATGATTTACTTATAGGGTGTGTTTTGACGAGAACCTTGTCGCCAATTTCGAATTTATCATGAGGTCTTCGTTTTTTGTCAGCATAAACTTTGTTTTTGTCTTGAGACTTCTCAGATGATTCCTTTGCTTCTTTTAAGGTTTCAGCCATTTTGAGTAAGTGTGGAGTTATCTGTGGTACAAAGTTTTCTGATTGGATGATGGCTTTTAAATCGTGGTTAACTTCATCTGGAGTACGTAATTCTCGTCCAAATGTTAAAAATGCTGGTGAAAATCCAGTGCTTTCACACTTTGCGGTATTCATTGCGAATCGTATGGATGGAAGTTTAAGATTCCATGAAGTATGTTCGTTCCCAACTAAAATAGATAGCTGTGCCTTCAGGGCTCTATTCTTCCTTTCGACAGGGTTTGCTTCTGGGTGATAAACAGGAGTAAAAGATTGTTTTATCCCCAAACAAAAGGTGAGTTTCTGCATTAAAGCAGATATAAATTGTGTTCCATTATCGCTATGGAGTCGTCGTGGAACACCATAACGCCAAAAAACTTCATTTAGTAAAGTAAGTGCACAGTTGGCGGCAGTTCCTTCTTTCAACGGAAATAGTTCTACCCAACGACTGCGTACATCTTCCACAATCAGGATCCATTGATGGCCACTGGTACTTGTAGGTAGTGGTCCAAAGAGATCTACTGCTACGATTTCGAATCTCTGACGGCTTGGTGTTGTTTGCAATAAGCCTGCTGGTTTCAAATTTGAAGATTTGTAGCGTTGGCATTCAAGGCAAACTTTGACATGATTGGTTACGTCAGATCTCATTCCTGGCCAATAGTAACGGTTAGAGATACGAGCCAATGTCTTTTCAACATCATAATGTCCAGCTGTAGAGTCATCATGGTATTTCTTCAAAATCATTGCTTTCATTGTTTTGGGAACAACAAGTTGACCATTTTCAGAGTCTTCTCCTGAGCAATATCGATATAAGACACCGTCAACTAACATGTATCCACGATTTGTCCAACGAAGTACATTATCATCGTTATTTTCGAAGGAATCGATGATTGTTTTCAAATCTGGGTCAGCTAGTTGTTCGTCTCTTATTTCCTTTGATCCTCGTCTTGGTATATCTACCTCTATTTGAGAGATGACACAGTCCTTCTCTATATGATTTTTGTCAGGACATGGTGGTCGGGAAAGAGTATCGGCAACGGCGTTATGTTTTCCTGGATTATAGCCAATTTCAATGTTATACGGCTGTAGTTGAAGTGCCCATCTGGCGAGTCGTCCGGTAGGAGACTTTAAGGACATCAGCCATTTTAAAGGCTGGTGGTCAGTTAATATTTTCACTTCAGAACCTTCGATGTACCCTCGGAATTTTTCAACAGCCCATACTACAGCGAGTGCTTCTCGTTCCGTCGTAGAGTAGTTGCGTTCTGCAGGTGAAAGTAAACGACTTGCATATTCAACTGGATGTTCCATTTCCTTCTCCCCCTGGAGTAAAACAGCACCGATAGCATAGCTGCTGGCATCGGTCTTCAGTATGAATGGAATATCTTCTTTGACCTTTTGTAGAATTGGAGAGGATGTTAAGAGTCTTTTGAGCTTATCAAAAGCATTCTGTTCTTCTAGTTCCCACTTCCAGGCAAAGTTCTTTTTAGTTAAGTTTGATAGAGGCTTCGATCCGTCTGCGAAATTTGGAATGAATCTTCTGTACCACGAACAGGTTTGTAAGAAAGATAGTACTTGTTTCTGATTCTTGGGTGCAGGACGTAATAGGATGGCACCTGTCTTGGCGCGATCGACTTTGAATCCATTTGGTGTCAGAACATGACCCAAATATTTAATTTCTGAGCAGCAAAA
The DNA here is from genome assembly GCA_910595825.1 of Philhelius pedissequus. Taxonomy (NCBI): domain Eukaryota; kingdom Metazoa; phylum Arthropoda; class Insecta; order Diptera; family Syrphidae; genus Philhelius; species Philhelius pedissequus. The sequence goes on along the minus strand of OU343160.1, from coordinate 175,392,970 downwards.
TTTGCATTTCTCACGGTTAAGACGAAATCTGAATTGTTTAAACGTTCGAAAAGGTAGGCAAGAATCAAGATTTGCGGCAAACCATTTCGAAATTTGTCAATTAATCGTTGAAATGTTGTTGGTGCGTTCCGCAATCCAAACGGCATTCGGTTGAAGACATAACTTCCAAAAGGCGTAATGAAAGCGGTTTTGGCGTGATCTTCTTTTGCAACCTGTATCTGCCAGTATCCAGAACGAAGATCCAATGTTGACATAAATGGTGTACTTTTAGCTGCATGAAGAAGATCATCGATTCGTGGGAGTGGGTACTTATCTGGGATTGTTATAGCATTTAGCTTCCGGTAGTCTATGCAGGCTCGTATTCTGCCATCACTCTTTGGAACCATAACAACTGGGAAAGCCCAAGGCGATTCCTTCTCTTCGATAATGCCTTTTCGCAACATATCTTCAATTTCGTTTTTAAGCTGGATTTTCCTAGCAGGTGAAATTCTGTACGGAGCATTTGAAATTGGTTCGTGAGTTCCAGTGTTGCTTTTGTGTTCCACGAACGGTATAGGGGATATGATCTCACCAAATAAATCGTTTTGCTCTTTCAGTATCGTTTTGAGTTTAAACTTTTCTGGCGGATTTATGTTGTATCCTTCTTCCGGACACAGTGTAATATCAATTGAATTTAGTATGAACCAGTCGTCAACATTTGTGTTAACCTTTTTCGGTTCGCTAAAGAGGTCATTGTTGCCTTTTTCGGGTGTTCTCATCTCTTGAGGAACAGCATCTGAGAAGATAGCTTGAATTCCGTGAGGCGAATAATCATTATCTCTTTTTCGTTTTGGAGTGTTGCCAATAGGACTCAGCGCCTCATGGCTTTCAAACCAAGCAAGATATGCTGAAACCTTTTTCAGCTTATCATCATTGTCCAAAGTCTTGTGATAACTTGGCTTTTGCTTAGAATGTGAAGGCTTAGAGTGGCTTTCAAGAGCTTTATTAATAATTGGAAGTTTTGGTGAATAGCATTTTGCAAGCTTAAAATCAAAAACTTTATCTGGGTGATCAATGAAATGGAAAGCTCTCTGCGCGATGTTCAGAACTATTCCACATTGTTCCAGGAAATCTATTCCAAGTAAAGTACGGTTTCCTTTTGCTTGTGGTAACGCAATGAAACGGATTTTTCGTAATCTTTTTCCGATTATGATATCTACCACCGTAGAGTAAACAATCTGTTTTCTGGGAACTCCGTCAGCCAAGGTTACTTCTGCGTTTACTTTTTGGAAAGGACAACCTTTTTTAACCAGCTGTTCATATAAATGTGCACCTGCGACACTTGTTCTAGCTGCCGTGTCGATATAAGCTTCGCCTTTTAGACCATTTATGTTGATGTTAACAGTTGGAACATTTCTTCCAATCACTGTTGATTCCATCAGGTTGAAATCCAGCATAGCTGGGCTGTTAGCATTTTTATTGCTGCATGTAGGACAATTTGTTCTTCAATATCCTGCTGCTCCGCAACCATAGCACTTCAGGTTTGGCTTCTTTGTTTCATTTTGACTGTTGGCTTTTTTGAAACACTGTTCTACTGAATGACCTTGCTTTCTGCAGAATGTGCAACGCTTTTTTTTACATCCTCAACAGCTTTATTTATAAATTTTGTTTCCTTTCGAGCTAACTCAACTTCTCGAGCTTCCTTAAGGAGCTCCTGGAAAGTCTTAAAAGAACTTCTGGCCACTGTTTCTCTTATAAACGAGAGCAATTGACCATACACCATGTTAAGCATTATCTCTTCCGTAAGTTTATCGGTTAACTGAGAAAATAATGTTCGTTTTTTACATATAAATTCGTCAATCGGTTCGTTGGCTAACTGGTTTGCTGAATTCAGCTCTGTATATATTCTCCATGCTGGCTTCGGTGGAGCAAAGGATGATCGTAATAGCTTTATTGCATCATCGAATGTTTTGGCTTCATTCTTAACACCTTGCCACCAGTTTGATGCAAAACCTTCGAGTAAAAGCGGGAATCCAGTCAATGCATTAGCTTCGGAAATATTTTCTGCATTCTTATACACCGTAATCGTTGCTATAAAGTCGTCCAGCTTCGACGTGTTTCTTTCACCATCAAAACGAGCGGTGCATCTGCTAAACGTTCCTTTACTTTCTTTGACGCCAATGGCAGCTTTTAAACGGGTTAGCTGATCTTCTGAGAGAGAAATTGAAGGCGGTTCAGACATTTTTTTGTTTTTAGATGAAACTTCTTCTATAATTGTTGATTCAAACGCAGTATTCGACGATTCAAATTCAAATTCGGAAGATTCTGATGAGGAGCTTTTCTCTGTATATTTTGGCTTAGGCTTCATAAACAGCCGATTGCTCTTTCTCATAGATTAAAATTTTCTATATATATCTCCACTTATATGGTCGGTGCGGGGTTGTTTTTTTTTTTCAAAAAAAAAATATTTTTGCTATAGACGCAATCAAAAAAAAAATTATCCACTTAAACGGGCTCTACTGTGTCGCGGTCGGTGCGGGGTTGTTGTTTTTTTTCCCAAAAAAAAAAATTATTTTTGTTATAGAAGCAATCAAAAAAAAAATTATTCACTTAAACGGGTTCTACTGTGTTGCGGTCGGTGCGGGGTTGTTGTTTTTTTCCCAAAAAAAAATTATTTTTGTTATAGAAGCAATCAAAAAAAAAATATCCACTTAAACGGGTTCTACTGTGTTGCGGTCGGTGCGGGGTTGTTGTTTGTTTTTTTTCCAAAAAAAAAATTATTTTTGCTATAGAAGCAATCAAAAAAAAAATTATCCACTTAAACGGGTTCTACTGTGTTGCGGTCGGTGCGGGGTTGTTGTTTTTTTTTCCAAAAAAAAATTATTTTTGCTATAGAAGCAATCAAAAAAAAAATTATCCACTTAAACGGGTTCTACTGTGTTGCACTTAGTCGGGTTCTACTGTGCTGTCCACCAGAAACGTTAGATGTGTCAGTATAAGTAACCACAAGGTTGGGCGCCAATTGGAGCGTAGGTATTCTGCTTGCTGCTGTGTTGTTGTTGTTTTGTGAGAGTAGAACTCCAATGAGTGGTTCAAGGAAAAAAAAATTCTTCCCAATTAAAGAGACAAAGCCAAGCGACCGTTTGTGACGTTCAACTTGTCTATTGCCAATGGATAGGGGTAAGGAACAGCGGAGGAGAAGAGCCAGGCGACCAAATAAATGTTCAGCCTATCTACAACTATGACTCGACGAAAACAATTTGTTAGAATAAAAAGATTTGTTTCTCCAACTTTTCGTTGTGTGATAACTCTTTCGCTTTATTCAACAGACTGCGATTCTTTTACAATTTCTTGGCTCTTTTATACTAAATTTCAGAAGCACATTACAATTTATTTTCTTATAGAAACTATGTGTTGTTTTTAAGTTTAATTGACACTTTTCAAATTTACTTGACTATTCAAATATGTGCTGATTATGATTTTAATTATGTGATTTTGTAATTTAATTAATATTTAAGATATGTAAATAATGTTTGTAAATAATTCAATGTATGTAATTCAGTTAATTTTTATAATTTAAGGTAGGTACATATATGATTGTGTGAATAATTCCGTGTGTGTTTGTAGTTTTGTAAAGGATGGCTGCTACACATTATATTTTAATTCAAATTTGGCGGTAAAATTATACCATTCGCCATATTTTTATGTTTCAATTCGCCTTAAATAAAAAAAATGTTAACGTAATCTCTCCGAATTTGGACTGATTTTGTCCTATAAATAGCACCACAAATGAAATAAAGCAAAAAAAGCTTGTATCAGCCCAAAGTGGAAAATCGTTGTCTATTTTTGTTCGCTTTCGCTCGTTTTTTCGTATTCGATCTCAGTCAAATAGATATAGATTCTTATCTATAAATCGTTCTTTTTCGAACCCTTTGACAATCAGTCAAGGCATCAATCAGGATCGATCCATCCTGTCGAAATATCACGAATCATAGAGATCCCGGATTGACGGTCATTTCTAGTGTGATCTTTCAGGTGCATTTCCAATCACATTTTACTCCCCTTCCCCTCTTAGCTCTTGCAGTATCTTTAAGAGAATTTGGTTTGTAAATATTCCACACAATACCTAAACGCGTGATATTGAAGTCAAACTGCTTTTTCATATACGGAATAAAAACCAAATTAGCATAGTCGTCAAATGTTTTGGAGATAACATATGAATAATTGCAGCTCCGTCAATGACAGCACTTGTTTTGACGGGTTTTTCAGTTCGTGGAATCGAGAAAGTTTCAAAGCAAGTCAATATGTTTAGTTTTCCATCTCGAGTTAATGAAGGAGGGCATATTTGATTTTCGTGCTTAAAAAACTTCCAGATTTCCATTTCTTGTTTGGCAGGCAATGTATAGCTGAGAAAACAGTTTAACTCCTCTTTTCATGGATGTCAGTTTTAATCCTTCTAGTTGAGCTGCTATATAAGGGGAGGCTGTTTCGATGTATGACATCGTCTAGTGCTTTCGTTCTATTTACCAGACGTTTTTGTCGTATGTTTTTTATTGTTTTAGTAACGGAAGGGCAAGCAATTTCCTTACTTTCTAGATGCAATAAGTCTACGCTTTCTTCCTCAAAAGAATTTCCAAAATTCTCGAGCACATGCACAAGTGATCTTATATCTTTTGCAAATGCTGTCTGGATGCTTGCTGTCTGGTCATGATGGCGTATTATTTTCATATCTGTTTGAATGTATTTTCAAACTCTTAAATTGCTCTGGCAACCTCTTGACCTGCTACCATCCATCGACGAAGAGCATTTGCATTTTCTAGGATTCCTACAGCACCTGCTTCCCCTTTTATACAAGCGTTGTTCTGTCCGTGAGCTTGATCAATCGTAATTCCAGAAAAAGCATACCTAGTCTTTTGTACAACAAAATGTCCGTCACTAAATTCCTTGGCAATTGTTGGATGCTTGGCTGATAATTCAGCCATATCTTTAAGATGAACTGGAATCCAACGAGCATTATTATACTGATCTAATGCAAAAAACGTATGCACAAGCTCTGTCAAAGAATCTATGTACATGTTGAAAGAAGCCGTTCGAAGAGAACGTACAAATGTCAGTGGGCACAACTGCATTTCCATCAACTGTGGTTGTTTACGTTTTTTTTCTCCACACCACTGATTAAAGTCTAAACAAGATTCTTCATTTTCCATAGTATTAACGACGTAGCTATCATACGCTTTGTGTTAAGTTTATATAATGCAACCACTGTTATTTAATGTGCCCTCCTTGCGTGAGTTGAAGTATATATAATGCAACTACTGTTATTTGATGTGGTCTTCTTGCTTGGGTAATGTGTGCTGTATTCAACAATGAATCGGCTGTTCCTGATGATGCTATATCAGCTTGAACTAATGCTTCAGTCCAACCACATCTTTCCAATACTTTTCAGAGCCATTTCAATACGGAGCCCTCCAAACATAAGAACAAAATTATCTTCGCCATATATATCGGGCCATTTCCATTGTATCTCCTTGATACAATACAATTTAAATGGTTAACAGCAGTTTTGACTACGTTCATCATGGCCACTGTATGAGCACTCATCAAATGAAGGCAGAAGAGCTGTACGTGAAATAAGCGTTACTTCGTTTTCTGCTGATATGCATGATATGCAGCACGCGATATATTTTTGGGGGTTTCTTGATATGTTTCATCTAAAATCTTTCTTGCATTCTTCAACCACTCATGTTCTGGTTTGGTGTGTTCCTGGAAGCCCGTCCCCTTCAGAATAATGGGTGCAGGTAGAGGTGAGCCTTTAAACTTAACATTAACCGGCAGAACATCTGTGTAACTCCTCAGCAGTTAATTCACTCTCCTTGTGGTTATAGTTGGAGCAGACATCGGCAAAGTAATTCTACCGCTTGTGCAATCACTCCTAACGGCATGCTGTATCATCGAAATTCCAGTTCCATGAAACGAATCTTTGGCCGTAGTTGAGGAGAGGTTATGGTCTAAGTTGTCTACAGCAGCGGTAGTAAATACATTTTTACTAAAAAACAATGGATAAACTGCATTATGATGATAATAACTTTCACATACACTGTTCCCCATTTGTGATGGCAATCTTAATACACGATCGTATGATATACTAAGCCCTAGATAAAATAACTTACCAACAAGTTGTTTTTCACGACTATGCGCAAGTATCATCATTCCAAAGTAGATTGGAACAGGCGTTTCTTGAGCAATACTGTGTCGACCAGATTGTGGCGTCTCCTTGCCTACGTTTATTTTTGAGGCTGTTGAAATTGATAAGTGCTCTAGAAAGGCAAGGAGGAGATACAGATTCAGCATTTTGATCTTTAATGTCTGGTACTTCTAACACCATGTTGACAAGGGCTAACAAAAGCCTAGACACCGACTTTCATGACTTTTTTCAAATGACCCATCAAAAAAATTAGAATCCTTAAACATGTCTTGACGTACAATCTGTGCTGCCCCTGCAAGAATAATTGCATCATTATCGTATTATCGCAAGTATTTTATTCTTAAGTCTAGTGCTATGAACTTTGAAATCTACCAAAATGTTTCAATCTCGTAATATATAGTTGAACAAGATCAGAAAGCTTAAGAACTATAGTACGATCAGATCGCTCATGTGTCTCCTCAATGTAAATTACTAGTTCAGCAAAAACGATACCATATATTTTATTGTCCCGGTCTGTTCCTGTATCTTCTGCTGTCTTGAGGGCCCTTGCCCGATTATATAACGCTACTAAACATTTTGTGTGATATTTTTCTTCTAAAGCAACCGTATCCCTTGTACTCATTCGAACTAGGAGTTCTGTTTCCTCGAGTAATATAGCACATGCTCTTACACGTTTGTCTATTTCAAATGTTGCAGCTTCGGGGAGACTGTCATTGGCCTTAGCTAATTCTCCACAGAAAAACATGTTTCTTGGGTAAAATTTTGGGAGTGCAATCTTGTAATCCTAGGTTTAATAGCCTCATCTTGAAAATTCCGTTTTTCCTACTTCTCTTTTCTGTTCTTTCAAGCTTTGTGTTAGTGTATTTAAGCTTACATGACTGGTGCCACTTAGCCTCATTTTTAACAAGTGTTATTTGAATACCTTCCCCATTATTTAAGTGATCTAAATGTAGTTCCTTGGGGAGACAACTTATGTGATCAAATTTGATTAAATTGTCAGCTAATAGTTTGTAGCTGGAACCAATGTCTTTTCTTTTTGTTAGAGTTGGATTTGTTAATGGTTCCAGTGTATATTCTTGTCATATGAAACATCACTCCCAATTTGTCAACATCGCCGTCGTCCTTTGTTTGTTGTCTTGTTGAAGTACAAAAGGGTCTATGAGTTCAAACTGTCTAGACATGATTAAAAAAAAGAAATGTACCTAAGCATTGAAAACATATAAACTCTTACAGATGGGTCGGTAGTATATTTTTAATACATATATATCTACTCATCGAACTGAATGAAAAAAAAGTCACTATGTTTTATAGGTTACAGTTTGCCTTTGGGAAATAAACGATTAACATATGAAAGCCATATTTAATAAAAGTGTTTCTATTCAACATTAGAAATTGGCGACGAGAATGGACTCGTTATCAAATAATTACTCCATTCGACACAAGCGAAACCTCAAATATTGGCGAGAGATGGAAAAAGTATGTCTGGAGACTGGACAACTATTTGGTCGCTGCCCAAATAACTGACGCAAAAAGGAAGAAAGCACTTGCTTTAAATTATGCAGGTAATCTAGTCTCTGATGTTTATACTTCCGTTCCCTAATCCCAATAGGTAAGGTGGTGAAAACGACAACCCAACCCTTGATGAATTTGAGCAGGCAAAACAAGAACTTTTCGATCATTTCACTCCTCAAAGCAACAAGGAGTTCGAAATATTGAATTTTCGAAAGCTACAAGAAGATTCTGCAGAAACCATCACACAATTCTTATCAAAATTTGTGAAGCATGCTGAAAATTGCGGATACGAGGCCGACACAAAAAAGGACGTAATAAAAAGGCAGATCATCTATGGAAAAAACTCATCACTTGTAAGACGCAATGACGCCTCAGAGATTGTCCTTCATTGGATCGGCTACTATCATACGTACAACTACTCGAAAGCAATGGCCACCAAGTGAAAAACAGAAAACCAAAACAGCCATGTTGGACCTGAAGAATACACTAACGCTATTTGAAAGAGACGCCTTTCACAAAGAAACAATGGAAATATTTCTAATAAAGCTACCAGAAGTGGTTATAACTACGACAAACAAAATAGCAACAAGAACCGCAAGTGTACTTTCTGCGGTGGTGGATGGCACAACGACGGTTAGAGAGCTAAATGCCCAGCTCGGAAACTTAAATTGCAACCTATGTAACAAAAAGGGACATTGGAGCAAAGTGTGCAAACCCAACAAGCAGAGAGAAAGAACATACATTTTAGAAAACCAAGTGATAGAGGAATCATCTAGTGATGAGCCGGTATACAACCAATCAAAAACCGGCACTAAGACACCAAGAGTGATATTCTAACCAACGAAAAAAATCAAGTTCTTGATTGATACAAGCTCCTCTGTTAACATAATTCGCCGAAAAATTTGGTTAAAAACAGGTCACAGCATGGACAGCCTAATTCCAACTAAAGAAAAAGTTTTCCCATATAACGCAAAAAGTGAACTACCAATTATAGGCAAACTCAAAGCCCATTTGTGTCACAAAAACAAAAAGATACAAACCAACATATTAGTTATCGATGCAGATACCATGTCTATTTTGAGTCACAAAACAAGCGAGAAACTTAACATAATTAAACTATCTTATAACATTCTCAATAACCAAAATAACAATAAAGATGCAAACAACAAAACTAAGATGGATCTAAAATACATTGAAAACAACTACCCGAGACTTATACAAGGAGTTGGGAAACTAAACAAGTTCCAAGTACACCTACATATCGATTAAACTGTCCAACCCGTAGCCCAAGCCCACAGACGAATACCAATTCATTTTAGGAAACAATGGGAGAAGAAATCAACAGACTGCTGGAGCGGGACATTATCGGGAAAGGAGATGGACCAACACCGTGGGTATCCCCGATTGTGCTTGTGCCAAAACCAAACAAGCCCGAGAAAATAAGAAAATGTATCGACATGCGAGTACCTAACACTGCCATCAAAAGAGCGTTCTCTCTTAATACATAACACCAACAGTCGACGATATTCTTTCGTCTATTAACGGCTCAGTCATTTTCAGCAAAATTGACCTAAACGCAGGATATCACCAACTCGTACTGGATAAACCTCCACGGGCAATAACAACATTCTCAACACACATTGGCATTTTCAGATACAAATGTCTCACTTTTGGGGTGAATTTTGCCGCGGAAAAATTTCAAGACACAATTCATCAAGTTCTCATAAACATCTCGGGAGTTATCAACATAAGCGATGACATCACCAAAAATGGTTCTCGAACGTCTCAACAATCATGGTCTAACTATAAAGAAAGGAAAATGTGTGTTTAACCAGAATAAAATTGACTTTTTTGGATATGTATTCAGAAAGAATGGCATTGAACCTGACCCTCGGAAAATTGATGCAATCATAGACCTGAAACCTCCAGAAAACATATCCGCAGTTCGAATTTTTTCTAGGAATGCTAAATTACCTCCAGAGATTTCTAAAAAATCTAGCCAACAACACCAACATTTTGAGGAGTCTTCTGCAAAAAGATAAAATATTCGAGTGGACCAAGGAGCACCAAGAAAATTTTGAAGAAATAAAAACCATAATCTCAGACGCGAGAAAGTTGTCATATTTTAACATCAAGAAGCCAACCTATCTTTACATTGACGCAGACCCATTCGGATTAGGCGCCATACTCGGACAAGAGAAAACCAACAGCGTGGAAGTAGTAGCTGATGCATGCAAATCCCTTACTAACACGGAGCAGCGATATACTCAAATTGAAAAAGAGATGTTGGCCATGAAGTGGGCTATGCAACATTTTCACATCTACTTATTTCGAGCACATTTTACGGTTCACACATACCATAAGCCATTTCTTGGAATCCTAAAAAAACCTACCAGCAAGTAAAGTGCGAGCATTGAACGCCTTCTTTTAAAGATCCAGCAATACGAGTTTGACGTTGTACATCAAAAGGGAGAAAACAATTCAGCAGATTACCTATCAAGACACCATATCGCTCTAACAAAAACAAACGAAAATCAGGGCAAAAGAATTGAAGAATACGTTAATACAATCGTCCATCAAAACATGCCAAAAGCCATTTCTATGAATCAAGTCAAGTCAGAAACCGGAAAGGACAACATACTTACCAAATTGATTCAGGCCATATGCGAATCGAAAATGTTCAATGATCCAAAACTCAAACAATATAAAAAAATCAAAAACTGAGATCACAGTTGACAACGGTATAGTCTTACGAGGTAACCAAATAATTCTACCACCTAAACTTCAAGTGGAATAGTAAAAACAAAACAATTCATACGCAGTAAAATCTGGTTCCCCAATATAGGTAAAATGGTAGAGGATAAGATAAAAAACTGCTGCATCTGCCAATCGGTTGCAAACACTAACAAAAGGGACCCGCTAATCGTTCCAGATGTAGCAAAATGTCCGTTCAAGCACGTTTCAGTGGACTTTATTGGGCCTCTTAAAACAATATATTAATTTTTTTCATGATCGATGACCTTTCAAATTATCCAATAGCCGAGATAGTAGACTCAACAAAGTTCAGCTGTGTAGCAGAAGTTCTAAATAAGAATTTTGCTCAGTTTGGCATACCGGAGAGGTTATCATCCGACAATGGTCCTCCTTTTAAAGGAAAAGAATTCTCTGACTTTGCACAGCTATACAATTGGATTGGAAGCACGCAAGAATACTGCTGAAAACGCAACAGCAAAAACGGAAAGACTACGCCGATGAAAGCAGAAGAACAAAACCTAATAAAGTAAACATCGGTGGCTTCGTATTGTGCGAACAGATCAAAACAAACAAACTTACACCAACGTTTGATACTGAACCATTTTCGGTCACAAAAATTACAGGAACAAAATAACTGCGAAAGGAGAAGGTAAAGTTATCGAAAGAAATCCATCATTCTACAAGATTATTCCTAATCAAACTATCTACCCTTCTAGATAGCTAAACCCGAGAACAGCCAAACCACATCAGCCCTCTTCCCATTCCTTCACAAATATAGGTACTAGCTCATTCTCATCCTCACATCTCTGCGAAGAATACATACTCCAGCGAAAAGAACGTCAACGGCTGCCAAGTACACAGCGACCAAGACCACCTCCATCTCCAGGAGCAATCACCATCATCAAGAGATTCTTGAGTCCGTCGATACCAAGGAAACTCCAAAACCAAACGGAATTCCAAATATAAAAACAGCTGTCACATGCATCACACCAACAGTAAAAGCCCGATAACCCGAACCAACCCATACAGGAAATACTATAACAGAAGAAGCGCGACAAGTAGAACCAAGAACATCAAAACGTACTCGACGACCTCCAAAATACTTAGATGAATTTACTAACGCATCGTCTGGAGAAGTTTGGGAAATGTAGCATCCACAATAAAATATCAGCTGTCATTTCCAAGTACTTGCTTGATCTCGATTATTTAAACTGTTGTGAGTTTTAATTTATGTGAGCTTGTAAATTCTTGAACCCGTTTTCAATTCGAGCAAATATTTCAAAAAGAATGCATCTACACTCTATCCACCGAAGTGCCCCCTTAGAGTATAAAAACCGACAACCTATTCTGGGAATGAAAATATAACCAAGTTCAAAATCCTAATATTTTGTACCAGCTTTCGCATTCTTGATAATTAAAATCAAATTTAGAACAGGTTTATCATCTCTTAAGAATGATACGCTTTGCCAATCCTGAATAATATATAGGCAAACACGCCTATAGAATTTGTTTGACGTAGCCAATATCCATAACGATGAATAAGGTGGTCTGTATGTATATAGATTTGTGATTTTATTATAGGTCTTCAAACCAGTATAAACAACAAATTTATGTAAATTAGTTTTATTTCTCTAGTTTTTTTTAAATTTAAGAACTTACAAACGAACAAAGTACAAAAAACGAACACCCAATTTTGGGTGAATCGCTTGGAGCACAACTGCACTAATGCGCACTTCTACCAAACTCGATCAATCACACAATTATCTTGAGGCTTAGGCATCGACGTAAACATCTGTTGTTGATATTGTCGTGTTTGGCCCGCTCGTCTAGACAGACCCAGATTTTCGAACATACTCTGCAGATGTTGCGATAACATTTTGCTCAAATCATATATGGGCGTAGTCTGTCTTTGACATTCCGCTTGTGTTCTCTTTGCAATTCGACAGTTTTATATAGTTCCAGTTCTTCGAAGCCTGGCCAAACACCACGAATCAATGTGCCACAAAGTTTTGATATCTAGATGAGTTGTTGTTGCTCGGTGTTTTCTTGCATTATCAGCAAACGTGTCCAAGTCTCCGCCATGATGCAATCAGCTGCCCACATATCAACTGGTGGCCCATAGTTTCGGTCGCCCAAAAGAAGTTCTGGAGGTCTATACGAAAGTGTTACTACTCGGTTTGTGAATCGGTTTTTCTGTTCATTATTTGGAATGCTAAATGCATGCGCCAAACCGAAATGGGATAGTCTCAGGATGCCATATTTGGTTATGAGTACATTAGCAGCTTTAATATCACGATGTAATATTTAAAATTATTGGAAACAAATTATGGTTACTCTAAGAGTTGAATAATTGCAAAGGATTTTTTTTTCAGAACTTACCGTGTTGCTGTGAATGTAATACAAACGATTTAGAAGCTGTTCCATTAAATTTCTTGATCTTGCTTCGGGTACCCAACACCGGCTAACTACACAGTCTTGTAAGAGTTATGCTAGAGGATCGAGTTTCGGATAAAATTGGAAGACTTTTGGCGGAATTAATTTCTAGAAAACACAATATTAAAATCAATATAAAATGCAACAACTTTAAATTAACTTACTTGAGTATATTTAGTTTCACATTTGGTTTTGGATCACTTAAGCGACTTGGTTGGTCCGAACCTACAGGTGAAAGAGTTGACGGGCACAACTCTAAAGCTTTTCACAGCTAATGCACTATTAATTTTCCTAACTGAAATAGAGAATACTTCCTTAAATAATAAATAAAATTTGAAAATTAAAACAAATGGATTTTATTTTTTAGAACTGTCAATCTGACAAATCGACAGCAAAAAAGAGCTGTCATTTTTGAGGAAAAGTATATTTTAATCCACCACTCACATATATTCACGGATAGGAAAATAAGAGTAATTTAGGAGAGTTTTCTCTTACTCACCTCAAAAAAAAACTTGCGGGTGTTTAAGGAAAGCGCGGTACGAGTCGCGCCTCTATGTAGTATAGTTTCTCTATGGATCTGTCCCATTTAAAATGCACAAGCTACTAACACATGTTTTCCAAAAAGGGCATTTTGCACTCAATTTAGCTTGTAGGGTGAAAGACCCCCGAAGTCGTGTCTCTATATAGTATACTTTCTCTATGATCCCCACTTCAAATATCAGGTGACTTTCCCAGTATATTTATTTGCATCAACTTGACCCAGCTTAAAACCTAGATCTACTTCAGGGCGACCCTAAGCTTTTAAAAACACAGAATCACAAATTAATAAACATGGATTAGAAAAGGTTTAGGACTTATTCCGTGGACAAAGTGCGAAATACTATTAATAAAACACAATTTCTGGTATTTGACTTTTACCAACTTAGTCCTTCGCTGGACCATCGAAGACGATGGTCCAGCGATGGGCTAAGAATTGACATTTAGGCCCTCATTATGAATAGCCAATCGAACTTAAAATCTTGCGAATTCACTAATTACGAATAGCAATTCGCTGAAACTTAGCTCGCTTCAAATGTCAAAACTGTAGCGAACTTGATTATCGAGGGATTACGAGCGAATCTTCGCTAATCTTACCCATTTAAGTGTGATATACCATCAAATCAAAATATTTAGTGATACCGTTAGCGAATTGTTCTGCCGGGAAATATTTTCTATGTATTGTTGATAAAAGTTTCAAATTTACTTGTATTAACATGTAGCTAGCTATTTTTCCATTGCCCTATCGGTAATCTATCGTAAGGAATTTCCAGGGGAATAGATTTTCTTTCCCGGAAATCGTTCTCCTTATCGGGAATCTCCATTGGAATTTCGTTTTCGGGAAAGAAATACAACCAACCTAAGAAAAAAAACTTGCGGGTGTTTAAGGCAAGCGCGGTACGAGTCGTGCCTCTATGTAGTATAGTTTCTCTATGGATCTGTCCCATTTAAAATGCACAAGCTACTAACACATGTTTTCCAAAACGAGCATTTTGCTCTCAATTTAGCTTTTAGGGTGAAAGACCGCCGAACTCGTGTCTCTATATAGTATACTTTCTCTATGATCCCCACTTCAAATATCAGGTGACTTTCCCAGTATATTTATTTGCATCAACTTGACCCAGCTTAAAACCTAGATCTACTTCAGGCCGACCCTAAGCTTTTAAAAACACAGAATCACAAATTAATAAACATGGATTAGAAAAGGTTTATGACTTATTCCGTGGACAAAGTGCGAAATACTATTAATAAAACACAATTTCTGGTATTTGACTTTTACCAACTTAGTCCTTCGCTGGACCATCGAAAAGATGGCCCAGCGATGGGCTAAGAATTGAAATTTAGGCCCTAATTATGAATAGCCAATCGAACTTAAAATCTTGCGAATTCACTAATTACGAATAGCAATTCGCTGAAACTTAGCTCGCTTCAAATGTCAAAACTGTAGCGAACTTGATTATCGAAGGATTATCAATAGCGAATCTTCGCTAATCTTACCCATTTAAGTGTGATATACCATCAAATCAAAATATTAAGTGATACCGTTAGCGAATTGTTCTGCCGGGAAATATTTTCTATGTATTGTTGATAAAAGTTTCAAATTTACTTGTATTAACATGTAGCTAGCTATTTTTCCATTGCCCTATCGGTAATCTATCGTAAGGAATTTCCAGGGGAGTAGATTTTCTTTCCCGGAAATCGTTCTCCTTATCGGGAATCTCCATCGGAATTTCGTTTTCGGGAAAGAAATACAACCAACCTAAGAAAAAAAACTTCGAATACATTTCTGCGAACAACTTTTGACTTTGACAGCTTTTGATTTTATTTGGTGCGTTATTTGGTAAAGAAAACAATTTAAATTGCAAAACAATTTTTTAAGGATTATGCGAAGACTTCATGGAGACAGGTGCAATCCACTTGATTTGCCAGAAGCAACGCAAGTTGTGAGTTTATATTTTTAACGTTTATTTCAATGATTTTTTTGTTTCAGAAGATTCAAAAAGAATTATCGTACAAATAAGCCGATGTTTCTTTTCTTGTTGGACGTTCTTGCAAGTTCATTTCCAGAATCAAAACAATCTTTTGGCATTCCTCCTATTGTAAAGCTTAATGCATGCTAGCGCTTCCTTGCAGAAAGAGGATACCAAAAAGGAGCTGGAAACGACCATAACGTGGATCTAGCCAACAACACCAACATTTTGAGGAGTCTTCTGCAAAAAGATAAAATATTCGAGTGGACCAAGGAGCACCAAGAAAATTTTGAAGATATAAAAACCATAATCTCAGACGCGAGAAAGTTGTCATATTTTAACATCAAGAAGCCAACCTATCTTTACATTGACGCAGGCCCATTCGGATTAGGCGCCATACTCGGACAAGAGAAAACCAACAGCGTGGAAGTAGTAGCTGATGCATGCAAATCCCTTACTAACACGGAGCAGCGATATACTCAAATTGAAAAAGAGATGTTGGCCATCAGGTGGGCTATGCAACATTTTCACATCTACTTATTTCGAGCACATTTTACGGTTCACACAGACCATAAGCCATTGCTTGGAATCCTAAAAAAACCTACCAGCAAGTAAAGTGCGAGCATTGAACGCCTTCTTTTAAAGATCCAGCAATACGAGTTTGACGTTGTACATCAAAAGGGAGAAAACAATCCAGCAGATTACCTATCAAGACACCATATCGCTTTAACAAGAACAAACGAAAATCAGGGCAAAAGAATTGAAGAATACGTTAATATAATCGTCCATCAAAACATTCCAAAAGCCATCTCTATGAATCAAGTCAAGTCAGAAACCGGAAAGGACAACATACTTACCAAATTGATTCAGGCCATATGCGAATCGAAAATGTTCAATGATCCAAAACTCAAACAATATAAAAAAATCAAAAACTGAGATCACAGTTGACAACGGTATAGTCTTACGAGGTAACCAAATAATTCTACCACCTAAACTTCAAGTGGAATAGTAAAAACAAAACAACTCATACGCAGTAAAATCTGGTTCCCCAATATAGGTAAAATGGTAGAGGATAAGATAAAAAACTGCCGCATCTGCCAATCGGTTGTAAACACTAACAAAAGGGACCGCTAATCGTTCCAGATGTAGCAAAATATCCGTTGAAGCATGTTTCAGTGGATCGATGACCTTTCAAATTATCCAATAGCCGAGATAGTAGACTCAACAAAGTTCAGCTGTGTAGCAGAAGTTCTAAATAAGAATTTAGCTCAGTTTGATATACCGGAGAGGTTATCATCGGACAATGGTCCTCCTTTTCAAGGAAAAGAATTCTCTGACTTTGCACAGCTATACAATTGGATTGGAAGCACGCAAGAATACTGCTGAAAACGCAACAGCAAAAACGGAAAGACTACGCTGATGAAAGCAGAAGAACAAAACCTAATAAAGTAAACATCGGTGGCTTCGTGTTGTGCAAAACAAACAAACTTACACCAACGTTTGATCCCGAACCATTTTCGGTCACAAAAATTACAGGAAAAAAATAACTGCGAAAGGAGAAGGTAAAGTTATCGAAAGAAATCCATCATTCTACAAGATTATTCCTAATCAAACTATCTACCCTTCTAGATAGCTAAACCCGAGAACAGCCAAACCACATCAGCCCTCTTCCCATTCCTTCTCAAATATAGGTACCAGCTCATTCTCATCCTCACATCTCTGCGAAGAATACATACTCCAGCGAAAAGAACGACAACGGCTGCCAAGTACACAGCTACCAAGACCATCTCCATCTCCAGGAAGCAATCACCATCATCAAGATATTCTTGAGTCCATCGATACCAAGGGAACTCCAAAACCACACGGAATTGCAAATATAAAAACAGCCGTCACATGCATCAGACTTCGGGGGTGGCCGTGGCGCGATAGTTGTGTGTTCGCCTGTCAACCTCATGGTCACAGGTTCGATCCCTGCCGTAGTCTATGTCTTCTTATTTTTCCATTAAAAACCAATTCTAAAAATAAATGTCATACTATGAGTTGCTGGTTTACTCATTACATGCTGTTTAGGCATAGAACTAACAACATGTGATTGAGTAAAACTAGTATACCGATAAAATATGACAAAGAATACAAAAAATAATGCGAATTATAAGGGACATCGATAAATAAGACACGGAAATTTCTCCGCATTAGTTCAGCCGCCATCCCTGGAGATAAAATCTGAGACAACAACCACCTACAGTCTGCGAATATCGCGCCACACATCTTTCCTATCATTCTTTCTTTTTCTTAACCTCACCCTCACGCCCGCGCTGTGGTGAAACATTTAAAGGGTATTCATAATCCCTTGAGCGCGTGTAGATTATAAAAAAAAAAAAAAAAAATCACACCAACAGTAAAAGCCCGATAGCCCGAACCAACCCATACAGGAAATACTATAACAGAAGAAGCGCGACAAGTAGAACCAAGAACATCAAAACGTACTCGACGACCTCCAAAATACTTAGATGAATATTGTATTTTAGCTCTTACTGTCCAATACAGTTAGAGTAAAAGATGTATCTCAGCTTCTTACTGTTCTATGTACAATAAGATTTTGTTGTTTACAAGAGACAAGCACTTGAACTTGTTCTTGAAAGGAATTGTAGATTCGAAGTTAAAACACCTTGTTGTTGTTAAACGAAACGAATGAATTTTACTGTCGAAGATATGTCTCTTTTATACTTAAAACTAAACAATCAAATTGATGATACATTACGTTACAAATAAATATTAATTGTGTCACATAAATTGCTTACAAATATAATACGATGACACATTGCATTGCAAAATAAATAATATTAATTGTTTTACATAAATTGCTTACAAACATAAATACGATGTCACATTGCATTGTTACATAAATTGCTTACAAATATATCAAAATATGACACAGTTATGTTTATGTTGGGCAGGTCATTGTTTCCTGCAGATGTCATCAATACTTGGTGTGGCTTGTGTTTGCGAAAGCAATGAACATTCTTCCCCGCGTTGAATGGGAACTCATTCAACAAACTATACCTCCGAAACGTTGTATTGAGTTTTGGGCGGTGAAGGAATGGAGTTTTCGTTTGACGTCATTTGCTTCCGAGTTTTCAGCAGAAATATGACTCCCAGGCAGACTGCTATTATAAGTGCCAGATAGCTGATTGAGTAATGATGAATGTTGTTAGTAAGTATTTTTTCGTTGAGGTTTGCGAGCTTCTGATGTTGTAATGTTGAAAGTTGGTTTTGGAGTGTTGTAAGCGATTCAATGTGCGAGTTGTTAAATTTTGGAATTTGATCTAGAGCTGATTGAACATCACTTAGTTTCGCTATCGTTGATAAATTTCCAAAACTTATGAAGGATGAATGTACGTTGCTTATTGTCATCTGGATTCCTTGAATGGTAACTAGGTTGTTTCTCAATCTACAGTTGCCTTCGATTGAGAGGAGTCCAGCTCCAGCGAGATCCATTTGACAGGTTTCGGAATTGCATACAGCAGTAAGTTGAATATCTTGAAGAGTTCCAAAAATCCATTGATTTCTATTGTTCAATTGGGTCCATATAAAGTTGTTGATGGGCCGTACAATGTTACACGAAGTTGCGGTGTTGTTGATGAAAAGAGAAAATTCACAGTTGTACGCTTGTGAACCTGCGTGATATTTTGCCTTTCTGGTTGAGCAGAAATACTGCATATCTTTTCCTTTGTTGCAATCCTTGAATTCTGATGAAGTCATTGGAAAATACTGGTCTCTATGACGGTTTATGGCCAGAATCTCTATGGCTGGGCTTATGATCAGAAGCGTGTTGTTTATAATTAATGGGGCTGATCTTATTTGGAACAATTCAAATGCTTCTTGTTCAACGAGCGGGATGGTAATGACGAATATTAAGTGATTTCCTGCGTTGCTTCCCTTCGTTTTTGATATTTTGTAGAATTGGAGCAAATCTTCTTGTTCGAATGGTAGTTTCTGTGACAATGGTAAGTGATTTCTTATGTTTATGATTTCAGCCTTAAGTTGGGCAGGTGAAAGTAGTAGTGGGTTGGTGTTGCCATAATGTATATCTGTTAGTGTATCAAGAATTGTGCTTTCTATCCGTTGGAGATTGGATGCCATCATCATTAGTTGCATAGCAAGTGTAGTAAAGATTTGAAACACTCTAACCTGGTCAGTGGCATTTCCAATTGTTGCAATGATCTCGTTGGCTTGAGTTTGAACCATATTTATGCGATCTTGGACCTGGAGCTGATCATGCTTTATTATGTTGATGGTTGAGTCAATAACAGAGGTTTGATTTTTCAACATTGACAAGAGATGAGCATCATTGTTATTTATTTGGTTGATTGTTTTGGACAATTCTTCTGCATAGTCGGAATCTAGTAGCCCAAATAAGGAGTGAGCTACGTTTCCAACAATATTTATTGCTGCTCTAGCACTTCGATGTCTTGAAATCAAGTTGGTATCTCCTTGTAGTGATATCTTCATATTCGTTAGATGGTTAACCATTGCATTGCATGTTGTTCTTAGCTGTAGTTGATTACATAAGTGTTGAAGGGCCTTCGTCCCGTTGTTGAATGCTTCAAGCTCAGCTAGAATAGGTGCTAGGTCATAATATGTTATGATGTTCCATTCATTTACAATCAGGTTCATGGATCCAAGATTTTCAAAGTATAGTCCAGGATTATTTTTAAACCTTGTAATGTT
Organism: Philhelius pedissequus; assembly: GCA_910595825.1. Lineage (NCBI taxonomy): Eukaryota > Metazoa > Arthropoda > Insecta > Diptera > Syrphidae > Philhelius > Philhelius pedissequus. The sequence continues at coordinate 175,372,849 of OU343160.1, read as the reverse complement.
TATCGGTGATGCGATAACTATTGGAAGCAAGCACAATGACAGAATCATCGTTGTTATTAGTGAAGTGTTGCATGTTTTTCGTCGTTTTGGTGATGTCTCCGTCAGTATGTCCTCATCTTCATGGTTTGCATCTTCCCTGTCTTCGATGAGTGGCGCTAGACGATGAATCGGTCGTTTCAGTATTCCTGACTGTGTTTTTACGTTGACCACTCGAACGACTTCATCCTGCCCCTTAAAGATGTCGACAATTCTTCCCAATGGCCATTTGAGGGTTGGTGTACTATCTTCTTTGATGATAACTAAATCCCCGATTTTGATATCTTGATGCCTCTTGTTCCACTTGCTTCTCTGTTGGAGTTGGTTGAGGTATTCTGTTGACCATCGTTTCCAAAATTCGTGTTTAATGTAGCATATGTTACTCCAACGATTTCTTAGATTCTTGTTTTCTGGAACTATGTTCGGATGGATATGTGCGGTGAGGGGTTCTCCAATTAAGAAATGTCCTGGTGTAAGGGCGGCAAGATCATTTGGGTTATCTGATAGTGGAGTTAATGGCCTTGAATTCAGGATTGCTTCTATTTCAATCACAATAGTCTCTAGTTCCTCATGTGTTAATCATGCTGTGGATACCGTTCGGAGTAGAAGATGCTTTGCTGATTTGACTGCTGCTTCCCATAAACCGCCGAAGTGGGGGGCTCTTGGTGGAATGAATTTAAAGGTTATTCCCTTATCGCTGCTGGCCTTGATGATGGCTTCTCTGGCTTCTGCCGTGTGTAAAATATCCTTGAGTTCGGCTAGCTGATTTTTGGCTCCGACAAAATTGGTTGCATTATCACAATACAGCGTTTGTATTCTTCTTCTTCGACTAATAAATCTTCTCATGGCTCCAATGAAGGCTTCAGTGGTTAAATCTGTTACTACTTCCAAGTGAACTGCCTTAGTTGAGAAACAGCAAAAAACTGCTAAGTACACCTTGTGTGGTTTCTTGCCTCTGATTTTATAGTGGACCCAAAAAGGTCCGCAGAAATCTACGCCACAGATAAGGAATGGTCTATTTGGCGTTACTCGATCAGCTGGAAGGTTCCCCATGACTTGGGTCATCAGATGTGGATTTGTTCTCGTGCATCTTATGCAATTATGAACTGTGTGTCGGGCTGTGATCTTACCCTTGATTGGCCAAAACTGTTGTCTTAAAATGGACAGCAGTGTTTGCGGTCCACAGTGATTGTGGCGCTCATGTTTGTATTTGAATAGCAATTTTGTAATTGCTTCGTTGTATGGGAGTAGTATTGGTTGTTTTGCATCAAATGATATTGATGCAGCTTGTAGTCGTCCTCCTACGCGAAGAACATGGTTGTCATCTAGAAATGGTTCCAGAGTTGTAAGTCCACTAGATTTGCAAATTCCCTTATGGTTCTTAAGATCTTGAATTTCGCCTTTGAATTCGGAAGATTGTATCTGTATCACAACGGTAATGAGAGATTCGTTGAGCTCTTTGGGTGAGAGTGCCCTCTGCCCCCCGGATTAACCCTGAGTTTCTTGGCCCGTTTGATGAAACGAAGCATATAGCCGATGGTATGTTGCAGGAACTTAAAAGAATTTTGATGTCGTATTTTATATATGAAATCACTTGGAGAATCATCTTGTAGTGCTATAGCAACAGTATGTTTTCTCTTTCGTTCAAGATCGGAATGAGTTTCTAGTTCCTTTGGAGTTGAATGTGGCCAGGCCGATTCATTAGCATGTAGAAATAAGGGCCCGTAAAGCCACATGTGACAGGACATGAAGTTGCGTGCAGATATTCCTCGAGAAAGTAAATCTGCGGGATTTTCCTTTGATGGTACATGACGCCATTGTGCTCCCCATGAGAGTTCTTGTATTTTTGCTATTCGATTCGCCACGAAAGTGTGATATGAAGATGATGTGGAGGTTATCCAGGAGAGGACAATTTGGGAGTCTGTCCAAAGATATACTGATGCTTCTGGGAGTCGTATATCTTCTCTGACTCTACGGGTAAGTTCAGCTCCCAAGACTGCAGCACATAATTCTAGGCGAGGAAGTGTTTGCTGTTTTATTGGAGCTACACGTGATTTTGCGCAAAGTAGCCAGTTGATAGTTGTTTGGTCTTGATAAGTTGAACGCAGATACACCGCGGCTCCATAGGCTCGTTCTGATGCATCCACGAAGGTGTGAATCTGTATAGACGTAGGGTTCCCTTTAAATATGTGTCTGGGAATTTTCGCTTGATCGAGATCTGCTTTGTCCTTTCTGAAACTAAACCATTCTTCCTTGAGGTGTTGTGGAAGTTCGTCGTCCCAGGAGAGTTTTAAATGCCAAAGTGTTTGCATGAAGATTTTGGCTTGAACTACAACAGGGCCAAATAGTCCTAATGGATCGAAAATTCTTGCGAGTTCTGAACTAACCACACGTTTGGTGATTGATGAAGAATCGTTCACTTGAGATCTCCCACATAACTCGTCTGTTTTAGGTTGCCAGACAAGTCCTAGTGTTTTAATTGTGCAGTAGCTTCCGTCGGTGAAGTCGAGGCTGACTTCCTGATCCTCAGGGTGAATGTCACATATTAATTGGGGATGGTTTGCACACCATTTTCGAAGTTTAAAACCAGCGTTGTTCAGGATTGACATTAGTTGTTTTTGAGGTTCTTTTGCCTGAGTGATGCTGTTGGATCCGCTTATGCAATCGTCTACATAAAAGTCTTCTAACAGGATCTGGCTTCCGATTGGGTGCGTTATTTTGCTTTGAGAGGCTAAAAATTGTAGGCATTTGGTTGCTAAGTAGGGAGCGGCTGAGGTTCCGTAAGAGACCGTTTTGAGTTTGTAGTATTTTATGTCTTCTGATGGCTGCCGTCTCCAAACGATGAGTTGATAATTCTGATGCTCTTCATGAATGAGGATCTGTCTGTACATTTTTTCGATGTCGGCTGTGAACACAAACCTATGTATTCGAAAGCGGAGTAGGATCGAGAAGAGTTCACTTTGAACAGTGGGTCCAGTATGAAGTATATCGTTGAGAGATAGGCCCGTGGAAGTTTTTGCTGATGCGTCGAAAACAACACGTAGTTTGGTTGTGCTGCTATCAGGTTTGAGTACACAGTGATGAGGGATGAAGAAGTGGTGTTTTGGGATGTTGGCCGGATTTAATTATTCCATGTGACCAAAGGCTTCATACTCGTCCATGAATTTCACATAATCGTTCCTTAACATTGGGTTTTTGCTTAGTCGTCTTTCTAAGGACATAAATCGGTTGAGTGCTAATTGTCTTGAGTCACCCAAGGCTTCACCATTTTCTCGGAATGGTAGTCGAACTTCAAAGCGACCGGAGTTGGATCTCTTAACTGTTTGAGTAAAATGTGATTCACAATATTTTTCGGTTGTTGTCATTGATTTTGGTGTGTCTTCGAAGTCGTCCAGTTTCCAGAATCTTTCGATGAGGTCATTTGTGGAGTTGTCTTCGCCGAAAATTGCACAGGTGGCATTGTTATAGGAGACATTTTCAATTTTGCCTGCCACGACCCAACCAAGGACAGTGTTCTGTAACAATGGCATCTTGTCACCAATTCGTATTTGCTCAGGACGTATAAGTTGATGATATAATTCTGCTCCAAGAAGAACATCAATTTTGTCTGACTGATGAAAGTTTGGGTCTGCTAGATTGATGTTTTCAGGAATTGACCAGGTTGTTGTATCCAGGTTCTGCGTGGGTTGAGATGACACAATGCTTGGAAGAATGAATGCTTCCACTCTGCAGTTGAATTTTCCAATTGACGATTGGAGTTTGATGTTAACTCGCTGTGTGGAGTTTCGTGTTCTCAGCCCGATGCCTTCGATGCAAAGAGATGATGGTTTAGGTGATAAGGATAGACGTTTGATGAGTCGCTCTGAGACTAGATTTATCTGTGAACCTGAGTCTAAGATCGCTCTGACCACACAAGATTGTCCATTGTTTGCTGTGATGACAACTCTTGCCGTAGCCAAAAGTACATAGTCGTGGTTGTGATTAAGTTTTTGAATTGTTGCTACAGTAATCGGTGCTAAAACCTCAGTTTTTGTTGTGCTAGGTTTAGCGGTTATTGTCTCTGAAGTAATTGCGCTCGTTATTGTGTTGGATGGTTTCGAATTTTTTTGACTTAAGTGCAAAAGCGTGTTGTGCTTACCTGCGCACTTGGTGCAACTCCGTGACGTACATGTTTTTGCCGTGTGATCGGGCTTGAAACAGCTTACGCACCATCGTTGCTTCTGCGTCCATCTTAATCTTTCAGCGGCTGACATCTTCAAGAATTTTTCACAGTAAAAGATTGGATGCATTTCCATCAACTGTGGTTGTTTACGTTTTCTTTCTCCACACCACTGATTAAAGTCTAAACAAGATTCTTCATTTTCCATAGTATTAACGACGTAGCTATTATACGCTTTGTGTTAAGTTTATATAATGCAACCACTGTTATTTAATGTGCCCTCCTTGCGTGAGTTGAAGTATATATAATGCAACTACTGTTATTTGATGTGGTCTTCTTGCTTGGGTAATGTGTGCTGTATTCAACAATGAATCGGCTGTTCCTGATGATGCTATATCAGCTTGAACTAATGCTTCAGTCCAACCACATCTTTCCAATACTTTTCAGAGCCATTTCAATACGGAGCCCTCCAAACATAAGAACAAAATTATCTTCGCCATATATATCGGGCCATTTCCATTGTATCTCCTTGATACAATACAATTTAAATGGTTAACAGCAGTTTTGACTACGTTCATCATGGCCACTTAATGAGCACTCATCAAATGAAGGCAGAAGAGCTGTACGTGAAATAAGCGTTACTTCGTTTTCTGCTGATATGCATGATATGCAGCACGCGATATATTTTTGGGGGTTTCTTGATATGTTTCATCTAAAATCTTTCTTGCATTCTTCAACCACTCATGTTCTGGTTTGGTGTGTTCCTGGAAGCCCGTCCCCTTCAGAATAATGGGTGCAGGTAGAGGTGAGCCTTTAAACTTAACATTAACCGGCAGAACATCTGTGTAACTCCTCAGCAGTTAATTCACTCTCCTTGTGGTTGTAGTTGGAGCAGACATCGGCAAAGTAATTCTACCGCTTGTGCAATCACTCCTAACGGCATGCTGTATCATCGAAATTCCAGTTCCATGAAACGAATCTTTGGCCGTAGTTGAGCAGAGGTTATGGTCTAAGTTGTCTACAGCAGCGGTAGTAAATACATTTTTACTAAAAAACAATGGATAAACTGCATTATGATGATAATAACTTTCACATACACTGTTCCCCATTTGTGATGGCAATCTTAATACACGATCGTATGATATACTAAGCCCTAGATAAAATAACTTACCAACAAGTTGTTTTTCACGACTATGCGCAAGTATCATCATTCCAAAGTAGATTGGAACAGGCGTTTCTTGAGCAATACTGTGTCGACCAGATTGTGGCGTCTCCTTGCCTACGTTTATTTTTGAGGCTGTTGAAATTGATAAGTGCTCTAGAAAGGCAAGGAGGAGATACAGATTCAGCATTTTGATCTTTAATGTCTGGTACTTCTAACACCATGTTGACAAGGGCTAACAAAAGCCTAGACACCGACTTTCATGACTTTTTTCAAATGACCCATCAAAAAAATTAGAATCCTTAAACATGTCTTGACGTACAATCTGTGCTGCCCCTGCAAGAATAATTGCATCATTATCGTATTATCGCAAGTATTTTATTCTTAAGTCTAGTGCTATGAACTTTGAAATCTACCAAAATGTTTCAATCTCGTAATATATAGTTGAACAAGATCAGAAAGCTTAAGAACTATAGTACGATCAGATCGCTCATGTGTCTCCTCAATGTAAATTACTAGTTCAGCAAAAACGATACCATATATTTTATTGTCCCGGTCTGTTCCTGTATCTTCTGCTGTCTTGAGGGCCCTTGCCCGATTATATAACGCTACTAAACATTTTGTGTGATATTTTTCTTCTAAAGCAACCGTATCCCTTGTACTCATTCGAACTAGGAGTTCTGTTTCCTCGAGTAATATAGCACATGCTCTTACACGTTTGTCTATTTCAAATGTTGCAGCTTCGGGGAGACTGTCATTGGCCTTAGCTAATTCTCCACAGAAAAACATGTTTCTTGGGTAAAATTTTGGGAGTGCAATCTTGTAATCCTAGGTTTAATAGCCTCATCTTGAAAATTCCGTTTTTCCTACTTCTCTTTTCTGTTCTTTCAAGCTTTGTGTTAGTGTATTTAAGCTTACATGACTGGTGCCACTTAGCCTCATTTTTAACAAGTGTTATTTGAATACCTTCCCCATTATTTAAGTGATCTAAATGTAGTTCCTTGGGGAGACAACTTATGTGATCAAATTTGATTAAATTGTCAGCTAATAGTTTGTAGCTGGAACCAATGTCTTTTCTTTTTGTTAGAGTTGGATTTGTTAATGGTTCCAGTGTATATTCTTGTCATATGAAACATCACTCCCAATTTGTCAACATCGCCGTCGTCCTTTGTTTGTTGTCTTGTTGAAGTACAAAAGGGTCTATGAGTTCAAACTGTCTAGACATGATTAAAAAAAAGAAATGTACCTAAGCATTGAAAACATATAAACTCTTACAGATGGGTCGGTAGTATATTTTTAATACATATATATCTACTCATCGAACTGAATGAAAAAAAAGTCACTATGTTTTATAGGTTACAGTTTGCCTTTGGGAAATAAACGATTAACATATGAAAGCCATATTTAATAAAAGTGTTTCTATTCAACATTAGAAATTGGCGACGAGAATGGACTCGTTATCAAATAATTACTCCATTCGACACAAGCGAAACCTCAAATATTGGCGAGAGATGGAAAAAGTATGTCTGGAGACTGGACAACTATTTGGTCGCTGCCCAAATAACTGACGCAAAAAGGAAGAAAGCACTTGCTTTAAATTATGCAGGTAATCTAGTCTCTGATGTTTATACTTCCGTTCCCTAATCCCAATAGGTAAGGTGGTGAAAACGACAACCCAACCCTTGATGAATTTGAGCAGGCAAAACAAGAACTTTTCGATCATTTCACTCCTCAAAGCAACAAGGAGTTCGAAATATTGAATTTTCGAAAGCTACAAGAAGATTCTGCAGAAACCATCACACAATTCTTATCAAAATTTGTGAAGCATGCTGAAAATTGCGGATACGAGGCCGACACAAAAAAGGACGTAATAAAAAGGCAGATCATCTATGGAAAAAACTCATCACTTGTAAGACGCAATGACGCCTCAGAGATTGTCCTTCATTGGATCGGCTACTATCATACGTACAACTACTCGAAAGCAATGGCCACCAAGTGAAAAACAGAAAACCAAAACAGCCATGTTGGACCTGAAGAATACACTAACGCTATTTGAAAGAGACGCCTTTCACAAAGAAACAATGGAAATATTTCTAATAAAGCTACCAGAAGTGGTTATAACTACGACAAACAAAATAGCAACAAGAACCGCAAGTGTACTTTCTGCGGTGGTGGATGGCACAACGACGGTTAGAGAGCTAAATGCCCAGCTCGGAAACTTAAATTGCAACCTATGTAACAAAAAGGGACATTGGAGCAAAGTGTGCAAACCCAACAAGCAGAGAGAAAGAACATACATTTTAGAAAACCAAGTGATAGAGGAATCATCTAGTGATGAGCCGGTATACAACCAATCAAAAACCGGCACTAAGACACCAAGAGTGATATTCTAACCAACGAAAAAAATCAAGTTCTTGATTGATACAAGCTCCTCTGTTAACATAATTCGCCGAAAAATTTGGTTAAAAACAGGTCACAGCATGGACAGCCTAATTCCAACTAAAGAAAAAGTTTTCCCATATAACGCAAAAAGTGAACTACCAATTATAGGCAAACTCAAAGCCCATTTGTGTCACAAAAACAAAAAGATACAAACCAACATATTAGTTATCGATGCAGATACCATGTCTATTTTGAGTCACAAAACAAGCGAGAAACTTAACATAATTAAACTATCTTATAACATTCTCAATAACCAAAATAACAATAAAGATGCAAACAACAAAACTAAGATGGATCTAAAATACATTGAAAACAACTACCCGAGACTTATACAAGGAGTTGGGAAACTAAACAAGTTCCAAGTACACCTACATATCGATTAAACTGTCCAACCCGTAGCCCAAGCCCACAGACGAATACCAATTCATTTTAGGAAACAATGGGAGAAGAAATCAACAGACTGCTGGAGCGGGACATTATCGGGAAAGGAGATGGACCAACACCGTGGGTATCCCCGATTGTGCTTGTGCCAAAACCAAACAAGCCCGAGAAAATAAGAAAATGTATCGACATGCGAGTACCTAACACTGCCATCAAAAGAGCGTTCTCTCTTAATACATAACACCAACAGTCGACGATATGCTTTCGTCTATTAACGGCTCAGTCATTTTCAGCAAAATTGACCTAAACGCAGGATATCACCAACTCGTACTGGATAAACCTCCACGGGCAATAACAACATTCTCAACACACATTGGCATTTTCAGATACAAATGTCTCACTTTTGGGGTGAATTTTGCCGCGGAAAAATTTCAAGACACAATTCATCAAGTTCTCATAAACATCTCGGGAGTTATCAACATAAGCGATGACATCACCAAAAATGGTGCTCGAACGTCTCAACAATCATGGTCTAACTATAAAGAAAGGAAAATGTGTGTTTAACCAGAATAAAATTGACTTTTTTGGATATGTATTCAGAAAGAATGGCATTGAACCTGACCCTCGGAAAATTGATGCAATCATAGACCTGAAACCTCCAGAAAACATATCTGCAGTTCGAATTTTTTCTAGGAATGCTAAATTACCTCCAGAGATTTCTAAAAAATCTAGCCAACAACACCAACATTTTGAGGAGTCTTCTGCAAAAAGATAAAATATTCGAGTGGACCAAGGAGCACCAAGAAAATTTTGAAGAAATAAAAACCATAATCTCAGACGCGAGAAAGTTGTCATATTTTAACATCAAGAAGCCAACCTATCTTTACATTGACGCAGGCCCATTCGGATTAGGCGCCATACTCGGACAAGAGAAAACCAACAGCGTGGAAGTAGTAGCTGATGCATGCAAATCCCTTACTAACACGGAGCAGCGATATACTCAAATTGAAAAAGAGATGTTGGCCATCAGGTGGGCTATGCAACATTTTCACATCTACTTATTTCGAGCACATTTTACGGTTCACACATACCATAAGCCATTTCTTGGAATCCTAAAAAAACCTACCAGCAAGTAAAGTGCGAGCATTGAACGCCTTCTTTTAAAGATCCAGCAATACGAGTTTGACGTTGTACATCAAAAGGGAGAAAACAATCCAGCAGATTACCTATCAAGACACCATATCGCTCTAACAAAAACAAACGAAAATCAGGGCAAAAGAATTGAAGAATACGTTAATACAATCGTCCATCAAAACATGCCAAAAGCCATCTCTATGAATCAAGTCAAGTCAGAAACCGGAAAGGACAACATACTTACCAAATTGATTCAGGCCATATGCGAATCGAAAATGTTCAATGATCCAAAACTCAAACAATATAAAAAAATCAAAAACTGAGATCACAGTTGACAACGGTATAGTCTTACGAGGTAACCAAATAATTCTACCACCTAAACTTCAAGTGGAATAGTAAAAACAAAACAATTCATACGCAGTAAAATCTGGTTCCCCAATATAGGTAAGATGGTAGAGGATAAGCTAAAAAACTGCTGCATCTGCCAATCGGTTGCAAACACTAACAAAAGGGACCCGCTAATCGTTCCAGATGTAGCAAAATGTCCGTTCAAGCACGTTTCAGTGGACTTTATTGGGCCTCTTAAAACAATATATTAATTTTTTTCATGATCGATGACCTTTCAAATTATCCAATAGCCGAGATAGTAGACTCAACAAAGTTCAGCTGTGTAGCAGAAGTTCTAAATAAGAATTTTGCTCAGTTTGGCATACCGGAGAGGTTATCATCCGACAATGGTCCTCCTTTTAAAGGAAAAGAATTCTCTGACTTTGCACAGCTATACAATTGGATTGGAAGCACGCAAGAATACTGCTGAAAACGCAACAGCAAAAACGGAAAGACTACGCCGATGAAAGCAGAAGAACAAAACCTAATAAAGTAAACATCGGTGGCTTCGTATTGTGCGAACAGATCAAAACAAACAAACTTACACCAACGTTTGATACTGAACCATTTTCGGTCACAAAAATTACAGGAACAAAATAACTGCGAAAGGAGAAGGTAAAGTTATCGAAAGAAATCCATCATTCTACAAGATTATTCCTAATCAAACTATCTACGCTTCTAGATAGCTAAACCCGAGAACAGCCAAACCACATCAGCCCTCTTCCCATTCCTTCACAAATATAGGTACTAGCTCATTCTCATCCTCACATCTCTGCGAAGAATACATACTCCAGCGAAAAGAACGCCAACGGCTGCCAAGTACACAGCGACCAAGACCACCTCCATCTCCAGGAGCAATCACCATCATCAAGAGATTCTTGAGTCCGTCGATACCAAGGAAACTCCAAAACCAAACGGAATTCCAAATATAAAAACAGCTGTCACATGCATCACACCAACAGTAAAAGCCCGATAACCCGAACCAACCCATACAGGAAATACTATAACAGAAGAAGCGCGACAAGTAGAACCAAGAACATCAAAACGTACTCGACGACCTCCAAAATACTTAGATGAATTTACTAACGCATCGTCTGGAGAAGTTTGGGAAATGTAGCATCCACAATAAAATATCAGCTGTCATTTCCAAGTACTTGGTTGACCTCGATGATTTAAATTGTTGTGAGTTTTAATTTATGTGAGCTTGTAAATTCTTGAACCCGTTTTCAATTCGAGCAAATATTTCAAAAAGAATGCATCTACACTCTATCCACCGAAGTGCCCCCTTAGAGTATAAAAACCGACAACCTATTCTGGGAATGAAAATATAACCAAGTTCAAAATCCTAATATTTTGTACCAGCTTTCGCATTCTTGATAATTAAAATCAAATTTAGAACAGGTTTATCATCTCTTAAGAATGATAGGCTTTGCCAATCCTGAATAATATATAGGCAAACACGCCTATAGAATTTGTTTGACGTAGCCAATATCCATAACGATGAATAAGGTGGTCTGTATGTATATAGATTTGTGATTTTATTATAGGTCTTCAAACCAGTATAAACAACAAATTTATGTAAATTAGTTTTATTTCTCTAGTTTTTTTTAAATTTAAGAAAATTTCAACTTACAAACGAACAAAGTACAAAAAACGAACACCCAATTTTGGGTGAATCGCTTGGAGCACAACTGCACTAATGCGCACTTCTACCAAACTAGATCAATCACACAATTATCTTGAGGCTTAGGCATCGACGTAAACATCTGTTGTTGATATTGTCGTGTTTGGCCCGCTCGTCTAGACAGACCCAGATTTTCGAACATACTCTGCAGATGTTGCGATAACATTTTGCTCAAATCATATATGGGCGTAGTCTGTCTTTGACATTCCGCTTGTGTTCTCTTTGCAATTCGACAGTTTTATATAGTTCCAGTTCTTCGAAGCCTGGCCAAACACCACGAATCAATGTGCCACAAAGTTTTGATATCTAGATGAGTTGTTGTTGCTCGGTGTTTTCTTGCATTATCGGCAAACGTGTCCAAGTCTCCGCCATGATGCAATCAGCTGCCCACATATCAACTGGTGGCCCATAGTTTCGGTCGCCCAAAAGAAGTTCTGGAGGTCTATACGAAAGTGTTACTACTCGGTTTGTGAATCGGTTTTACTGTTCATTATTTGGAATGCTAAATGCATGCGCCAAACCGAAATGGGATAGTCTCAGGATGCCATATTTGGTTATGAGTACATTAGCAGCTTTAATATCACGATGTAATATTTAAAATTATTGGAAACAAATTATGGTTACTCTAAGAGTTGAATAATTGCAAAGGATTTTTTTTTCAGAACTTACCGTGTTGCTGTGAATGTAATACAAACGATTTAGAAGCTGTTCCATTAAATTTCTTGATCTTGCTTCGGGTACCCAACACCGGCTAACTACACAGTCTTGTAAGAGTTATGCTAGAGGATCGAGTTTCGGATAAAATTGGAAGACTTTTGGCGGAATTAATTTCTAGAAAACACAATATTAAAATCAATATAAAATGCAACAACTTTAAATTAACTTACTTGAGTATATTTAGTTTCACATTTGGTTTTGGATCACTTAAGCGACTTGGTTGGTCCGAACCTACAGGTGAAAGAGTTGACGGGCACAACTCTAAAGCTTTTCACAGCTAATGCACTATTAATTTTTCTAACTGAAATAGAGAATACTTCCTTAAATAATAAATAAAATTTGAAAATTAAAACAAATGGATTTTATTTTTTAGAACTGTCAATCTGACAAATCGACAGCAAAAAAGAGCTGTCATTTTTGAGGAAAAGTATATTTTAATCCACCACTCACATATATTCACGGATAGGAAAATAAGAGTAATTTAAGAGAGTTTTCTCTTACTCACCTCAAAAAAAAACTTGCGGGTGTTTAAGGAAAGCGCGGTACGAGTCGCGCCTCTATGTAGTATAGTTTCTCCATGGATCTGTCCCATTTAAAATGCACAAGCTACTAACACATGTTTTCCAAAACGGGCATTTTGCACTCAATTTAGCTTGTAGGGTGAAAGACCCCCGAAGTCGTGTCTCTATATAGTATACTTTCTCTATGATCCCCACTTCAAATATCAGGTGACTTTCCCAGTATATTTATTTACATCAACTTGACCCAGCTTAAAACCTAGATCTACTTCAGGGCGACCGTAAGCTTTTAAAAATACAGCATCACAAATTAATAAATATGGATTAGAAAAGGTTTAGGACTTATTCCGTGGACAAAGTGCGAAATACTATTAATAAAACACAATTTCTGGTATTTGACTTTTACCAACTTAAGACTAAGAATTGACATTTAGGCCCTCATTATGAATAGCCAATCGAACTTAAAATCTTGCGAATTCACTAATAACGAATAGCAATTCGCTGAAACTTAGCTCTCTTCAAATGTCAAAACTGTAGCGAACTTGATTATCGAGGGATTACCAATAGCGAATCTTCGCTAATCTTACCCATTTAAGTGTGATATACCATCAAATCAAAATATTTAGTGATACCGTTAGCGAATTGTTCTGCCTGGAAATATTTTCTATGTATTGTTGATAAAAGTTTCAAATTTACTTGTATTAACATGTAGCTTGCTATTTTTCCATTGCCCTATCGGTAATCTATCGTAAGGAATTTCCAGGGGAGTAGATTTTCTTTCCCGGAAATCGTTCTCCTTATCGGGAATCTCCATCGGAATTTCGTTTTCGGGAAAGAAATACAACCAACCTAAGAAAAAAAACTTGCGGGTGTTTAAGGAAAGCGCGGTACGAGTCGCGCCTCTATGTAGTATAGTTTCTCTATGGATCTGTCCCATTTAAATTGCACAAGCTACTAACACATGTTTTCCAAAACGGGCATTTTGCTCTCAATTTAGCTTGTAGGGTGAAAGACCCCCGAAGTCGTGTCTCTATATAGTATACTTTCTCTATGATCCCCACTTCAAATATCAGGTGACTTTCCCAGTATATTTATTTGCATCAACTTGACCCAGCTTAAAACCTAGATCTACTTCAGGGCGACCCTAAGCTTTTAAAAACACAGAATCACAAATTAATAAACATGGATTAGAAAAGGTTTAGGACTTATTCCGTGGACAAAGTGCGAAATACTATTAATAAAACACAATTTCTGGTATTTGACTTTTACCAACTTAGTCCTTCGCTGGACCATCGAAGACGATGGTCCAGCGATGGGCTAAGAATTGACATTTAGGCCCTCATTATGAATAGCCAATCGAACTTAAAATCTTGCGAATTCACTAATTACGAATAGCAATTCGCTGAAACTTAGCTCGCTTCAAATGTCAAAACTGTAGCGAACTTGATTATCGAAGGATTACCAATAGCGAATCTTCGCTAATCTTACCCATTTAAGTGTGATATACCATCAAATCAAAATATTAAGTGATACCGTTAGCGAATTGTTCTGCCGGGAAATATTTTCTATGTATTGTTGATAAAAGTTTCAAATTTACTTGTATTAACATGTAGCTAGCTATTTTTCCATTGCCCTATCGGTAATCTATCGTAAGGAATTTCCAGGGGAGTAGATTTTCTTTCCCGGAAATCGTTCTCCTTATCGGGAATCTCCATCGGAATTTCGTTTTCGGGAAAGAAATAGAACCAACCTAAGAAAAAAAACTTCGAATACATTTCTGCGAACAACTTTTGACTTTGACAGCTTTTGATTTTATTTGGTGCGTTATTTGGTAAAGAAAACAATTTAAATTGCAAAACAATTTTTTAAGGATTATGCGAAGACTTCATGGAGACAGGTGCAATCCACTTGATTTGCCAGAAGCAACGCAAGTTGTGAGTTTATATTTTTAACGTTTATTTCAATGATTTTTTTGTTTCAGAAGATTCAAAAAGAATTATCGTACAAATAAGCCGATGTTTCTTTTCTTGTTGGACGTTCTTGCAAGTTCATTTCCAGAATCAAAACAATCTTTTGGCATTCCTCCTATTGTAAAGCTTAATGCATGCTAGCGCTTCCTTGCAGAAAGAGGATACCAAAAAGGAGCTGGAAACGACCATAACGTGGATCTAGCCAACAACACCAACATTTTGAGGAGTATTCTGCAAAAAGATAAAATATTCGAGTGGACCAAGGAGCACCAAGAAAATTTTGAAGATATAAAAACCATAATCTCAGACGCGAGAAAGTTGTCATATTTTAACATCAAGAAGCCAACCTATCTTTACATTGACGCAGGCCCATTCGGATTAGGCGCCATACTCGGACAAGAGAAAACCAACAGCGTGGAAGTAGTAGCTGATGCATGCAAATCCCTTACTAACACGGAGCAGCGATATACTCAAATTGAAAAAGAGATGTTGGCCATCAGGTGGGCTATGCAACATTTTCACATCTACTTATTTCGAGCACATTTTACGGTTCACACAGACCATAAGCCATTGCTTGGAATCCTAAAAAAACCTACCAGCAAGTAAAGTGCGAGCATTGAACGCCTTCTTTTAAAGATCCAGCAATACGAGTTTGACGTTGTACATCAAAAGGGAGAAAACAATCCAGCAGATTACCTATCAAGACACCATATCGCTTTAACAAGAACAAACGAAAATCAGGGCAAAAGAATTGAAGAATACGTTAATATAATCGTCCATCAAAACATTCCAAAAGCCATCTCTATGAATCAAGTCAAGTCAGAAACCGGAAAGGACAACATACTTACCAAATTGATTCAGGCCATATGCGAATCGAAAATGTTCAATGATCCAAAACTCAAACAATATACAAAAATCAAAAACTGAGATCACAGTTGACAACGGTATAGTCTTACGAGGTAACCAAATAATTCTACCACCTAAACTTCAAGTAGAATAGTAAAAACAAAACAACTCATACGCAGTAAAATCTGGTTGCCCAATATAGATAAATGGTAGAGGATAAGATAAAAAACTGCCGCATCTGCCAATCGGTTGTAAACACTAACAAAAGGGACCGCTAATCGTTCCAGATGTAGCAAAATATCCGTTCAAGCACGTTTCAGTGGATCGATGACCTTTCAAATTATCCAATAGCCGAGATAGTAGACTCAACAAAGTTCAGCTGTGTAGCAGAAGTTCTAAATAAGAATTTAGCTCAGTTTGGTATACCGGAGAGGTTATCATCCGACAATGGTCCTCCTTTTCAAGGAAAAGAATTCTCTGACTTTGCACAGCTATACAATTGGATTGGAAGCACGCAAGAATACTGCTGAAAACGCAACAGCAAAAACGGAAAGACTACGCTGATGAAAGCAGAAGAACAAAACCTAATAAAGTAAACATCGGTGGCTTCGTGTTGTGCAAAACAAACAAACTTACACCAACGTTTGATCCCGAACCATTTTCGGTCACAAAAATTACAGGAAAAAAATAACTGCGAAAGGAGAAGGTAAAGTTATCGAAAGAAATCCATCATTCTACAAGATTATTCCTAATCAAACTATCTACCCTTCTAGATAGCTAAACCCGAGAACAGCCAAACCACATCAGCCCTCTTCCCATTCCTTCTCAAATATAGGTACCAGCTCATTCTCATCCTCACATCTCTGCGAAGAATACATACTCCAGCGAAAAGAACGACAACGGCTGCCAAGTACACAGCTACCAAGACCATCTCCATCTCCAGGAAGCAATCACCATCATCAAGAGATTCTTGAGTCCATCGATACCAAGGGAACTCCAAAACCACACGGAATTGCAAATATAAAAACAGCCGTCACATGCATCAGACTTCGGGGGTGGCCGTGGCGCGATAGTTGTGTGTTCGCCTGTCAACCTCATGGTCACAGGTTCGATCCCTGCCGTAGTCTATGTCTTCTTATTTTTCCATTAAAAACCAATTCTAAAAATAAATGTCATACTATGAGTTGCTGGTTTACTCATTACATGCTGTTTAGGCATAGAACTAACAACATGTGATTGAGTAAAACTAGTATACCGATAAAATATGACAAAGAATACAAAAAATAATGCGAATTATAAGGGACATCGCTAAATAAGACACGGAAATTTCTCCGCATTAGTTCAGCCGCCATCCCTGGAGATAAAATCTGAGACAACAACCACATACAGTCTGCGAATATCGCGCCACACATCTTTCCTATCATTCTTTCTTTTTCTTAACCTCACCCTCACGCCCGCGCTGTGGTGAAACATTTAAAGGGTATTCATAATCCCTTGAGCGCGTGTAGATTATAAAAAAAAAAAAAAAAAATCACACCAACAGTAAAAGCCCGATAGCCCGAACCAACCCATACAGGAAATACTATAACAGAAGAAGCGCGACAAGTAGAACCAAGAACATCAAAACGTACTCGACGACCTCCAAAATACTTAGATGAATATTGTATTTTATCTCTTACTGTCCAATACAGTTAGAGTAAAAGATGTATCTCAGCTTCTTACTGCTCTATGTACAATAAGATTTTGTTGTTTACAAGAGACAAGCACTTGAACTTGTTCTTGAAAGGAATTGTAGATTCGAAGTTAAAACACCTTGTTGTTGTTAAACGAAACGAATGAATTTTACTGTCGAAGATATGTCTCTTTTATACTTAAAACTAAACAATCAAATTGATGATACATTACGTTACAAATAAATATTAATTGTGTCACATAAATTGCTTACAAATATAATACGATGACACATTGCATTGCAAAATAAATAATATTAATTGTTTTACATAAATTGCTTACAAACATAAATACGATGTCACATTGCATTGTTACATAAATTGCTTACAAATATATCAAAATATGACACAGTTATGTTTATGTTGGGCAGGTCATTGTTTCCTGCAGATGTCATCAATACTTGGTGTGGCTTGTGTTTGCGAAAGCAATGAACATTCTTCCCCGCGTTGAATGGGAACTCATTCAACAAACTATACCTCCGAAACGTTGTATTGAGTTTTGGGCGGTGAAGGAATGGAGTTTTCGTTTGACGTCATTTGCTTCCGAGTTTTCAGCAGAAATATGACTCCCAGGCAGACTGCTATTATAAGTGCCAGATAGCTGATTGAGTAATGATGAATGTTGTTAGTAAGTATTTTTTCGTTGAGGTTTGCGAGCTTCTGATGTTGTAATGTTGAAAGTTGGTTTTGGAGTGTTGTAAGCGATTCAATGTGCGAGTTGTTAAATTTTGGAATTTGATCTAGAGCTGATTGAACATCACTTAGTTTCGCTATCGTTGATAAATTTCCAAAACTTATGAAGGATGAATGTACGTTGCTTATTGTCATCTGGATTCCTTGAATGGTAACTAGGTTGTTTCTCAATCTACAATTGCCTTCGATTGAGAGGAGTCCAGCTCCAGCGAGATCCATTTGACAGGTTTCGGAATTGCATACAGCAGTAAGTTGAATATCTTGAAGGGTTCCAAAAATCCATTGATTTCTAATGTTCAATTGGGTCCATATAAAGTTGTTGATGGGCCGTACAATGTTACACGAAGTTGCGGTGTTGTTGATGAAAAGAGAAAATTCACAGTTGTACGCTTGTGAACCTGCGTGATATTTTGCCTTTCTGGTTGAGCAGAAATACTGCATATCTTTTCCTTTGTTGCAATCCTTGAATTCTGATGAAGTCATTGGAAAATACTGGTCTCTATGACGGTTTATGGCCAGAATCTCTATGGCTGGGCTTATGGTCAGAAGCGTGTTGTTTATAATTAATGGGGCTGATCTTATTTGGAATAATTCAAATGCTTCTTGTTCAACGAGCGGGATGGTAATGACGAATATTAAGTGATTTCCTGCGTTTTTGATATTTTGTAGAATTGGAGCAAATCTTCTTGTTCGAATGGTAGTTTCTGTGACAATGGTAAGTGATTTCTTATGTTTATGATTTCAGCCTTAAGTTGGGCAGGTGAAAGTAGTAGTGGGTTGATGTTGCCATAATGTATATCTGTTAGTGTATCAAGAATTGCGCTTTCTATCCGTTGGAGATTGGATGCCATCATCATTAGTTGCATAGCAAGTGTAGTAAAGATTTGAAACACTCTAACCTGGTCAGTGGCATTTCCAATTCTTGCAATGATCTCGTTGGCTTGAGTTTGAACCATATTTATGCGATCTTGGACCTGGAGCTGATCATGCTTTATTATGTTGATGGTTGAGTCAATAACAGAGGTTTGATTTTTCAACATTGACAAGAGATGAGCATCATTGTTATTTATTTGGTTGATTGTTTTGGACAATTCTTCTGCATAGTCGGAATCTAGTAGCCCAAATAAGGAGTGAGCTACGTTTCCAACAATATTTATTGCTGCTCTAGCACTTCGATGTCTTGAAATCAAGTTGGTATCTCCTTGTAGTGATATCTTCATATTCGTTAGATGGTTAACCATTGCATTGCATGTTGTTCTTAGCTGTAGTTGATTACATAAGTGTTGAAGGGCCTTCGTCCCGTTGTTGAATGCTTCAAGCTCAGCTAGAATAGGTGCTAGGTCATAATATGTTATGATGTTCCATTCATTTACAATCAGGTTCATGGATCCAAGATTTTCAAAGTATAGTCCAGGATTATTTTTAAACCTTGTAATGTTTATCGGTGATGCGATAACTATTGGAAGCAAGCACAATGACAGAATCATCGTTGTTATTAGTGAAGTGTTGCATGTTTTTCGTCGTTTTGGTGATGTCTCCGTCAGTATGTCCTCATCTTCATGGTTTGCATCTTCCCTGTCTTCGATGAGTGGCGCTAGACGATGAATCGGTCGTTTCAGTATTCCTGACTGTGTTTTTACGTTGACCACTCGAACGACTTCATCCTGCCCCTTAAAGATGTCGACAATTCTTCCCAATGGCCATTTGAGGGTTGGTGTACTATCTTCTTTGATGATAACTAAATCCCCGATTTTGATATCTTGATGCCTCTTGTTCCACTTGCTTCTCTGTTGGAGTTGGTTGAGGTATTCTGTTGACCATCGTTTCCAAAATTCGTGTTTAATGTAGCATATATTACTCCAACGATTTCTTAGATTCTTGTTTTCTGGAACTATGTTCGGATGGATATGTGCGGTGAGGGGTTCTCCAATTAAGAAATGTCCTGGTGTAAGGGCGGCAAGATCATTTGGGTTATCTGATAGTGGAGTTAATGGCCTTGAATTCAGGATTGCTTCTATTTCAATCACAATAGTCTCTAGTTCCTCATGTGTTAATCATGCTGTGGATACCGTTCGGAGTAGAAGATGCTTTGCTGATTTGACTGCTGCTTCCCATAAACCGCCGAAGTGGGGGGCTCTTGGTGGAATGAATTTAAAGGTTATTCCCTTATCGCTGCTGGCCTTGATGATGGCTTCTCTGGCTTCTGCCGTGTGTAAAATATCCTTGAGTTCGGCTAGCTGATTTTTGGCTCCGACAAAATTGGTTGCATTATCACAATACAGCGTTTGTATTCTTCTTCTTCGACTAATAAATCTTCTCATGGCTCCAATGAAGGCTTCAGTGGTTAAATCTGTTACTACTTCCAAGTGAACTGCCTTAGTTGAGAAACAGCAAAAAACTGCTAAGTACACCTTCTGTGGTTTCTTGCCTCTGATTTTATAGTGGACCCAAAAAGGTCCGCAGAAATCTACGCCACAGATAAGGAATGGTCTATTTGGCGTTACTCGATCAGCTGGAAGGTTCCCCATGACTTGGGTCATCAGATGTGGATTTGTTCTCGTGCATCTTATGCAATTATGAACTGTGTGTCGGGCTGTGATCTTACCCTTGATTGGCCAAAACTGTTGTCTTAAAATGGACAGCAGTGTTTGCGGTCCACAGTGATTGTGGCGCTCATGTTTGTATTTGAATAGCAATTTTGTAATTGCTTCGTTGTATGGGAGTAGTATTGGTTGTTTTGCATCAAATGATATTGATGCAGCTTGTAGTCGTCCTCCTACGCGAAGAACATGGTTGTCATCTAGAAATGGTTCCAGAGTTGTAAGTCCACTAGATTTGCAAATTCCCTTATGGTTCTTAAGATCTTGAATTTCGCCTTTGAATTCGGAAGATTGTATCTGTATCACAACGGTAATGAGAGATTCGTTGAGCTCTTTGGGTGAGAGTGCCCTCTGCCCCCCGGATTAACCCTGAGTTTCTTGGCCCGTTTGATGAAACGAAGCATATAGCCGATGGTATGTTGCAGGAACTTAAAAGAATTTTGATGTCGTATTTTATATATGAAATCACTTGGAGAATCATCTTGTAGTGCTATAGCAACAGTATGTTTTCTCTTTCGTTCAAGATCGGAATGAGTTTCTAGTTCCTTTGGAGTTGAATGTGGCCAGGCCGATTCATTAGCATGTAGAAATAAGGGCCCGTAAAGCCACATGTGACAGGACATGAAGTTGCGTGCAGATATTCCTCGAGAAAGTAAATCTGCGGGATTTTCCTTTGATGGTACATGACGCCATTGTGCTCCCCATGAGAGTTCTTGTATTTTTGCTATTCGATTCGCCACGAAAGTGTGATATGAAGATGATGTGGAGGTTATCCAGGAGAGGACAATTTGGGAGTCTGTCCAAAGATATACTGATGCTTCTGGGAGTCGTATATCTTCTCTGACTCTACGGGTAAGTTCAGCTCCCAAGACTGCAGCACATAATTCTAGGCGAGGAAGTGTTTGCTGTTTTATTGGAGCTACACGTGATTTTGCGCAAAGTAGCCAGTTGATAGTTGTTTGGTCTTGATAAGTTGAACGCAGATACACCGCGGCTCCATAGGCTCGTTCTGATGCATCCACGAAGGTGTGAATCTGTATAGACGTAGGGTTCCCTTTAAATATGTGTCTGGGAATTTTCGCTTGATCGAGATCTGCTTTGTCCTTTCTGAAACTAAACCATTCTTCCTTGAGGTGTTGTGGAAGTTCGTCGTCCCAGGAGAGTTTTAAATGCCAAAGTGTTTGCATGAAGATTTTGGCTTGAACTACAACAGGGCCAAATAGTCCTAATGGATCGAAAATTCTTGCGAGTTCTGAACTAACCACACGTTTGGTGATTGATGAAGAATCGTTCACTTGAGATCTCCCACATAACTCGTCTGTTTTAGGTTGCCAGACAAGTCCTAGTGTTTTAATTGTGCAGTAGCTTCCGTCGGTGAAGTCGAGGCTGACTTCCTGATCCTCAGGGTGAATGTCACATATTAATTGGGGATGGTTTGCACACCATTTTCGAAGTTTAAAACCAGCGTTGTTCAGGATTGACATTAGTTGTTTTTGAGGTTCTTTTGCCTGAGTGATGCTGTTGGATCCGCTTATGCAATCGTCTACATAAAAGTCTTCTAACAGGATCTGGCTTCCGATTGGGTGCGTTATTTTGCTTTGAGAGGCTAAAAATTGTAGGCATTTGGTTGCTAAGTAGGGAGCGGCTGAGGTTCCGTAAGAGACCGTTTTGAGTTTGTAGTATTTTATGTCTTCTGATGGCTGCCGTCTCCAAACGATGAGTTGATAATTCTGATCCTCTTCATGAATGAGGATCTGTCTGTACATTTTTTCGATGTCGGCTGTGAACACAAACCTATGTATTCGAAAGCGGAGTAGGATCGAGAAGAGTTCACTTTGAACAGTGGGTCCAGTATGAAGTATATCGTTGAGAGATAGGCCCGTGGAAGTTTTTGCTGATGCGTCGAAAACAACACGTAGTTTGGTTGTGCTGCTATCAGGTTTGAGTACACAGTGATGAGGGATGAAGAAGTGGTGTTTTGGGATGTTGGCCGGATTTAATTATTCCATGTGACCAAAGGCTTCATACTCGTCCATGAATTTCACATAATCGTTCCTTAACATTGGGTTTTTGCTTAGTCGTCTTTCTAAGGACATAAATCGGTTGAGTGCTAATTGTCTTGAGTCACCCAAGGCTTCACCATTTTCTCGGAATGGTAGTCGAACTTCAAAGCGACCGGAGTTGGATCTCTTAACTGTTTGAGTAAAATGTGATTCACAATATTTTTCGGTTGTTGTTATTGATTTTGGTGTGTCTTCGAAGTCGTCCAGTTTCCAGAATCTTTCGATGAGGTCATTTGTGGAGTTGTCTTCGCCGAAAATTGCACAGGTGGCATTGTTATAGGAGACATTTTCAATTTTGCCTGCCACGACCCAACCAAGGACAGTGTTCTGTAACAATGGCATCTTGTCACCAATTCGTATTTGCTCAGGACGTATAAGTTGATGATATAATTCTGCTCCAAGAAGAACATCAATTTTGTCTGACTGATGAAAGTTTGGGTCTGCTAGATTGATGTTTTCAGGAATTGACCAGGTTGTTGTATCCAGGTTCTGCGTGGGTTGAGATGACACAATGCTTGGAAGAATGAATGCTTCCACTCTGCAGTTGAATTTTCCAATTGACGATTGGAGTTTGATGTTAACTCGCTGTGTGGAGTTTCGTGTTCTACGCCCGATGCCTTCGATGCAAAGAGATGATGGTTTAGGTGATAAGGATAGACGTTTGATGAGTCGCTCTGAGACTAGATTTATCTGTGAACCTGAGTCTAAGATCGCTCTGACCACACAAGATTGTCCATTGTTTGCTGTGATGACAACTCTTGCCGTAGCCAAAAGTACATAGTCGTGGTTGTGATTAAGTTTTTGAATTGTTGCTACAGTAATCGGTGCTAAAACCTCAGTTTTTGTTGTGCTAGGTTTAGCGGTTATTGTCTCTGAAGTAATTGCGCTCGTTGTTGTGTTGGATGGTTTCGAATTTTTTTGACTTAAGTGCAAAAGCGTGTTGTGCTTACCTGCGCACTTGGTGCAACTCCGTGACGTACATGTTTTTGCCGTGTGATCGGGCTTGAAACAGCTTACGCACCATCGTTGCTTCTGCGTCCATCTTAATCTTTCAGCGGCTGACATCTTCAAGAATTTTTCACAGTAAAAGATTGGATGGCTCTTATTGCCACATACCTTGCAGTTGTCTATGTTGGAGGTGGCAACGTTGGATACCACCTTGGTTCTATCTTTTCCTCCAACAGCTTCTAAGGCTTCAAAACGGTTTTTCAAGAATTTGAGGAATTCTTCCATTGTTGGTAGTTCTCGGGGTTTTTTGACGGATTGTTCATAGAGTAAATGACTTTGTCGATCTAATTTCTTCGTTAATAAATAGATAAGCAGAGGAGCCCACGAGTCTGTATCAATATTGAGAGCCTTTAAAGCTGCCAATGATTCATGAATTGTATCATGAAATTCTCTCATAGCCTTTACTTCTGAGCCTTGCTGCGGCAAACCCAAAATTTTTTGAATAAGGGACAATGTCTGGGCCCTTTTGTTGCTGAAACGATCTTGAAGAGTTTTCCATGCGATCGGATAGTTCTCCTCTGTCAGTTCTAAGTGTCTTAACAGACGTTCTGCATCACCAGAAACATTTGTTTTTAAATACCACATTTTTTGTATTAGTGGTAGATCTTGATCATGTATCATTTTGGTAAAAATGTCGGAAAACGTTTGCCATTTTAAGTAATCGCCGTCAAACTTTGGGATTGTCATCTTTGGAAGTTGTACTGATAGATGATCCGTTCTTGAATTATTTGAAGTTCCCCTTAGTGAAGCTCGGTTTTTCAGAACCTTTATTTCAAGTTCTGAATAAGAGCTCATGTCGTAGCCCTCCGAAAGTGGGTCTTCGCTTCTTTCCCAAATTGCGTAATGTAACTCTTCAATTTGGTCCCAAAGTTTATTCATTGCCTCTAGGCATTGTATGGGGGCTTCTTCTTTAACTCGGCCGTTGCTAAGGCGGGTTAACGAGTTCATCAATGCCTTCTGGCGGCGCATGAATGTAAGCACCTCGGGCGTACTTTGAGTTTTAATCTGGACTGAGGGGGCTGAGGTTGCATGTTGGTCTCGCTCAGTTCCTACAGTTTCGCTGGGCTCTATTTCAGCAAGCGAATTCTTGAATACCTTTGAGTATTTTTCTGATATTTCTTTTATTTTGAAGAAGTAGTTCGAGGTGAAGTATTCGTGATCTATGCTTAGATCTGATGCGAGAATTTCCTCGTCTCTAACTGCAAAGTTCTTCCATATTGCCTCGATTCGGTTTAACCGAGAGGTAAAGTACTCTTTTGTTGTTTTTCGCGTTGGCGAATCTTTGTTGAAATTTCGGATTATTGTTTGAATTTCTTCTCCGGCAAGACGTTGCTCGGCTATTTTTGTCTCCATTGTGAGCCGTTAGTTGATTTAATTGATTTTGATTCGCCGACCAAATGTGTAGTTCTAAATGTTGATAAGTTCCAAAGTCGGGGTCACCAAATGTATTTTATCTCTTACTGTCCAATACAGTTAGAGTAAAAGATGTATCTCAGCTTCTTACTGTTCTATGTACAATAAGATTTTGTTGTTTACAAGAGACATGCACTTGAACTTGTTCTTGAAAGGAATTGTAGATTCGAAGTTAAAACACCTTGTTGTTGTTAAACGAAACGAATGAATTTTATTGTCGAAGATATGTCTCTTTTATACTTAAAACTAAACAATCAAATTGATGATACATTACGTTACAAATAAATATTAATTGTGTCACATAAATTGCTTACAAATATAATACGATGACACATTGCATTGCAAAATAAATAATATTAATTGTTTTACATAAATTGCTTACAAACATAAATACGATGTCACATTGCATTGTTACATAAATTGCTTACAAATATATCAAAATATGACACAGTTATGTTTATGTTGGGCAGGTCATTGTTTCCTGCTGATGTCATCAATACTTGGTGTGGCTTGTGTTTGCGAAAGCAATGAACAAATATACTAACGCATCGTCTGGAGAAGGCTAGGAAATGTAGCATCCACAATAAAATATCAGCTGTCATTTCCAAGTACTTGCTCGATGATGATTTAAACTGTTGTGAGTCTTAATTTATGTGAGCTTGTAAATTCTTGAAACCGTTTTCAATTCGAGCAAATATTTCAAAAAGAATGCATCTACACTCTATCCACCGAAGTGCCCCCTTAGAGTATAAAAACCGACAACCTATTCTGGGAATGAAAATATAACCAAATTCTGAGTGTGATGTCCATATTTACAAAATCACTAATGCTACTTTTCAAAATCCTAATATTTTGTACCAGCTTTCGCATTCTTGATAAGGAAAATCAAATTTAGAATAGGTTTATCATATCTTAAGAATGATAGGCTTTGCCAATCCTGAATAATATATAGGCAAACACGCCTATAGAATTTGTTTGACGTAGCCAATATCCATAACGTAACGATGAATAAGGTGGTCTGTATGTATATAGATTTGTGATTTTATTATAGGTCTTCAAACCAGTATAAACAACAAATTTATGTAAATTAGTTTAATTTCTCTAGTTTTTTTTTAAATTTAAGAAAATTTCAACTTACAAACGAACAAAGTACAAAAAACGAACACCCAATTTTGGGTGAATCGCTTGGAGCACAACTGCACTAATGCGCACTTCTACCAAACTCGATCAATCACACAATTATCTTGAGGCTTAGGCATCGACGTAAACATCTGTTGTTGATATTGTCGTGTTTGGCCCGCTCGTCTAGACAGACCCAGATTTTCGAACATACTCTGCAGATGTTGCGATAACATTTTGCTCAAATCATATATGGGCGTAGTCTGTCTTTGACATTCCGCTTGTGTTCTCTTTGCAATTCGACAGTTTTATATAGTTCCAGTTCTTCGAAGCCTGGCCAAACACCACGAATCAATGTGCCACAAAGTTTTGATATCTAGATGAGTTGTTGTTGCTCGGTGTTTTCTTGCATTATCGGCAAACGTGTCCACGTCTCCGCCATGATGCAACCAGCTGTCCACATATCAACTGGTGGCCCATAGTTTCGGTCGCCCAAAAGAAGTTCTGGAGGTCAATACGAAAGTGTTACTACTCGGTTTGTGAATCGGTTTTTCTGTTCATTATTTAGAATGCTAAATGCACGCGCCAAACCGAAATCGGATAGTCTCAGGATGCCATATTTGGTTATGAGTACATTAGCAGCTTTAATATTACGATGTAATATTTAAAATTATTGGAAACAAATTATGGTTACTCTAAGAGTTGAATAATTGCAAAGGATTTTTTTTTTCAGAACTTACCTTGTTGCTGTGAATGTAATACAAACGATTTAGAAGCTGTTCCATTAAATTTTTTGATCTTGCTTCGGGTACCCAACAACGGCTAACTACACAGTCTTGTAAGGGTTATGCTAGAGGATCGAGTTTCGGATAAAATTGGAAGACTCTTGGCGGAATTAATTTCTGGAAAACACAATATTAAAATCAATATAAAATGCAACAACTTTAAATTAACTTACATGAGTATCTTTAGTTTCACATTTGGTTTTGGATCACTTAAGTGACTTGGTTGGTCCGAACCTACAGGTGATAGAGCTGGCGGGCACAACTCTAAAGCTTTTCACAGCTAATGCACTTTTAATTTTTTTAACTGAAATAGAGAATACTTCTTTAAATAATAAATAAAATTTGAAAATGAAAACAAATGGATTTTATATTTTAGAACTGTCAATCTGACAAATCTACAGCAAAAAAGAGCTGTCATTTTTGAAGAAAAGTATATTTTAATCCACCACTCACATATATTCACGGATAGGAAAATAAGAGTAATTTAAAAGAGATTTCTCTTACTCACCCCAAAAAAACTTGCGGGTGTTCAAGGCAAGCGGGGTACGAGCCCCCCGAAGTCGTGTCTCTATATAGAATACTTTCTCTATGATGCCAAATTCAAATATCAGGTGACTTTGACAGTATATTTATTTACCTCAACTTGACCCAGCTTTAAACCTAGATCTACTTCAGGGCGACCCTAGGCTTTTAAAAACACAGAATCACAAATTAATATACATGGATTAGAAAAGGTTTAGGACTTATTCCGTGGACAAAGTGCGAAATACTATTAATAAAACACAATTTCTGGTATTTGACTTTTACCAACTTAGTCCTTCGCTAGACCATCGAAGACGGTGATCCAGCGATGGAATTGACATTTAGGCTCTCATTATGAATAGCCAATCGAACTTAAAATCTTGCGAATTCACTAATTTAGTATTACGAATTGCAATTCGCTGAAACTTAGCTCGCTTCAAATGTCAAAACTGTAGCGAACTTGATTATCGAGGGATTACCAATTGCGAATCTTCGCTAATCTTAACCATTTAAGTGTGATATACTATCGAATCAAAATATTTAGTGATAACGCTAGCGAATTGTTCTGCCGGGAAATATTTTCTATGTATTGTTGATAAAAGTTTCAAATTTACTTGTATTAACATGTAGCTAGTTATTTTTCCATTGCCCTATAGGTAATCTATCGTAACGAATTTCCAGGGGAGTAGATTTTCTTTCCCGGAAATCTTTCTCCTTATCGGGAATCTCCATCAGACTTTCGTTTTCGGGAAAGAAATACAACCAACCTAAGAAAAAAAACTTCTAATACATTTCTGCGAACATTTTGACAGCTTTTGATTTTATTTGGTGCGTTACTGTTAAAGAAAACAATTTAAATTGCAGAACAATTTTTTAAGGATTATGCGAAGACTTCATGGAGACAGGTGCAATCCACTTTATTTGCCAGAAGCAACGCAAGTTGGGAGTTAATATTTTTAACGTTTACCTCAATGATTTTTTTATTTCAAAAGATTCATAAAGAATTATTGTACCAATAAGCCGATGTTTCTTTCTTGTTGGACATTCTGGCAAGTTAATTTCCAGAATCAAAACAATCTTTTGGCATTCCTCCTATTGTAAAGCTTAATGCATGCTAGCGCTTCTTTGCAGAAGGAGGATACCAAAAAGGAGCTGGAAACGACCATAACGTGGATCTTGATGTCTTGAATATATTTGAAGACTAGTTATAGCGTATTCACAATAAGCTCGTTTACCCTTTTCGTTTACCAAAACAAGTAGAGCGTTCACACCGAACAATTACTTGTTTTTGTTTCACATTTGAGTTGTTTTTGATAAAGCTGTCAAAACGTTGATACAACATGAATGCTAAGCAATCAAATCTTATAATGCTGCATAAAAAGATACTTAATATTAGGATTTTAACCAACTTGAAGATAATAATTAAATTTATAAGGAAGAGAAAAATAATAGTTCAAAATTGTGCAATACATAGAAGCATGTGGACAAAGGTGAGCTTGCTTTTAATAAGAATATTAAGCCCAAAGTTCGATCAAGAACTTCTCGTCCGTACTTCCTTAAAATCGTTTAGTTTTTTCTTTTGAATTTCCTGTAAATAAAAAGAACTCAAGCATCAAAAATGTATTATATATAAGTATTTTAAAAAATGTACTTACCGCTGCCATAATTGTTTGAACGATTCGAAGTTAATTTTTTTGACAGCAAGCACTCAGCTGTTCCTTTTTTCCGGAGGGCCTGTTCAGAATAATATCAATTTCCCTTGACGGAAGATCTGTTCGTTTAATTCATCTTTGAATTGCAACTCGTTTTCAAGTCGTTTTATCATAAACGAATCGGTTTGCAAAACAAAAATGTATTGGAAAACGATTAGTTTTTGTATTCGTTTTGAGGAAAACGAGTAAAATCTCGTTAATGGTTTGGTGTGAATGGGCTATTATGTTCAATTTAGAGAAATATAGACATGACATCACAGGAGAAGCGGTACACAGCCATGCATTTACGAAAAGCATCGTATAACAGGAGTTATCGGGTGTATAGACAGGATACACTTCCGCATAATCGCACCTACACAAAACAAACACCTGTTTTATAAGCGGAAAGGATTTTTGACCTTAAATGCTTCAATCGTAAAAAAAAATAATTATATAGATATCATATTGAACACTTATTTATAATTATAGTTCTATAGGTTTGCGATGCTTACATTTGGATTCGGTTTGTTGATGCTTGCCATCCGGGGAACATCTCATAGTGTGCTCATTTGGAAGGAGAGCGAAATGAGATCATGGTTGGAACAAAAGATTTTAAATGGAGAAAGAAACTCATGGTTATTGGTAAGATAATTTCAACGTGTACTTTTGTTGAACAAATTAAAAAAAGTTAAATCTACTTAGGAAACGCTGGATACCCACTAGAACCGTGGGTTTTAACTCCCCATAGAAATCCAGAGGATGGTACGTCTGAGAGCCGATTCAAATGAAGCGTAAGCAGTGTCGCAACATCATTGAGAGAGTTAATGGTGTTCTCAAAAACAGATGCTCGGTGCAAGGGAGCTACACTACCAACCTAATAAGGCCGGGCAGATTGTAAATGTTTGTTGCGCATTACATAGCATCTACATTCATTTCAACGCTGATCTTAAACCTATGAACCTTTCACGTACGGGAACCTATGAGAGCAATACTGACATCGGAGAATTAGATAGCGAAATTCCCCTTAATAATAATTCAGAGTATATGAATGTATCTCAAACCATAAGAAGTTGCACGTGGTTAGTACTTCGATGGTAGACCGTCGGAAACCAACCACGTTCTGTTGACATGTGTTTCTTCTACTGTGTGTTCTTTCTTTCTCTGTTTCTCCCCGTTGTATTAATGTATGTGATGTTTAAAACCAATGGTCTCGTTGCCAGTGCTCCAGTTTCTCTACTTCGTAGATTTATCTACGGAGTAGTACAATATGTAATGATAGATAGATAGATAGATAGATATATAATTTTATTTCATTAAAAGGTTTAACAAACACATTTTATATACTGGTATAAGAATTAATTATGACAATAACATAAAGTTGCCTGTCAGGTTTTAAATTTAACGATAAGCAAATTAGTGATTTGAACAAAAAAATTATTATGAAAATTCATTTAATATAAGGTAGCGATACTTCAGTGACGCTTTTAAGAACTTATAGAGATTAAAGTAGCAGCTGCCATTTAAAACGTTTAAAAATTGTGTGCGTGAAAGCACGTCATTTCCAAGAAATATCCTTCTATACATTTTGAAGATTGGGCAGATTGCAACGAAGTGATAGGTATTTTCAGAGGCGTCTAAGTTGCAAAGTGTGCATAAACCATTTGTATCTCTTTGGAAGGATCTTCCATTTAGACTTAGAAGTCCACAGCGTGTTTTTAGGATAAGGGAAATCATATCTCGAGGGTTTGAGTCATGAAAGTAGTTTGGTACTTCAGAGTAAAGCAGATTACAGTAATCATCATGGAATTGGGACTGATTGGCGCTGCTGATAAAACTATTCCAATGTTTTTCCTTCAGCTTAGACAAGAGGATCTTATGCAGTTCTTGCCATTCATTTAAATTTGTGGTGAAAGAAAAGTCCATTGACGTGAAATGAAAAAGATCCAGCCATTTCTTGGCCCAGAATATCTTCTTACTAATTATAGCTTCTGACAAGATTCTTGGTAGCCTGCCGTTTGGAAGATGCAGTGTTTTCCGTATAAATGAAAAATGCATGTCTAGGGTCGTTAAAAAAGCTTTAGGAAGTCCAGTTTCAATATGTAAGGCATAGTTTGGTGTTGTTTCTGGTAGGAGAAAACATCATTTAATGAAAAATCGTTGCAACTTTTCAACTTGTGTGTGTTCTCTATATCCCCAAACTTGAGCACAATACAACATTATAGATCTCGTTGCAGCATCGTGAATTTTAAATTTTGTTGAGTGTTGAACTGATTTATTTCTAAGCAGCTTGGACCATGTAGCGTTTATAGAATTTTTTGAGGATGCAAGTCTATTATTTAAATGTTCGTTCCAAGACATATTGTAGTTGAAAACAACTCCCAGATATTTATAATGGTTTGATACAGTAATCTCCGTGCCGTTGAAAAACCATTTCTCACACGCAGCTCTACGTCCTCCGTTTCGAAAAATGACTATTTCAGATTTTCCAAGATTTACTTCAAGATTCCACTTGATGCAGTATAATTTAAAGCTGTCAATAAGTTCTTGTAGCTTGGAAGGATTATCGGAAAGCAACACAATGTCGTCGGCATATAATAGGCCATTAATTCCGAGACCATTGATAGTTAACCCAAAGGGTAGATTAACGTGCAGATCATTTAGATACAGAACGAAAAGCAGTGCACTCAAGACACAACCTTGTTTGACTCCTTTTTCGGTGCAGAAGAAATCTGACAAGCCTTGACCATCCCAAACCGTAGCAGACGTATTCATGTAAAGTGCTTTGATAATAGTTATCATTTTTGTAGAGATTCCTGAAGCAGAAAGTTTGTAAAATAATGCATTTCTGTTAATGTTATCAAAAGCAGCTTTAAGATCTATAAAAAACGCATATAGTTTCTTTTTTTGATTGAGTTGAAGTTGTACGAGGCAGGATAGGTTATAAACTTGATCAACAGTAGAATAGTTAGATCTATAAGCAGCCTGAAATTCATTTATTATTTTGTTTTCTTCTAACCAAGTCGTTAGTCTACTTAGAAGAACACTGGTAAATAGCTTATAAAGCGTGTCAGGGAAGGACAGTCCTCTATAATTAGATACCAAGTTTAAATCTCCTTTCTTAAACAGGGGATATATAATTGATTTTTTAAATGAGCCTGGGACAGTTGCAGTTTCAAATATTTTAACAAATAGTTTATGAATTTCAGTGATTAGAGATGGGCTTGCATTTTTATAAAATTCGAATGGAATTCCATCCATAACTGGGGCTTTATGATCTTTTAACGACGATAATGCAGAATAAACTTCTTCAAGCTCTATTGTGCGGTCCAACTGAGGTGTTAGTACTTGAGGTGAACAGGAACTGATATTAACATGGTTTGGCAATAGTGACAGCAACTTTTGAAAATATATGCTGAATTCAGTAGCTGATAAGAATGTTGGCATGTTGAAACTGTCGCCTCGTATCTTTCTGGCAATCTTCCACCAATCTCGGGCTGAATTAACATTTTTTAAACTATTTACTAAGTTTTGGAAGTAAGCTTCCTTCTTAGATTTACATAAATTTCTGTATCTTTTGTTAGCAGCATTATAATTATTTCTACAGGTTTCAAGATTGTGTTTTATAAATGCTTTGAGGTGTTTAAACCACACTTTTCCTAGCTGAGTGGCAAGCTAAGTCAAACCAAGGCTTCTTGGGCTCGAACTTCATTTTTTGGGTGACCGGTGCACCGTTTGCTTCATTTATGCAGCATTTGATACCATTACAATGCTCTTCAATGCAATTAGTGTATGCAAGTTTTGACTGTACAAGTAACTCAAGTTTTGTTTGGTAGGAAGTGTGTCTATTTTCTGACCACTTTATTCGCGGAATGGCGCACGTATCATTCTTATACGTGCTCGATTCAGAAGATTTTATGGAACAAATCAGTGGCATATGATCAGAGAAAGTTTCGCAACCTACACAAAAATCCAGTATCATATTTGATGCAGCGTTTGAAGGGCAGCAGTAGTCGATAACCGAAGATCCCCTGCTACTTACGAACGTGTATTCACCAGCTTTGTCTTTGAATCCTCTTCCATTTAGGATGTATGCACCAATATTATCAAGAAATTCTATAAACGTATTGCAATTACTATCGAAGGTTGAATCCTTAGAACTTCTTAATTCTTCAACATTAGCTGGAGGAATGGAATTGTAGTCGACTGTACCTTTCGTGCCAGTTCTTACGTTAAAATCGCCACCAAGAATGAAATTGCTCAAGTCAGATGTCGAAAAAAAAGTTTTTGAGAGCTACAAAGTCTCTGTTCCAATGACTACAGTTTAAATATAATGGAACCAAAGTCAAGTGATTCCCAGCAAAACACCCTTGCAAGATTACCACGTCTCCAAGGTTTGGAAATTTTAGTTTGTAGGTAGATTCGATGTTTTTTCTATAGCCAAAAACACATCCCCCACTAGCCCTCCCGAAATTGTTTGTTTTAGCTGCAGAGATCCATCTAAGTTTGAAACCAGCAAAGAATTTTTCGAAGTTCTTAAAGTTTTCAGCAAGTACAAATGTTTCAAATAAAAAAAAGATTTCAAATTTACAAATATATTTAAAAAAGTTACATAACAATGCTTTATTAACAAGACCAGCAATATTGTAAAAAAGAACCTGACAGGCAGAGGATTGCTAATTATTTTTAATCTGATAATTATTTGGTAACTTTAAATGGACAGTAAATGCATTTGAGTTGTTTTTTTGCAAAATTTTAACAATAAATTCCTTATCAGTTTCATTAAACGCTGAGATTTCACCCTCTTTGTTGCATTTATATCGACGACCATCAACGAAAAGGGCCCATCGTTTAATTTCAAGCCGAAGACTAGGGTCAGTTCCATGAAGACACCTCTTCAATTTCCGTAGATTATAACTTTCAGCACATTCATTCTGCGTAAGGTCTTTATTTATGGAAATGGATGTATTTTTTAACTTAGTAGATGATGATAATACAGACTTTACATCATTCAGGTTGGAAAGCTCAAAAATGTATGATGAATTTGGTTGATTAGCGAGACTGATTTTTTTAACGTTATTCATGGTTGCAGATACTTGAAGGGTTGTGTTACAAATTTGTTGAAACTCCAGTTTTGCATCATCTTCACTTTTTGCACTCAATCCTCTAACGATGACATTTAGCCTTTTTGAGTACTTTTCTGCTTCTTCGATTCTTTTCGCAAGTATTATTTCACTCCCTTTCAGCTTTAATATCTCTTGCTTTAGTTGCTTGTTCTCCTCTTCGAGTGCAGTAACTTGTTCAATAATGCAGCTTATGTCTTTCTTTGTAATGTAATGTAATTTAAAATAAGTTTATTCGAACAAAATAAATAAAATATAAAAACATTCATTATACAAAAATTGCTTATGATCACTTAACCTAATCGTTGAAACTGAGCTTTCTCTATTGCAATCAGTTTTTGCTTGAAATCCAACTTCGCTTCAAGTACACGTTTTAAAATTTTTTACATTTCACAGTTGTTACGTCTTTGTTCTTCAAGAACTAGTTTCTGCTGGTCACAGATACGATCAATCGCATTGTATATTTTTTTGTCATATGACTGGAAGAGCCACTTACAATTAAAATTCCAACTCTTCATATGTGGGTATGGTTTCTGAAGCTCTTGTTTTTTAGTTGGAGATACTAATACGATTTGCTTGTCGGCATCTTTTTCATTTTCCCTTTTTCAAAACCTTCAACTGGTTGAGCCATTCCACATAATTTTATTATTGCTTCGTCTAAAGCAGCAAATTTATACTCTGCTGAATGGTCTCCCTCCAGTTCCATGCTTCATTTTAATATTTTCCGACATTTTCTTAATATATTTCTTTTTATTATTTTTTTTACATTCAAATATTGACTTAATAGGTGGTCCAATACTATTAAGTTCACGATCTACAGTTTTCCAAAACCTGGTTACTTCCTCTTTGCTCTTCTTGCTATATCCAGAAGCAATATCCGGATACTCGCCCTTAAAAAATAAATATTTTTATATTTTTTACTGAATGTTTTGTAAGAAAATACGTACATTTTTGCTTCACACGATCCATTCCCTATCAGAATAAACAAAGAAATACTTCGAGGGAAAAACTTCATTCCCGATAGCGGTTATATGGGCAATATTTCTTTGGAAGTTTTTCCATTTGAAAAGTATTACCGATTCCCATAAGCATTTTAAGTTGAACATAAATATTTATAATGCGTATCAGCAAACGGGCCTTAATAATTAAAACTTAAAATATGTTCAATTTAAGTTCTTGGTGCAAAAAAAGTAACGCCATTTCATTAAAAAAATTGTTAGTATTATTGCATAGGCTGAATATTAATAAGCATTTAACCACTACTAACGGATACGTTTCACACAATTCATTTAATGTTTATTAATATTCAGCCTTTGTAATAATACTCAAAATTTTCTTAATGAAATGACGTTACTTTTTTCGTCGCTGGATATCAGTCTACCCCTATTATGATTGTCAATTGCAAATTGATAGTTGATAAATACTGAAATTTAATATTAAATAACCTCATTGATAAGAGTTTTTGTAATTGAGAATGATGCAGACCGTTGTGAATTAGAGGAAAATCGATAATTACCATTATATAGCTGTGCAGTTTTTAAATAAGCCGAGGTTTTAAAACCAAATTTCAGCATTTAGCAATAATTAAATTGATAGCTGACAATCGTAATAGGGCCCTTATATGTACAATCCCCAACTTCAAAGTGTTCTATTTTGCATGTCTGTGCCCGAAAATGAATTTGAGTATTCTTTTAATTTCTATTTTAAAAATAACTAATAGCATACAAAACGAGAATTCACAACAAAACAGTGTTTCAGATTAGGGATGAGCGACGTTAAAAAAATCGATTATTCAATATCGACGTTGAAGGTATGATAAATGAATAAAGGAAATTCCTCAAAAACATCGCTGTTTTGGTTCCATAATTAATAACATCGATGATGAGTATTGGATATTTTTCTCAATATCGCTCATCCCTACTTCAAATATCAGGTGACTTTGACAGTACATTTATTTACCTCAACTTGACCTAGCTAAAAACCTTAAATCTACTTCAGGGCGACCCTAGGCTTTTAAAAACACAGAATCACAAATAAATAAACATGGACTAGAGAAGGCTTAGGACTTATTCCGTGGACTTAGTGCAAAATATTATTAATAAGACACAATTTCTGGTATTTGACGTTTACCAACTTAGTCCTTCGCTAGACCATCGAAGACGGTGGAATTGACATTTAGTCCCTCGTTATGAATAGCGAATCGAACTTAAAATCTTGCGAATTCACTAATTTCGTATTACGAATAGCAATTCACTGAAACTTAGTCAAGACTGCAGCGAACTTGATTATCGAGGGATTGCAAATAGCGAATCTGCGCTAATCTAACCCATGTAAGTGTGATATACTATAGACCTACAGAGAGACAGACGGAATAGCGGAATATCAAGTATGATTAAAAATTCGAGTTCGATTTTGTAGCACCCACAATGATATATCAAATGTGTTTCCACCTTTAATCTGTGGAACATTGAGCAAGAAAATAATATTCCGCGCGCTTATGTTTTATAGGTTACAGTTTGCCTTTGGGAAATAAACGATTAACATATAAAAGACATATTTATTAAAAGTCTTTCTATTCAACATTAGAAATTGGCGACGACAATGGACTCGTTATCAAATGGAATTACTCCATTCGATACAAGCGAAACCTCAAATATTGGCGAGAGATGGAAAAAGTGGGTCTGGAGGCTGGACAACTATATGGTCGCTGCCCAAATAACTGACGCAAAAGGAAGAAAGCATTTGTTTTACATTATGCAGGTGAGCTAGTCTCCGATATTTATACTTCCCTTCTCTAATCCCAATAGAAGGTAGTGATAACGACAACCCAACCTTTGGTGAATTTGAGCATGCAAAACAAGAACTTTTCGATCATTTCACTCCTCAAAGCAACAAGGAGTTCGAAATATTGAATTTTCGAAAGCTACAACAAGATGCTGCAGAAACCATCACACAATTCTATTCCAAATTTGTGAAGCATGCTGAAAATTGCGGATACGAGGCCGACACAAAAAAGGACGTAATAAAAAGAGAGATCATCTTTGGAAGAAACTCATCACTTGTAAGACGCTATGACGCCTCAGAGATTGTCCTTCATTGGATCAGCTACTATCATACGCAAAACTACTCGGAAGCAATGACCACCAAGTGAAAAACAAAAAACTAAACAGCAATGTTGGACCTGAAAAACACACTTACGCTATTTGAAAAAGACGCCTATCAGAAAGAAACAATGGAAATACTTCTAATAAAGCTACCAGAAGTGGTTATAACTACGACAAACAAAATAGCATCAAGGACCGCAAGTGTACTTTCTGCGGTAATGAATGGCACAACGACGGCCAGAGAGCTAAATGCCCGGCTCGGAAACTTAAAGTGCAACCTATGTAACAAAAAGGGACACTGGAGGAGAGTGTGTAAGCCCAAAAAGCAGAGAGAAAGAACATAAATTTTTGAAAACCAAGTGATAGAGGAATCATCTAGTGATGAGTCGGTATACAACCTATCAAAAACCGGCACTAAGACACCAAGAGTAGAAATTCTACTCAACAAAAAAAAATCAAGTTCTTGATTGATACAGGCTGTTACCATAATTAGCCGAAAAATTTGGTTAAAAACAGGTCACAGCATGGATAGCCTAATTCCAACCAAAGAAAAAGTTTTCCCATATAACTCAAAAAGTGAACTACCCATTATAGGCAAACTCAAAGCCCATTTGTGCTACAAAAACAAAGTGATACAAGCCAACATATTAGTTATCGATGCAGATACCATGTCTATTTTGAAGCACAAAACAAGCGAGAAACTTAACATAATTAAACTAATTTATAACATCCTCAATAACCAAAATAACAATAAAGATGCAAACAACAAAACTAAGATCGATCTAAAATACATTGAAAACAACTACCCGAGACTTATACAAGGAGTTGGGAAACTAAACAAGTTCCAAGTACACCTACATATCGATTAAACTGCCCAAACCGTAGCCCAAGCCCACAGACGAATACCAATTCATCTTAGGAAACAAGTGGAAGAAGAAATCAACAGACTGCTGGAGCTGGACATTATCGAGAAAGGAGATGGACCAACACCGTTGCTATCTCCGATTGTGCTTGTGCAAAACCAAACAAGCCCGAGAAAATAAGAAAGTGTATTGACATGCGAGTACCTAACACTGCCATCAAAAGAGAACGACACATAATACGAGGATATGCTTTCGTCTATTAACTGCTCAGTCATTTTCAGCAAAAGTGACCTAAACGAAGGATATCACCTTCACGGGCAATAACAACATTCTCAACACACATTGGCATTTTCAGATACAAACGTCTCATTTTTGGGATGAATTTTGCCGCGGAAAAATTTCAAGACACAATTCGTCAAGTTCTCATAAACATCTCGGGAGTTATCAACATAAGCGACGACATCTTTATCCATGGAAAGACGTAAATCAAGCACGACACATCACTAAAGGTGGTTCTCGAACATCTCATCAATCATGGTTTAACTACAAAGAAAGGAAAATGTTTGTTTAACCAGAATAAAATTGACTTTTTTGGATATGTATTCAGAAAGAATGGCATTGAACCTGACCCTGAAAGTTGATGCAATCATAAACCTGAAACCTCCAGAAAACAAATCCGAAGTTCGAAGTTTTCTAGGAATGTTAAATTACCTCCAGAGATTTCTAAAAAATCTGGCCAACAACACCAACATTTTGAGGAGTCTTCTGCAAAAAGATAACATTTTTGAGTAGACCAATGAGCACCAAGAAAATTTTGAAGAACTAAGAACCATAATCTCAGACGCGAGAAAGTTACATATTTTGACATCAAGAAACCAACCCATCTGTACGTTGACGCAGGCCCATTCGGATTAGGCGCCATGCTCGGACAAGAGAAAAATGATCCAGCAATACGAGTTTGACGTTGTACATCAAAAGGGAGAAAACAATCTAGTAGATTACCTATCACGAAACCATATCGCTCGAACAAAAACAAACGAAAGTCAAAGCAACAGAATTGAAGAATACGTTAATACAATCGTCCATCAAAACATGCCAAAAGCAATCTCTATGAATCAAGTCAAGTCAGAAACCGGAAAGGACAACATACTTCCTAAAGTGATTCAGGCCATATGCGAATCGAAAATGTTCAATGATCCAGAACTCAAACAATATAAAAACATCCAAAAAGGGACACCTAGGTATAGTAAAAACAAAACAACTCATACGCAGTAAAATCTGGTTCCCCAATATAGATAAAATGGTAGAGGATAAGATAAAAAAATGGCGCATCTACCAATCGGTTGTAAACACTAACAACAGGAATCACTAATCGTTCCAGATGTAGCAAAATATCCGTTCAAGCACGTTTTAGTGGACTTTACTGGGCCTCTGAAAATAATAAATACATTTTTGTCATGATCGATGACCTTTCAAAATATCCAATAGCCGAGATGGTAGACTCAACCAAGTTCAGCTGTGTAGCAGAAGTTCTAAATAAGCCTTTCGCTCAGTTTGGTATACCGGAGAGGTTATCATCCGACAATGGTCCTCCTTTTCAAGGAAAAGAATTCTCTGGCTTTGCATAGCTATACAATTGGATTGGAAGCACGCAAGAAAACTGCTGAAAACGCAACAGCAAAAACGGAAAGACTACGCTGATGAAAGCAGAAGAACAAAACCTAATAAAGTAAACATCGGTGGCTTCGTATTGCGCAAACAGTTCAAAACAAACAAACTTACACCAACGTTTGACCCAGAACAGTTTTCGGTAACAAAAATTACATAAATTACGACGACCTCTAAAATACTTAGATGAATATACTAACGCATCGTCTGGAGAAGGGGAGGAAATATAACATCCACAATAAAATATCAGCTGTCATTTCCAAAGTACTTGCTTGATCTCGATGATTTAAACTGTTGTGAGTTTTAATTTATCTCAGCTTGTAAATTCTTGAAAACGTTTTTAATTCGAGCAAATATTTCAAAAAGAATGCATCTACACTTCTACACTCTATCCACCGAAGGTGCCCCCTTAGAGTACAAAATCGACAGCCTATTCTGGGAAAGGAAATATAACCAAATTCTGAGTATGATGTTCATATTTATAAAATCACTATGCAACTTTTCAAAATTCTAATATTTTGTATCAGTTTTCGCATTCTTGATAAGGAAAATCAAATTTAGAACAGGTTTATCCTCTCTTAAGTATGATAGGCTTTGCCAATCCTGAATAATATATAGGCAAACACGCCTATAGAATTTGTTTGACGTAGCCACTATCCATAACGATGAATAAGGTGGTCTGTATCTATATAGATTTGTGATTTTTTTTGGGTCTTCAATCCAGTATAAACAACAAATTTATGTAAATTAGTTTTATTTCTCTTTTTTTTTTTTAAATTAAAGAAAATTTCAACTTACAAACGAACAAAGTACAAAAAAAGAACACCCAGTTTTGGGTGAATCTCTTGGAGCACAACTGCACTTATGCGCACCTCTACTAAACTCGATCAATCACACTATAATCTT
Source organism: Philhelius pedissequus (assembly GCA_910595825.1). NCBI lineage: Eukaryota > Metazoa > Arthropoda > Insecta > Diptera > Syrphidae > Philhelius > Philhelius pedissequus. Next base: position 175,332,128 of record OU343160.1, on the reverse strand, counting down.
GAGGCTTAGGCATTGACGTAAACATCTGTTGTTAATATTGTCGTGTTTTTCCCCTCGTCTAGACGGACGCAGATATTCGAACATACTCTGCAGATGTTGCGATAACATTTTAGTCTGCCTTTAACATTCCGCTTGTGTTCTCTTGGCAATTCGACAGTTTTATATAGTTCCAGTTCTTCGAAGCCTGGCCAAACACCAGGAGTGAATGAGCCACAAAGTTCTGGAGGTCAATACCAAAGTGTTACTATTCGGTTTGTGAATCGGTTTTTTTGTTCATAATTTGGAATGCTAAATGCATGCGCCAAACCGAAATCGGATAGTTTCAGGATTCCATATTTGGTTATGAGTACATTAGCAGTTTTTATATCACGATAGAGCTGATGGGGACAAATATAAAGGTTTTCACAGCTAACGCACTATAATTTTGTTAACTAAAATAGAAAATACTTCTGTAAAGAATAAATAAAACTTGAAAATGAAAACAAATGGATTTTATTTCTTAGAACTGTCAGATTGATTTTGACAAATCAACAGAAAGAAAGAGCTGTCATTTTTGAGCAAAAGTATTTTTTAATCCACCGCTCACATATATTCACGGATAAGAAAATAAGAGTAATTTAAGAGAGTTTTCTCTTACTCACCTCAAAAAAAACTTGCGGGTGTTTAAGGCAAGGGGGGTACGAGTCGCGCCTCTATGTAGTATAGTTTCTCTAGGGATCTGTCCAATTTAAAATGCACAGGCTACTAACACATGTTAGTACATGCCTATATGTAGTATACTTTCGCTATGATCCCTACTTCAAATATCAGGTGACTTTGACAGTATATTTATTTACCTCAACTTGACCCGCCTTAAAACCTAGATCTACTTCAGGGCGACCCTAGGCTTTTAAAAACACAGAATCACAAATTATTAAACATGGACTAGAAAAGGTTTAGGACTTATTCCATGGACAAAGTGCGAAATACTATAAATAAAATACAATTTCTGGTATTTGACGTCTACCAACTTAGTCCTTCGCTAGACCATCGAAGACGGTGGTACAGCGATGGCCTAAGAACTGTCATTTAGGCCCTCATTATGAATAGCGAATCGAACTTAAAATCTTGCGAATTCACTTATTTCGTATCACGAATAGCAATTCGCTGAAACTTAGCTCGCTTCAAATGTGAAAACTGTAGCGAGCTTGATTATCGAGGGATTACAAATAGCGAATCTTCGCTAATCCAACCCATGTAAGTGTGATATACTATCAAATCAAAATATTTAGTGATAACGTTAGCGAATTGTTCTGCCGAGAAATATTTTCTATGTATTGTTGATAAAAGTTTCAAATTTACTTGTATTAACATGTAGCTAGTTATTTTTCGATTGCCCTATCGGTAATCTAACTTGAGGAATTTCCAGGGGAGTAGATTTTCTTTCCCGGGAATCTTTCTCCTTATCGGGAATCTCCACCGGAATTTCGTTTTCGGGAAAGAAATATAACCGTTCTAAGACAAATAAACTTTGAATACCTTCCTTCGAAAATTTTGACAGCTTTTGATTTTATTTGGTGCATTATTTGGTAAAGAAAAACAATTTAATTGGCAAAACAATTTTTTAAGGATTATGCGAAGACTTCATAGAGACAGGTGCAATCCACATGATTTGCCAGAAGCAACGTAAGTTGGGAGTTTATATTCTCAACGTTTACCTCAATGATTTTTTTGTTCCAAAAGATTCAAAAAGTATTACCTTACAAATAAGCCGATGTTTCTTCTCTGGTTGGACATTCTGGCAAGTTCATTTCCAGAATCAAAAAATCTTTTGGCATTCCTCCTATTGTAAAGATAAGTGCATGCTTGCGCTTCTTTGCAGAAGGAGGATACTAAAAAGAAGCTGGAAACGACCATAACGTGGGTCAGGCTCAGTCCTTGTTTTCAGAAGTTCGCACGGATGTCTTGAATATATTTGAAGACAAGTTATAGCCTAGTCACACCAAACTCGTTTACCAATGCGAGTAGTGCGTTCACACCCAACATTTACTTGTTTTTGTTTGACATTTGAGTTTTTTTTGAAAAAGTTGTCAAAACGTTGATACATCATGAATGCTAAGCAATCAAATCCTATAATGCTGCATAAAAAGAGACTAAATATGAGGATTTTAATCAACTTTATTTTTGAGCCAGAAGTATCTAAAAGCAGAATTTATAAAGAAAAGAAAAATAATAGTTCAATATTGTGCAATACATAGAAGCATGTGGACAAAGGTGAGCTTTTAATAAGAATATTCAGCCCAAAGTTCGACGAAGAACTTCTCGTCCGTACTTCTCCAAAATCGTTTAGTTTTTTTCTTTTGCGTTTCCTGTAAATAAAAAGAACTCATGCATTAAAAATGTATTACCAATAAGTATTTTAAAAAATGTCCTTACCGCTGCCATAATTGTTTGAACGATTTGAAATTAATTTTTTTGTCAGCAAGCACTCAGCTGTTCGTTTTTTTTTTTTTTTTGAGGGCCTATTCACAATAATATCAATTTCCCTTGACGGTAGATCTGTTAGTTTAATTCGTCTTGGAATTGCAACTCGTTTTTAAGTCGTTTTATCAAAAACGAGTCGGTTTGCAAAACAAAAATGTATTTGAAAGCGATTAGGTTTTAGTATTCGTTTTGAGGAAAACGAGTAGAATCTCGTTTATGGTTTGGTGTGAATGGGCTATTATGTTCAATTTAGTTAAATATAGACATGACATCACAGGAGAAACGGAACACAGCCATGCAGCTATGAAAAGCATCGTATACCAGGAGTTATCGGGTGTATAGACCGGACACACGTCAGCATAATCGCGCCTACACAAAACAAACACCTGTTTTATAACCGGAAAGGATTTTTTAGCTTATATGCTTTACTGGTAAAAAAAATAATTATATACCATATTGAACACTTATTTATACATATAGTCCTATAGGTTTGTGATGCTGACATTAGGATTCGGTTTGTTGAACCTAGCCACCCGGGGAACTTCTCATAGTGCGCTCATTTTGAAGGTGAGCGAAATGAGATCATGGTTGGAACAAAAGATTTTAAGTGGAGAAATGACTCATGGTTATTGGGTTAGATCATTTCAACGTGTACTTTTGTTGAACAAATTAAAAAAAGCTTAATCTACTTAGGAGACGCTTAACTCCCCACAGAAATCCAGGGGATGGTACATCTGAGTGCCGATTCAATATGAAGCATATGCAGTGTCGCAACATCATTGAGAGAGTAAATGGTGTTCTCAAAAACAGGTGGAGATGCCTGCTCGGTGCAAGGGAGCTACACTACCAACCTAATAAGGCCGTGCAGATTGTAAATGTTTGTTGCGCATTACATAGCATCTGTATTCATTTCAACGATGATCTTAAGCCTATAAATCTTCCACGTACGAGAACCTATGAGAGCAATACTGACACCGAAGAATTAGAAAGCGAAATCCCCCTTAATAATAATTCAGAGTATATGAATGTATCCCAAACGATAAGAGGGCAAATTGGAGAATTAATTTAAAATAGTTTTATTCGAACAAAATAAATAAAATATAAAAAAATTCATTACACAAAAATAGCTTATGATCACTTAACCTAATCGTTAAAGCTTAGCTTCCTCTATTGCAATCAGTTTTTGCTTGAAATCCAACTTCGCTTCAAGTACACGTTTTCGACATTTTTACATTTCACAGTTGTTACGTTTTTGTTCTTCCAGAACTAGTTTCTGCTGGTCACAAAGACGTTCAATCGTATGCCATATTTTGCTTAGGCTGATTTTGATTTCATTTTGTTGATGGTGATTGTTTGCCCTTTCTTCATCAATTTTTTCTATTACTTGCCAACCTTATCACAAAGTTCTCTGTGGTGTTCAACACCTTTTTCCAAAAATTCAGCAGTACTTTTTGTCGTTGTTGTGCCTTTAGTTGAGCATGGGATCGGCTTTGTCATATGACTGGAAGAGCCATTTATATTAACGTTTATTTGGCTGGAATCTTCGGCCACAGACAACTCTTCATCTGTGGGTATGGTTTCTGAAATTCCGGTTTTTTAGCTCATAATTTTATTATTGCTTCGTCTATAGCAGCAAATTTATACTCTGCGGAATGGTCCCCCTGCAGTTCCATGCTTCATTTTAACATTTCCGACTTTTTTTTTAATATATTTCTTTTAATCACTCCACACCTGAAAAAATAATTAATAATAATATATTAACTAAAATTAAACAAAAACATTAACCTTTTTTCTTTCAAACATTGACTTAACAGGTGGTGCAATACTATTAAGTTCACGATCTACAGTTTTCCAAAACCTGGTTACTTCCTCTTTGCTCTTCTTGCTATATCCAGAAGCAATATCCGGATTTTTCTCCAACAACGCAACCAAAGCTCCATCTGCTTTTTGTTCGTTGTACTCGCCCTTAAAAAATAAATATTTTCATATTTTTTACTGAATGTTTTGTAAGAAAATACGTACATTTTTGCTTCACACGATCCATTCCCTATCAGAATAAACAAATAGCGGTTCTTATATGGGAAATTTTTCTTTGGAAGTTTTTCCATTCGAAAAGTATTGCCGATACCCATAAGCGTTTTAAGTTGAACATAAATATTTATGATCGTATCAGCAAACAGGGCCTTAGTAATTAAAACTTAAAATATGTTCAATTTAAGTTCTTAGTGCAAAAAAAGTAACATCATTTCATTAAAATTTTTGTTTGTATTATTGCACAGTCTTAATATTAATAGGCATTAAATGAACCGCTTTTCCACAATCCACTACTTACGGATACGTTTCACACAATTCATTTCATGTTTATTAATGTTCAGCCCTTGTAATAATACTCAAAATTTTCTTAATAAAATGACGTTACTTTTTTCGTCGCTTGCATCAGTCTACCCCTATTATGATTGTCAATTGCAAATTGATGGTTGATAAACACTGAAATTTAATATAAAATAACCTCATTAATAAGAGTTTTTGAAATTGAGAATGATGCAGACCATTGCGAATTACAGGAAAATCGATAATTAACATTATATAGCTGTGCAGTTTTTAAATAAGCTGAGGTTTTAAAACCAAATTTCAGCGTTTTTCTATAATCAAATTGAAAATTGACAATCTTAATAGGGTGCTTATATGTATAATCCACAACTTCAAAGCGATCTATTTTGCATGTCTGTGTCCGAAAATAAATTTGAGTATTCTTTTAATTTCTATTTTAAAAATAACTAACTGCATATAAAACGAGAATTCACAACAAAACAAGTATTTTAGATTAGGGATGAGCCACGTTCAAAAAATCGATGATTCAATATCGACGTTGAAGGTATGACAAAGGAATAAAGGAATAAAGGAAATTCCTCAAAAACATCCAGGTTTTGATTCCATAATTATTAACATCGATGATGAGTATTTGATATTTTTCTCAATATCGCTTATGCCTACTTCAATAATTAGGTGACTTTGACAGTATATTTATTTACCTCAACTTGACCCGGCTTAAAACTTAGATCTACCTCAGGGCGACCATAGGCTTTTAAAAACACAGAATCACATATTAATAAACATGGACCAGAGAAGGCTTAGGACTTATTCCGTAAACAAAATACTAATGAAACACAATTTCTGGTATTTGACGTTTACCAACTTAGTCATTCGGTAGACCATTGAAGACGGTGGTCCAGCGATGGACTAAGAATTGACATTTAGGCCCTCATTATGAATAGCGAATCGAACTTAAAGTCTTGCGAATTCACCAATTTTGTATTACGAAAAGCAATTCTCTGAAACTTAGCTCGCTTCAAATGTCAAAACTGTAGCAAACTTGATTATCGAGGAATTACAAATAGCTAATCTAATCCTTGTTAGTCTGATACACTATAGAATCAAAATATTTAGTGATAACTTGAACGAATTGTTCTGCCGGGAAATATTTTCTATGTATAAAAAGATAAAAGTTTCAAATTTACTTGTACTAACATGTAACTAGTTATTTTGCCCAATCGGTAATCTAACGTGAGGAATTTCCAGGGGAGTATATTTTCTTTCCCGGGTATCTTTTTCCTTATCGCGAATCTCCATCGGAATTTCGGTTTCGGGAAATAAATCCAACCAACCTAAGAGAAAAAAGCTTCGAATACATTTCTTCGTCGCATGGTATATTTTTTTAGGCTGATTTTGATTTCATTTTGTTGATGCTGATTGTTTGCCCTTTCTTCATTAATTTTTTCTATTACTTGCCCAACCTTATCACAAAGTTCCAGGTGGTGTTCAACTTCTTTCTCCAACAACTCAACTGAAGTCTCCATCTGCTTTTTATATTCAATTTTATATTTCTTACTGAATGTTTTGTAAGAAAATACGTACAATTTTGATTCACACGATCTATTTCCTTTAAAAATAATCAAAGAAATACTTCGAGGGAAAAACTTCATTCCCGATAGCGGTTATATGGGCAATCTTTCTTTGGAAGTTTTTCCATTTGAAAAGTATTACCGATTCCCATAAGCATTTTAAGTTGAACATAAATATTTATGATGCATATCAGCAAACGGGCCTTAATAATTAAAACTTAAAATATGTTCAATTTAAGTTCTAAGTGCAAAAAAAGTAACGTCATTTCATTAAAAAATGTTTAGTATTATTGCATAGGCTGAATAATAATAAGAATTAAATGAACTGTCTGCCACTTATCCACAATCCAATAATAACGGATACGTTTCACACAATTCATTTAATGTTTGTTAATATTCAGCCTTTGTAATAATATTCAAAATTTTCTTAATGAAATGACGTTACTTTTTTCGTCACTGGCTATCAGTCTACCCCTATTATGATTGTCAATTGTAAATTGATGGTTGATAAATACTGAACTTTAATATTTCTAGCCTCACTAAACCCGTCACAATAACCTCATAACTTGAGGTGAACTCATTTTTGTGACAATGGCGCAGTGGATAAAGTGCTTGATTGCTAACTAGGACGTGTGGGTTCGATCCCCACGCTAGACGCATTCTTTTCTATACCTCCAATTTTAATTGAATGTCGCCCATGGGTTAAAATGAGACAGTCAATACCTGGCTCTCAAATCCACTGTGCCAAACTAGTGCCGTGCAATTCAGGTTGTATTTAAAAGACCTTAGGTCTTACAGGCATATATGTAGTTAAAATTAAAATTAAAATTAAATTTTTTTATTCTGGTTAAAACCTCACAACTTGTGAGCATCATAAAAACTTGAAAATAATGATAATGAAGAACAAACATGGAATTGGATTTGATTTTGATACATCTTTTGGAAGTTGTTTCATCTATAAATGTAAGAATTAATAAAACTGTATTAATTGATTTTTTAATAAATCACTCTTTGGTTGTAGCGAAGCAGAATTCTAAGATAGTTAAGGGATATGGATAATCCGTTTGTCATTCAAGATACAACTTTTATCTATCGGACTATATTTGCCGACTTTTGGTGAAGATTCATTTCGATTTCCACAAGAAAACTTGTCACGTAAGGGATTTATTTATTTATTTACCAATTGATACAATGATCTGCTGATTACTTAATAATACATTTATAAAAATGTTCTTCTATACAAATAACAAAAAAAAACTAGATATAATTAGTTATTACATATTTGGTTAAAAATACTTTTAAAAACATCTCTTTGCATGCAAAGGTCGATTTCACTGCACACCGAATTATATAGTTTTAAAGAACGCGTTATAAGCTCATTAGACCCATAATTAGTTCTATGTGTGCAAACATAAAATAAATCATTCCGGTTTCTTAACCGTCTTTCCGGAACATAAAAAGAAATAAATGAATGCAATTCGCTAGAATTGATACAATTGTCAAAAATGTCCTTTATGAACAAAATGCTTTGAGATTTCCTACGGCATTCAAGTGTCTTTAAATTTATTAGAGCACATCTACAGTTGTAATCTGGCAAATCACCGGGCCAATTTAGTTTCCTTAAGGAAAACCGAGTACATTTTTTTTGTATCCTTTCAATCCTTCAGATACTATTATCATAAGAAGGAAACCAAACAACTGAACAATATTCCAAGAAAGGCAATACTAAACACATAAACAAAGACGTAAGAGTATAAACTTCCTTGAAAATTGTCAAGTTGCATTTGAAAAACCTATCATAGAGTTAGCTTTTGAGACTACAAAGCCAATATGATTTTTGAAGCTATATTTTAAGTCAAAAAATATTCCAAGATCTTTGACAGCCTCCACTCGTAAACTTTTTCATCCCTAAACTTGTAATTAAATGTGATTAACGACGCCGATCTTGTTGCACTAAATAATTTGCATTTCGAAAAATTTAACTCCATGTGATTATAATCACACCAATCTAAAAAATTTTGCATATCCAATAATAAACTTAAGCAATCCCGGCTAATTTTAACATCATCCGCATACATTTAACAACAGCAGTATTTGAGGATGGTTGGCAAATCATTAATAAAAATAATGAACAGCAGGGGACCCAAATGGCTACCTTGTGGTAGACCTGATAAAAAATCTATAAAATTAGAGTAATATCCCTCGACTTGCACTACTTGTTTTCTGTCACATAGATATGAATTCCACCATTTGATGAAGTTGTCATTGAAGCCTAACTTCTTCAATTTTCGAAGGAGAAGACCTTGGTGTACTCTATCAAATGCTTTAACAAAATCGGCGTACTAAACATTTATTTGTTTACCTTGTTCAATTTTATTAATACAAACATTTGAAAATAGACAAAGTTTTGTACTAGTCGATCGACCCATTACAAAACTATGTTGCTTAGAGGAAAGAGAATTCTGGACTGAGAAATAAAGCTGCTGAGTGCTCAATTTTTCAAAAAGTTTTGGCACGGCAGACAGCTTTGAAATCGGCCTTAAATTTTTTACTTAATGCTTAAACCCACTTTTGTAGATAGGATCTATAAGAGATATCTTCCATTCACTAACAAAATAACCAGCAACTATTGATTTATTGAATAGAAGTCTTAAAGCTGTGCAAAGTGAAAAGGAGCACTTCTTTAAAAAAAATAGGAGGAACAGAATCATCACCAGCTTTCTTAGATATATCTTAATCATTCAATCCTTCTAATATACCATCTTCAGAAAACGAGTAAGAGCAAAATCGGTTATTGGAGATAACTCTAAAAAAAGACTGACAGTGTCTGAAATGGAGTCAGAATTATAGCTTGTCTGAAAAAAATCAGCAAAGAGATTACAAGATGATTGAAGATCAAGCGATTTGATATTTTCGTACTCCATACATTGTGGAAACAAATAACTTTTCCTTTTAGAGTTAATTAGCACCCAGAAGGCCTTACTGTTTGTTTTGATGCTAGTTTCTGTAGAGCTTGTATATACACGATAAAAGAATGAACTTAAAAAAGAAAATTCTTTCCTTAAACCACGAAAATTTTCACGGTCTTCTACATTATTTGTTAATTTAGAACACTTAAATGCTATATTTTTTTCATTCTCTAAATTCTTTAATCTTTTATTGAACCACGGAAGCTTGAAAGATTTTTTCTTTCTGAAGACAAGGACGACAAGTTCAATACCTTCAAAAATTACAAAAACATAATATTTAAATGATAAGCATAATGCTTTATGATGCAAAGAGTTATTAACATAGGGAAAATCTGCTAACTCTACATGATATTTAAAATCATTTCGAATATATATTAAATCTAATATTCTTTTTAGATCATTATTAATATAATTAACTTGATATAAATCTAAAGATGATAATGAATCACCGACTAATGATTCAACATCTTTTTTGATATTAAAGAGACCTAACAATTTTTCTTCTTTAAGATAACTCTAGGTGACTTCACCAATATTGAAATCACGGAGTATAAATGGAAATTGATTAGTCGTTAATTCTCCAACCAAAGCAGATATATTAAAAATATGCTTTGAATAAACTTCAATTTCACTCTTAGGGCGAATATAACTTGCAACAAAAAATAAATCCATTACTGTGGTTACATTACATTTTAAGTTTACGCATACGCAAAGTTGTTCAAATTCATCAGGATCATCTGCTAAAGTATACTGTCTACTATTCAAAGTTGACTTGACAGCTATCAGCACTCCTCCTCCCAAATTCATCCCAGATAAATACGATCTATCTTTTCGATAAACAGTGAAAGAAGAGTCAAAAAGTTTGCATGACGAGATGTTTGAGTTGAGCTAAGTCTTAACTAGAACGATAATGTCGTACTCATATAAGGTAGAAGATGAATAAAATTGATTTGTTTTGGTTCGTAGACCACCAACATTTTTAAAATAAACACGTAATTGTTATAAGATCTTATCTGATGGAATTGGAATATTTATGACGTCTTTATCTCCGCTGGGCGTCTCACTACGTTTTTTGGAAAATTGATAATTTTTTTAATTTGAACACCAACATGCCACAAAGATAGTTCAAGAGCAGCACTAAATGAAATTGAAGGAATTCCCAGTTAGAATTTGACATATCGAAAAGTTGATTCATCAACTCCGTTTTACTTGCGATTATAGGTACTATAAGGCAAGTTCTAGTTCTAACAATCACACATGCCATTACGATCATAGAGAATTCTAAGAAACTGATCGCCAAAAAATGTCTGCCTGTCTGTCAGTCTGTCCGTGTGTATGTATAACGAGCTACAGCCTAAACGCCTTAAGCGATTACCTTCAAATTTGGTATGTGTGATTATTTTGGCATTCCTCAGAGGGGAAATTGAAATTTTATTTTTAGGGCTAAAAATAACGGGCTGCCATATGACCTTGAAGGAAAATCTTATTTTTCTCTAAAACGGCTATAACGATTTTGATAAAGAATTTTGAGAATTTTTTTGTTGGTAATAGCTAACATTTGATATGAACCAAGTTTACAGGAAAAGTCAATGAACGGTACCTTTCATATAACGGTTTTTTTTTAATTTTTGGCTTTTTTGGTAACGGTACATTGGATTTTTGTCAAATTTTATGTCTAATTAGCAAAATTATTTTTGCATATCAACATTTTTTTTTGAAGAATCAATAATTTTAAAACAAATCAAAACAAATAATTTTAAATTTTATATTCACATGGACATTAATAGTCTCTAAGAAATTGCATACCAAAATTTCAAAAGAATTTTGTTTTCAAAAAACGAAAAATAAAAAACTTGATTTCATCAAAACCTGTCCTACAATTTTCGAGATACTTTTTTATAAAAATTTCATTGATCCGTGGCATCTAATGGCTTTCTTCGATTTTTCGAAAAACCGATTTAAGTGATGGTTTTGACAGTTTAAATAAGTTAAAAAAACGATTTTTTCCCACCTATACACCATTCACTTTCATTATATACATGTATGTACTTGTACATATTTACATTAATATCCTCCTAATTTACGTAATTAAAATCCATTTAAATTTACATTTGTAGGTACCTATTTAACTATTCCTTGAATCATGCATTCGACAATTCATTATACTAAGAATCTAGGTAATATACCCACATGGGCTTTAAATCTGCATAGGATAACTATATTAGACTAGCTACCTACCAGCAGCGTCAGTGAGTAAGACTATGGTTGTTAGCTACAAGAGCAAGTTTGTTCGATCCAGTCGTGCATTTTATTTTATTAAGCGAGAACATTGAAAATAGTTTTGTGGTAAGTTCAACTTATCCGCAGAATAAGCGACTATATTTTGAGAAGTTAAACTCTTACCCAAGTTAGACAGGTGTAAATAACGAAGACGGGGTACTGATGGTAGTACCGATGAAACATCGGTGCCAAACCATATCCTTGAAGAGGGATAAATTCTTTGCTTTTTATTTCGCTCATTCGCATTGTCATTATCTTTCTCCGTCTCTGCCACACCGTAGGCTTGCACTTGAGGAGAAATTGATGGCAAATTAGGGCATGTTTCTGTATGGTTTTCGGAAGGTTCGGTTATTTCAATTGTCGCTTGTGATGATTGTTGTTACTTGTTCGGACAAAAATATCGATGGTTCAGTTTCGGGTGTATCGGAAAATGTTCGGTTCTCTCTATTTTATCGTTGCCTTTATTTTTATTTTTATTTAGCTTCTGGATAGGGTCTACTGGAATAGTATTCATGAATAATTGCAATTTTATATCAGCAATATCCTGCCGTAAGTGAGACAGCATTGAGAAAAAGGAATCACCTGCGGCAATACAGGTTTCACATCTAGACAACAAATAAGAGTCCGCAGTCAATGCTTTCGTTGACATTTCACTTAGTGAACTGCATCTTTTGTGAAACTTTTTTCCGCAAATAGCCGAACATAATATGAATTTGTCACCCAAAACTCTACTATTACAATCAGGTTTTCTACATTTGTCCGACATGTTTTGACTGACTATATGTTTTGTTTAAGTTTTAGTTTATAAGCCGAAAACAAAATTTCGAATTTAAGTGTACTTGTTATCAGTTGAGAAAAAGGTTCAGGTATTCACTATAATTTGAATAGTTTGAAATTAAATGCGATCCACGAATTCAATAAAGTTCTCTTTTCTTTTTGTGAACTGATATTATGTATATTATATGGCTAGTGCTGATGTAAGTAATAATGAAATAAGCACCTTAATCTCGATATTTGTTTTTTATCATGCGAAGAGAAACCAAAAGTTTTTTTGTTTTTTGAGTAGAATCTTTGTTATTGCTATTATATCGCTCTGGAATTGACGATGTAAACAGCATGAGTAGAATTGTTCAATATTAATCAAGTTCTTCAATATGATGTGGTGCAATTAAAACATCACGTCACAAGCACTCAATTTTAAATTTTATTTCATGTAGTCTCAACATTTTCTTCAGGGGCCGAACATATACCAAAAATGATTCACTCACCGGGTAGAAAGGAACAGAAAAACTTTAACGGAGCAAATGAAGAACGATGGAAGGTAGTATAATTAAAACTCACTCAATGAAATTAATTGTCTTTATAATAAAATTTTGATCATAACATTAAAACTATGTGAAAAATGCACAGTAAAATAGTCACAAATTGTACTGCGAATTGGCATATCAATTTTTATATAAAATGGATATTTATTTCGATAGCTTTACTGATTGAGAATATTAAAATCTAAGGAGCTTATTAATACACAGGCAGACTATAAGGTATAGAGTTGCCAACTGAGAAAAAGAGGAAAAGGAGTTATTTCTTCAAGAAAATTTATATCTTATAGTGTACGAGACAATCATAAAAAAGATGATGATTTAAATGAAACTAATGCGAAGCAGCAATGTGGAAAAAGGTACATTTTTTAATCACGATTAGAAATCTCTATAAATTTTTAATTATTTCAGCTCTCCAAATGAACTGAAATTAAAATCTCATGATTTCAATTTACACAGAATTATCTAAAATTGAATGTGTCGACACCAATGCCCGAGTGCATAAATCTGAAGGTTCAATGTGTAATATGTGCATCACAATCGGAAGATAAAACATCCCAAGGAATTTTAAGAAAGTCGAGGAAAACGCAACAAAATTTAATTAATTTGTGTTTTTCATAGTTTCGTAGTTGAATTTTATTTTTTTTTAAATTATATAATAACATGTATATTAATAAGCTCTAAAAAACTGCATGCCAAAATTTCGAAAAAAATTAGCTTAGGCTCCGAAAGTTCTTCTTGAGGATCACGGCCATCTGCTCAGTTCATCTACAAGCTTTAACACAAATTTTATTTATTACTTGATTGAAACTGATTATATTCTTATCAAATAAATTATTATTGCAGATGTTTTTAAACAAATTTTAGGCAATTCATGACTTTTGTTGTTTGCAGATAATTTTGATATTGTTGTTTTGACAAATCAGCTAGCCGCCAGCACTAAAAAAATTCACCTTACGGTGGTGAAGTTTCTTATGAGGGTCTCAACAGAATACGAAATTGTGACTGCCTCATAAGAAACCTCACAAAAACAACCTCACCAAAAACTGTGACCTGTGAGCATCACAACGGCAGAATAGGGCTATAAATAACCTCATTGATAAAAATTTTGGTAATTGAGAATGATGCAGACCATTGTGAATTAGAAGAAAATCGATAATTACCATTATATAGAATTGCAGTTTTTAAATAAGCCGAGCTTTTAAAAGCAAATTTCAGCGCTTATCAATAATAAAATTGATAATTGACAATCGTAATAGGGCCCTTATATGTACAATCTACAACTTCAAAGCGTTCTATTTTGCATATCTGTTTCCGAAAATAAATTTGAGTATTCTTTTAATTTCCATTTTAAAAATAACTGCATACAAAACGAGCATTCACAACAAAACAAGTATTTCAGATTAGGAATGAGCGACGTTCATCTATGTTAACGAAACATCGATGGTAAAACAAAAAATCGATGATTCAATATCAACGTTGAAGGTATGATAAAGGAATAAAGGAAATTCCTCAAAAACATCGATGTTTTGAGTCCATAATTATTAACATCGAAGATGAAAGGTCTGCTTGTTATCTTGTGAATTCATACAAATTCGTAACAATTTGTAAAAATTTTCACAAAATGCTGTTTGTTAACACAAAAAGTTGACCACTAAGATTGTCAAAGTTGAGGAGAAAAACTTCCCCTACATTGCAAAATTTGAGAATTCTTACTACACAAATTTCTGCGGGTAACTGGTGAAAGAACTGTCAAAACATCCAGTTATTTTGTTTTGTTTTCCTTTTTTGTGTAGCTGTGATTTGTTGTACCTTCGTTTTTAAAATGGAAAATAAAATTAATATACTAATTGTTCAGTGTTCTCCCAAAACTTTTAAGCGAACACTGTTTGGTAAGTACGCTTACGAAAAATAAATGGTAAGTACGCTTTGAAAAATAAATTAGACTTGAAAGTTTATTATTTTTTTTTTGATTTTGCAAATGAAGAATATAAAACATTCCTCATAGCAGAATGCAGGAAAAATATGAGTAACAATGACCAAATAACTTTTGAAGAGGAAGTCACTGATTCTGTTCATGTCGGTAGGTAGTTACTTTAGTTAATAACAAAAGATACAAATTTAAAACTGTTTATATGTATGTGTAGGACAAGATCATGTAGGGAACTTAATTCATCAGTGCGAAGAGCTGCTCCAATCAGATTTTTTGCCGATAGAGAACAATAAGGAAAATGCGGCTGATGCATCTACAATGCAGGAACTAAATTGTGATATAAAAAGCATTTGGCTCGATGGTCCAACAAAATTATTTTTATCCCTTATTGAAGAAAATAAATGGAAGCTCATCTGCCGGAAGCTCAAAGAAGACGGGTATAATTTCAGCGATCCACAGGTGCAGGGCAAATACCGCAATTTGGAAAGGCAGTATAAAAAAATTAAGCTGCATAATTCCGAAACTGGCTGCAACAGAATGACTTGTAAAACGTACCAAACGTAAGTGTTTTTTAAGAATATGTCATATTTGAATTTCTAGGAAAACATTTGTTTATTATTTTAGTGAAATGGATAGAATATTTCAAAAAAAGGTGTGTACCCCGAATTCACTCTCCACAATGAGCAAGTAGAAGGCGCTTTTTGGGGTGAAATGATTGTAAATGCTCAAATCCAGGACAGATTTCAGATTTAGGTAAACAAATATATCCTTATTATCTACACTAAATTTAACGTAGGTATTTTTAATATGTTAATAGGATGATTCACCCAACGTCGAAATTTAAAGCCAAAGAAGAAAGCACTTCGACTTGGAGAGTTGGAAGAAGTGGCCATAGAATGAGCGGATTACCACAAACAAATAATATCGTTTTTGAAGGAAAAGGAGGAGCGGGTCAAAATGCGTCATCATTTGGAGCAAATTAAAAATAATAATAAATTTTTATTTAGATAGTAACGAAATTTGTTTTTGATGTTTTTGATGTAAATATAATAATAATATAAAAATTTATTAAAAATGATCCAAACGAAGAAGTAATTTTTAATCCTTTAGCAGGAATGATAAGAAGAACTAAGGCAGCCATAAAAAATGCAGCAAATATTTTCATTGACCAAAATTTATCAGGAAAATTAAGTGTTTCGAATCCAATTTTACCAAGAAAGTATTTCTTTCTCAAGTTACATAAACCTGGAAAACAAATAAGACCAATAACATCAACAACGGGATCAGTAATTACAAAACTTGAATGTTGGTTATTAGAAAAGTTTAATAATCTACCAAATAAATTCGAAACAAGAGCTTTTAATAGCTGAAGAACAGAACAGAAGAAGTAAAAGATTTAAAAATAACCAATAACGAAATTCAAGTTTTATTTGTTGTTATCTCGTTATATCCAAATATTCCAATCAATAAAACTTAAAATTTTCTCATTAATGAACTTGTCCGTCCTACTAAATTGTGCATGGATGAAAATTGGTTTCAGTATAATCGAAAATTCTATCGACAAAAATTTGGTTGCAGTATGAGTTCACATTTAAGTCCATTTTCAGCAAACTTATTCATGTCAAATTTAGAGACTAAAATGAAAAATGAAAGAAATTTTCCAAGAATTTGGTTCAGACATAAAGATGATGTTTTGGCCATAGTCAAAAAGCATGAACTTCGAAGTTTAATAAACATTTTAAATGAATCGAAATATCCATCAATCAAGTTTACTTATGAAGATGAAATAAACGGAAAATTAAACTATTTAGATTTAACTATAATTAGAGAACGTGAAAACTTCGAATTCGATACTCTTAGATACATAACATCTGATTCATTTCTTTTATTTGAACAAAAACTATCAGCTTATCATTCCATGATTTTTAGAGCCTTAACTATTCCAATGACAAAAGAAAGGGAATACAGTGAAATTAAAAAAATCAAAGAAATAGCACAAATAAAAGGGTATACAGAACAACTACTTGATGATCTACTGGTTGCTCATAAAAGAAAATAAAACCTAAGGAATTATACAACTTTAAATTTAATCAGAAATGAACAAGATTCAGAAAAGAAATGGTCAAAATTTAATTTCCACCCAGAAATTACATCTAAGCTAAAACCAATATTTAATAGACAAAATATCAGAATTAGCCAAAGCAGTGAAATAAAAATTAAAAATCTGATTAGTGGATCAAAGGACAAAATTGAAACATTACAGCAATCAGGGATTTACTCAATTGTATGTAACAATTGTAATAAAGAATATATAGGGCAGACAAGAAGACCAATTCTCAAAAGATTTAAAGAACAATTTGAGCATCTAAAATACAATGAACCAGAAAAATCGAGTGTATCACAACACATGCTAGACAATAACCACAATTTTAGTTTGCACAATTTGAAATTAATACGTAATATAAATAATCCTAATGAGCTAGATGCTTTTCAATCTCTTTATATATTTAAAAATAAAAATAATTTTATGAATAGTGACGATGGACCAATAAGAAATCCAATTTTCAAAAAAGTTTATATTAGACCTTAAATTCACTGTAAATTTGTTTGTGTAATTTCTTATTTTTATTGAATTTGTTGTTTGTATTGGATTTTAATATTAATATCAAAATGTCATTATTATTTAAATAGAGCTTACTGACGATGGAAGCATAGCTTCCGAAATGTACATATAAGCAAAAATAAATAATTAGTGTTTTAAGCTGTAAAAATAAAATCTTTAATTTAAATTAGTAAATATTTTTATTTTTATTATTGTTTGTTTTTTTTTCATTTTTAATTGCAATAAGTAAATATTTATTTTTTTTTAAGTTGAAAGACTGTGTTATAAGCATAAGACCTAGAGAGATAAGATTTTCAATAAACGAGAATATTATTGAAGTATTTGTTTATCTTTTTTTTAAAGTTATTCCAACCGAAATTTCCAAAAAGCTTGCATATACATTTTTTTATACCATGTCAAGTTTTATTTATTTCGTTAAAACCAAAATAATCAAAAACGATAATATATTATTATTTATTTAAAACGTTCTGGTTGCTTCTTTTGGCTCTGCATTTCTTGGCAGATTGCATTTCTTGTATCAATTCCTCTGAGTATTTCTCCATTATGAAGTGGTTCTGAGCTGCTATCTTCTTCAATCTCGGAAGAAAATTCGATGTCGTCTTCATTTGCAATATTATGTAGAACGAAACATGCTCTTATAAAATGACACACATTTTTGATACCCTTTAATTTGCAATAGTATAAAAAAAAATAGTGCTGTAAATGCATGTAAATAATATCAATCCCAAAATATTACCTCCACACCTTTTTGCTAGTTTATCATAAATTGGTGAATTTTGAAAAATACAACTATCATGCGCTGATCCAAGGTATCCAACAAAAATATCTATAAATTTTTTGTTCTCGTTGCAGATAGCTTGCACGCTTAGGGTTATATTTCCCTTGCGATCGATGTAGTCATCTTTGGAATTTTTGGGTGAATCAATGCAAATATGCTTACCATCAATACATCCTATATTAAAAAAGTAATAAATAAATACACAAACATTTTGAAGTGCTAGATCTATATTTCTATACCTATTGCATCAACTTTTATTTTTGAAGTATTCGCTGGTTGCTTTTTTTTGATTCTCGGTCGGCCATTTCATGACTTCAAGACTTAGTGCACTTATGAACATTGTTATTCTATCAATCATGTGGAATACTGTCCATAGAGAAAGATCGAACCGATCATCTAAGTCCCGAAAACTGCTAGCCTCGTATCCAGCTAACCACAAAAATACTGCCAAATGCTTCTTTCCTGTAGAAGGTTTGTCTGGCCGAAGATTGTTGAATACTTCGTTATGCTCAAAATTCTCACTCAAGTTGTCGCAGAGAGTTTTCGAAATGCGAAAGTGCCGACGAAATTTATTTCCGGAATATGTCTGATTCTTCAATTAATTGCAAGAGTTCTGCATCCATTTCCATGTCGCTTTCTGGATTATATTCTGATTAACTCGATTCCATTGACTCCAATACAACATTTAATATATTTTCAATAGACATAGTGATAAGTCAAACAAATCTCAAAACAATTCCAAATAAAATGTATCTAACATAAACCTCTATCACTTTTGACGTTTAACACACAAATGGTAAATTTGCGTTTGTTTACTTTGTGGCAGGATTCACACAATTTCCCCCACTCATAAAGTTTGACAGATTTTTCACATGTTACTGCAAAAAAGATACCAAACACACCTGATGTTACTCCTTTTTTTTCTCAAGACTCTCGCAAACCGATTGTAAACCGTAAAGGCAGTACATTGGAGAAATACCTCCGCCATTGGAATCTGCCAATAAGCTGACTTAATGTCCAGTGATGTTAAAAACTTAGCATTCCTAAGCTTATCCAATATTGCGGAAATTATGGGCAATGGATAAGCATCCCTTTCTGTAACCTGATTCAACTTTCTATAATCGACGCAGTACTTAAAGGTATCATCCTTCTTCCTAATTAAAACTATCGGAGATGTCTAAGCGCTATTTGATTTCTCAATCACTCCCTGATCTAACATTTCTGGAAGAGACTTATCTGTGTGTACCTGCATCGCAGGCGAAAGAAGATCGTTGTTTGATTGGTTCTGCTGCCATCCTAATAACATGTTCTACCAATGTTGTCCGACCTAACCCTTGTGGCATATCTTTGAACAAATGTTCAATTAAGACTCCTTTATTTTGCTCTTGATCTTCATCTAACTCAGACTCCTCTCTGATGGACGAGGTGCCTATCGAAGCCACCATATCTTGGCTTGAAAAACTGTACATACGAGATCGAAGATCCGGGACAATGCCCGAGAGTGCCCAAAAATCCGCACCAAGGATCATCGCATGTGGTAAACTAGGAATTATAAGACCTTCCGTTAGAACTGTTCTATCCTCGACAACAATTGGTAGATTAATAACTCCTAACACTCCTACACCTGTACTATCTGCTTATTGTACCTGCCTAATATTACTGCTACCTAACTCTCAACCCAAATCTTTTAAAATTTTCCAAACGTCCCTACAGATAATTATCCTAGAAGTTCCTGAATCTAAAAGCCCTAAAAACCTAAACCCGTAAATATTTACTACCAAGTAGGGACGACTGTCACCCCCAATTGTTTCTAACGTGAAACCTAGTTTTACTGGATCTACCAGCTGGTCGTCAGCAGGCGACCTGTTTAATTCTGACGGCGCTCTTCCCTGCTGGCCCTAGAGACCGTTACCCATTACCCGATCCCGAACAACGCCTACAATCTCGTTTGGTTGTACCAATAGCCCCACAACCATAACATCGCCTAGGAGCGGAACAAGAATCCGAATAATGTCCTTCCCTGTTGCAGTTAAAACAACGAACGCGCCTGCGAGGTGGGGAGTGGTTAACTGCAACTGTTGTCGTTGCTCCTTGAACGGCAGCAATGTAAGCTACGTCTGGCTCTAAAGCCTGTCTTAAATGATTGCTCGGAGGTGGCACAAAAGCCTCGACATTTGTCCTAATCGACTCTAATCTTCTACAGCGGCTATGTCATTAATTGTCTTAATGTCAGCCAGATCCAACTGCGTTTGATAGAATAGAGCTATGTTCTTCATAAGAACGGATAATTTCCTATTCTCATTCAGAGGTTCGGTCAATCTCTTAAAAAGGGTCTGCATGAGTGCGATGTACATCCCCATCAACTCATCGTTCCCCTGAGTACGCCGTTTGACTTCCTCCACCATAAGAAAGTCGTCATAGTTGGAGGGTAAAAATTCTAATTTTAATTCCCTAAGTCCTTTCCAAGTTGTAGTAGAGTCTCTGATCGCCCTAAACTATAAGAGTGCCTTCTCAGTAAAAAGATCAACAGCTGATTGGAAAAGTCTCGCTTCTGAAGCACCTCTAGATTCCCTGAGTTCCTCTACTCTTTCTAAAAACGCATTCACACCGCTCCCCAGAAAATTTAAAATTCCATTTGTATATTCGCTCGGAGTTCCGGTCACATGATGTATCATCCTGTCATTGGAACTCACAAGAGCTCGCACGTTGGCCGACCGTTGTAGTTGGTAATGCACTCAGATCTGCTGTCACATTGTTGTCGCTTGTTTTAAATTATTTACATTAGCCGTTTCGGTGCGATTTTCAGTTTCCTCGCCTTAACTCAACTTAGCCATCAGTAATAAAACGCCCCCCTTCAAATCAGCTACCTCATTCACTTCATCCGACGATTCAGCCCTCGCCCTCTTAATTCTTCCCAAAGCCCACTCTATTTTTGTCAACACTTTAAGATATTCTGAAGATTTCGGATTCTTCGGAGGTGTTTGTAACAATTCCCTAATTTCCAAAACTTTCGACCTATCTGCTTTTGAATCCTCAACGAACGAAAACGGATAATGCGGACTATCTGAACTAATCGACCCTAAACGCTCCCAATTTCCAGAAGCTCGAAGTGTCATCCCCATCTCATCCACTTTCGAGCCCACCTTCAACCCGCGGGCTCTTAACTCATAAATAAGTTCCTCCTTAGAAAGTCTTTTAACATCCATGTTGAAAAAAAACTTTTAAAAAACCAAAAGTAGATTATCGAATTATCGAACTGTTAAAATAAATCGAAAAAAAAACTGGAACAAATCAACACCCGGCTGATTGTTGGACAAATTCAAAAGAAAAAAAACCGCGAAAATTAAGCTAAAAATCAAAAATATTGCAAAAAAGTAAGCAGAACTAACACCCAACCGATTTGTAATTCCAATACTTGTACACAACCTATTAATACGAATTATTGTAACTATTTCAAGAAAAACACTATTTTAGCAAAGAGATAAAATTATTTAGATCATTTAGATTTACATTATAATTCGAATATTTTCAAAAAAATTGCACGAGATTCTTGTAATTACTATGAAAATGATCTAAAACAGTCAAAGAATATATTTCCACCAAAACATTAAGAAGAAAAAAAAATATAAAGAACAAAACTTTATATGGTCACCCCGATCGAAATCAAAAATAATTTTCAAAACCAATGACAACACTAAGTATGTCACCAATCCCCTTCCACTATCAATTTTATTTGCACAAAATGATCAAAAAAAAATGTCCGAACAACTCGAAAAAAAAATAAGAAACTATCAAACTAAATTTTTGCACAGCACTGTCATCGAGATGAGGATATGTATTTATGTATATAATGTGTACCCAAATATAGCGAATTCTAACGAACCACCAAGTACAATTAACCGCAATTACTGTCTTCACTAAAATGTATGTACATACGAGTACATATATGTCTATATATATATAAAAAAAACTCAAAAATGATATATGTATAAAAAGAAATCTATATGTATTTTAATATAGCGAGAATCCGGAACTCAATGCATGCATATTTATTATTGCCAGTGTCAGCATGACTCAGTGGCCAACTTAAATAGTGACGATTCATATCGCACAATTTGAACCGTTTCAAGTGCATTGCTCTAGTAATGTGTGACACAACTGAGTTCGGCTCTTCTTGCTAAGCTTGCACTTTCCATTAAATTGATTTGTTTATAGATAAGTATAAATAAGGTGAAATGATATTAAATAAAAAGGAGTTATTCATCAACTACCATAATGTCTCTGTTTTATTCCGCCACACTTATTACATGGCGACCGTGACAAATATTAATTCAAATTAACTTCAGCATACCTAATAAAAGTAAAATCATTAAAATTTAATTAATCAACAACAGTATCACCAATGTCCAAGGAAGAAATAGATAAAATATTTTAGAAATGGACAGCCTATTTCAACGCCAAGAAGAGTGAAGACCCTAGTGCCCATCAACCTGAGAAAAGACCCGAAGTATTGAGAATTGGACCGCTTCCACTAACAAGCGAAGAATATAAACAACGCCAACATACAGCAAAGGAAAAGAAAACACCAACATCAACGATACCAACAGAAAGAAAAAGAGGGGGAAAACAATTCAAACAAAGAAGGGCGATTGCAGTACTATATATAGAATTGAACCTAACAATTTCAACAGAAAAAAAGAAAGATAATGAAGGAAATACAAGAAATTAGAACTGGTAAATTGTCATAAATAAAAAATAAAATTCTGGCAACCCCACGGCTGCCTATTTACGGGCAAGAAAAAAATTTATTTTGCCTTTAAATTTAATAAAATAAAAATTTAAAATGGGTTGGGGCCAATCTAAAGTCGACAACCCAAATGCAAATGTTATAAACACAATTAAAGTCGTAAATCACACCAGTCATTTATGATATTTGGTGGTTTTTATTACTTCTTATGATACTATCTAGGGAAAAATTATTTATAAAATTGTACTCAACACACAACAAATTTAAAAAAAAAAGATACACCCAAAATATAGGGGTTTGTAAATTAAAAAAAAAAAATAATAAATTAAAATAAAATTACAAAACATTTGTAAGCTTCATTTCTTACTATGGTTCATTTCCGTTCTAATAAAGATTTAAAAAAATATATATATATATAATTATATATAATCAATAAATATCTACATAAAATGTATATGGTTTATTTAATAAATATTTGGTAATGGGAATATTTGAAATTGATATTTTGAGTATTTATATTATTATATAGTTTGTTATAAATCTCCAATCATATAACACATGTGTCAGTGGAATAAAATACTTACGGATTTAGTAGCTCGAAAAGCAGACGCAGATAGCGCTTATAAATGTATTAACAAAAGTGTTCCCATTCGTAGGGAAACGATTATCAAACACTGCATAGCCATATTAGCAGGTTTAATTGGGAAAGCTGAAATTTTACGAAATCAACCTGTAGAAATTGGGACAATTCATAAAGAACAGGGACAAGAAATTTTTATTAGTGTTAGAGATAAGTTGATAGCCGCATCAGGAAAGCATAACATAGAAGCAGAAGTACCTTCTACCTACGCCGAAGGCATACAAATTAAATTTGAAGAATTATAATTAATAGAATGCGATTCTCAGTTAGAAACGGAAGAAAACACATACGATTTATTAAGTGGTTATCATAGTTTAGAGAAACATCAGATTAAACAAAACCCAATAGAAACCAAAATTCCAGTAACAGCACTAGAATTCATAAAGTTGGCTTCATCAATTCTTCCAGAGGGGTAGAAAATTTAACACGTTTTATAGATGCAATAGATATCCTCGAACAGATTAAAGAGACTCATGAAGCTACCGCGGTTTTGATAGTGAAAACTAAGCTTAAGGGAACGGCTAGAAACTTGATTAACAACGAGCAGACGCTACAACAAATTAAATATAGACTTAATACTAAGGTACAAGGTGAATCAGTTGAAGTTCTGATTGCCAAAATCATGAATATACAACAACGTAATAAGACCGCAAACCAATACACTAGTGAGATAGAGAAATTAATAAAATCACTAGAAGGAGCATACATTTCTTGGCTTAACAACTGAATTAGCAACAAAATATGCTACACAGACGGGAGTAAAAGTAATGTGCAAGAACTGTTCAGACCAAACCATAGCAAAGACGACTACAGCTCTAATAAAACCAAACGAAATTTTAGAAGAAGTTACATATCTTGGGCATGAATGAACAAACAGAGGCATCTTGCCTGACCCAATTAAATTTGAAAAAGTCCAGAAATATCCCGTACCAAAGAATGCTGAAGAAGCTAAGAGATTTGTTGCGTTTTGTAACTACTATAGGCGATTTGTTCCTAACTTCGCTGAACACTCCACGGTTTTAACAAAGTTGTGCACGAAAAATGTTCCATTTGACTGTACTGAGGAATGCACTAACGCCTTTTAATACCCTGATTTTAGCAAAGAATTTTATATCACAACAGACGCAAGCGGTTTCGCTTGTGGCGCAGTGCTTCGTCAAAACTATGAAGACAAGCAGTTACCAATAGCCTACAGTTCAAGAGCATTCACCAAAGGAGAACTTAATAAAGCCACAATAGAGAAAGAACTAGCAGCCATACATTAGGTCATAGCCTATTTAAGACCATATGTCTACGGAAGAAAATTTTACGTCAAAACAGACCACAGGACCTTAACCTATCTTTTCTCAATGAGAAACTCATCCTCTAATCTAATGCAAATAAGATTAGACCTTGAAGAATATGAGTTTGAAGTGGAATACATAGCTGGAAAAGAAAATTACAAAGCGGACGCCCTCTCCCGAATAAATATTACAGAGTTAAAGCGACTTGCAGTAGAATCTACTAAAGTATAGAAAGTAACAACAAGAGCAATGAAAAAACATAATCATCACACTGTTGCAAATGACATAAGTCACCACGAGAACCCCAAAATTTACGAAGTTAGGAAGCATGCTCAGCTCATTTTTGATTTTCCGAAAATGTTTATCAAAAAAGGAAAGACGATTTGCAGCTATATAGATACAAGCAACCTGATTTTTGAGACGAAAATTGACTTAGGACAATTCTTAGGAGACAAATTGTTTAAATATACTCGAGTAGATGAATTTTAAGAAAAGGGTACCCAAGTTCTCAAAGGAATAGAAATAGCGTTAACTCCGGAATTAACGCAGGTGACAAATGTAAACAAAAATCAACGAAATCATTAGGCAGTACCATGACGATCCAATTCGGGGAGGCCACCCAGAAATCGTTCGTACTACTAACAAAACAAAGCAACATTTCCACTGAAAAAATATGAAAAAAGATATAAAAAATTATGTTAAAGATTTTACACAATGCAAAAGGAATAAAATAAATAGACACATTAGAGAAGCAATGGTTATCACAGAAATACCAAGAGAAGCATTCGAAATGGTCCAAATAGATACAATAGGTCCTCTCCCAGTCTTTTAATGGGAATGAGTACGCAGTCACCATCATATGTGATATGACAAAGTATTTAATTGCAGTACCAATACCGACCAAACACGCCAAAACAATAGAAAGAGCAATATTTGAAAACTATAGTCTCGTCTATGGCTGTATGAAAATAATGTTAACAGACATGGGAATAGAATATTAAAACAGCATTTTTGAAGAATAATGTCAATTACTTAAAGTTGAACACAAAACTTCAACACCATATCATCGTCAAACACTGGCAACAGTTGAACGTAGCCACCGTACATTCAATGGGCCTGCACACAAGGGAGGAACAATTTTTGAACTAAAACCGGTTTCCGTCTTTAGTCAAAGCACACACGAGATAATTTCAGCTGAGCGAAGAATTGTATACATAAACCTCTTTTTTTATGTGTTAGTATATCTGTCGTATTTGACTGTTCAAACTATTGTGCATGTGTTAGTTTTAGTCTTCGTTCATCGACGAAATTTAGGGTTGAAATTTCAGTCCGTTTCGTACTGCACACTTCGCTTCCCTTGTCCACAAAACTGTTCTTAGTCCGGAGGAAATAGTCTCGTGTAGGTAGGCCCAATGAATATATACGCTTGTACATATTTGTTGACAAAAGCGATTTTATTAAATTTCATTGCCTGAGAAACCTTTTCAATAGAATTAAAACCCAGGATCTTTTCGAAAAGAAATTACAATGAAAAGAAATATTTTAGCAAAAAAAGACAAGAGATGGACCGTTAAGGTCTGGTTCCCGAATAATGCACAATTTTGCGAATAATTAATAACTAATATTTAAATTTGTTTTTATATGTAAGAAAACCCTACAGGGAAACACGATTTTATAGCACACGATATTGTGAAAAATAATTATATATATAAATATATATCAAACCGATATATAAATAATTATTTTCTGCTAAAATTTTTGTACTTAGCTTTTTTTGTACTCCGCTCTAACTCGAATTTTCCTTCTTCCTCTCCTTTTCCTCTTTTCTTGGCTATACCCAAAATTCTTTTTCCTGATTTTTCTCCTTGATTTTAATTGTATTCCAAATTCTGTTTTTTTTATCAGCTTCTCTAAATCGAGATCTGTCTAGATGCGATTTCACTAGGATCATTTTCCTGAGCAAACACTTTTTACCATTCCAGTCTTTGTTGTTTTCGGCCAATCTGGGGGAGCGGCCTTCCAATCGCGTCACCACTGGCCACACAGCGCAAAGTTGCAGAAGAGTAACGATGTGTGGAAGTCTCGCCGTCCTGCCTACTCACAACCTTTTCTCTCTAATAAATGCAAGTCATCTTGGAACTCGCCGCACTGGATTCACTTCCAGGTTATCTTAGTTCCAAGACTGCATTCAGCCTCGCACATCCTGTTCCTTGAAACAAAATTTCAAAGACAAGAAAAATCAATGAAACTTATTTTCTAGAACTAAAAAACTAAAGCGCGAAACTCGTCGGAAAAAGAAAAGAAAACGAAAACTCCAGAGTGAAAGTTAAAATGCAACTGTGAACCAACCCATTGTGAAAGAACCTAAATCTTATAAATCCTGTTGCGGTAAAATTTACCACAACAAGTTTCACCTACCTATTCAATTTTCCCCAATCCATTTTTCAACCTTCCTTTCTATTGCGGCTCCAAAATGCTGTAGAGCTCAGTTGAAACCTGGTTTCCACCGTCCAGAGTCCTACTCTTAAGCATTCTGGAAAAGTAATCAAAATAGGTCTTCGATTCTGAAATACAAAGTTGAGGGACAGGCGGTCACCAAAATCCATATTCATATATGTGACGGATGAGTCACAACGGCAAAAACACCCAGGTACACAGTGTGCGACAGATGGTCCACAAGGGATTGTAAAACATGAAGATGTTGACCCATGTTCAACGGCATGTGTGATTTCAAGTTCACACCAACATAAATTTAGTATGGCCTTCTGCCCAATTTTAAGTGTCTGGCTCAGCAAGTAAAATCACGTTGCGATGTTTTTCCCTTTACCCTGAATTGTCTGCGCGAAAGTCTACGGGTTTAAATATGTTAAATTTCGCGTGAAACATCGGATCCTGTCTCATAATGTTTGTTGGGAAAATGGCATGGGATCCCATCTAACAGAATGCTTTCTCCAAGTTTTTGAGTTGGGCCGGTTGGGCTGGGGACTTTATTCGCGATCTTTAATAATTTTTCGTTTAACTTTTTAGACCATTTGAAATTGACGGATTAGAACTGAACTCGTCCATTAAGCCAAGGTTGGTGTTCAAATCACCAATGTGAAAGAGACCATATATGCGCGGCTGGATTCGACAGCGGCATGCACACCAGCCAAAAAGCCGGGTGTTGCAACCGCTACAGAATACCAACACGGACCAAAGGTCAGAAGAGGATGGCAGATATGTCGTGGCCGGATGGATGAGAGAAGTTCGCCTTTTGAGAGACACTTTTGAGAAAGCTACGAAAGAGCGAGGTTGCAAAAAAAGGAAAGCGAAAGATCATTATCGTCTTAACGAAATTTTTGAGTTGCGTTTTTTTTATATAAAGTAAATTTTTTTTGGTCAGAGGAATCCCAGTTGGGGAATATTAAAAAAAAAAATTATTAGTGCAATTTTACTGTGGTGATAAGAAGGCATTCTTGTTAGAGGAAAAAGAGCCAGGGTGAGACTGATTGTGGAAAAGACAGGATCCGCTGCAGAAAAAAAAGCTAAGTATATGTTGTTCGTTGTTCATTTGTTTTCTTAGGAGAATTTTCATTCGTTTTGTTTTGTTTGGAGGCTATTAAGTGCCTTAGATTTACCCCGTTTAGGCTTTCGTTTCGTCTTTTGTCTTCCCAAGATTGCGGGACCCGCGACCGTTCCGTTGTTGTTCGGAATTTTTCCCAACGTGATTTTTCTTCGTGTCCCGTTGTGGCACAAAACCATTGTTCTTGTTTTAATTTTCCATCTTTTATCTTTTCGAACATATATTTTTTAAATTGGCCATCTGCCAATTACCAAATACCTACCTTTGTAAATTCTTACTTGTCTTAGAAAAAATTCTGGGTTTTATACCTATATCTATAAAGGTTCCCCAGATAATTTTAAATAAAACTTTTTTTAAATCCTATTCAGGTAAATTAAAATATTCTTTTATTTTTCTTGGAAAGGAACTTATTGTTTTCAGTGGATTGGTCCAAAAGGTTTGTAATTTCCTATTTAGTTCAGAACTAAAACAAAAAATTACTGGCGCCCATTTTATTTTGATACACCCTACTTTACAATTCAATTTAATTAATTTTTTTTACATCTTTTTTTTATCGATCCCCCAATTAATACAGCCCACCGTTTTGCTGAACCCATCCCATCGCTGAGCTATCTAGGTGGGAGCATTTTTTTATGCTCCCTGTTGCGAATGCTCTAAACTCGCCCACCTTCGAGTGACAGTTGTAGTTCCGCCTTCATAAATTCTAACTTTAATTTTCATACAAATTTATCCAAATTCGCGTTTAGAAATTCGGTAACAATTGGCGTCCAAACGTGTGGCTGTTGTTGTTTTCTTTTGTGGAATTGCACTTCAGTGTTGTTGGGAATTGTGAATTGTTTAGGGAAGTGTTTTAGAATTAATAATTTCAATTTTTATTGCCAAAGAGTTTACTTGGTTTTGTTCTTTTATTCATGTGAAAAGTGGTTGCAGAAAAGTGCATTTTTAATTGAAGGAAAATCTTGGAAAGTGACGTTCCGTATATCGTACATTGACTACCTACGTTGGATATTGTACATAGTGCGCTGGAAAAAAAAACATTTACCGAAGTTGAATAAGATTGGTTGTTTGTGTTGTTAATTGATTTTTAATTGTTTTTTATTGATTGTGTGATAGTTTCACATAACCAATTTATTGTTTTATTTTAATATTTTAAATTCATAAATTTTATTATTCGGTGGGAATAGTGGTATCCATTTTGTTTGAGTGGTGAAATATTTTTTTGACAGGTGTGGGGAATTTATTTGTAGTGTAGTGAAGTTCAATCAGTGTTGACATTTCGAGAAAACTTATATTTTAGGGTTACAATTTTGGTTGAAGGAAAATTAAAATTTTTTTTGTTTGATTTTTTTTTGCGTTAATTAAAGTTCGATTGTGCAATAATCGGACCGATTATTATTTTGTGATTTTGGGACAGTGACAGTGAAAAAAAAAGCAATATAGTGATACTTTTAAAAGTTTGTTTAGGGGACATATTTTGTTGTGTAATTTTAGCAAGGTTTGGTGAATTTTGTTCGGGTAAATTTTTGACAAGTTTTTTTTTTAAATTTCGCAATAGTTGTTTTTTTAATTTATTTTTTTTCCATTATTCTTTTTTGATTTTTTTTTTTTTTTTACTTTAAATGGAGTCAAATCAGGTTAATAGGCTGTCGCAAGACGAAATTACGTATGAGATAGAATGGAGGGGATTAACAGTAGGGACAGTAGAGGAAATGCGCAAAGAACTTAGGGTTGCTTTGAAACTTGAACGTAGGAGCTCTTTTATACCTCCAGCCTACCCGTTTAGCTTTGAACAAGATTTTACGGCGGTGGAGAAGAAATTAGGGGAAATAGAAAATTGTTAGAAAATCCTCCGAAGTTGGAAACTTCGAAGGAATATTTGAAAATAATCATGAAGGTAGAGTGGGGCTTACGTAGGATGGATAGGAGTATACCAGAGAATGAGACGGAGGAAAAGAGCAAGCAGGCTCTGAAAAATATATTAATCATGGCTATGCCAGATTTAGAAGGTAATGATGAAGATGAGGAAAATGATACTGATGAAGAAGAAATTCGTAATCAGAAGAGCCTAAGGAAGCAGGATAGGAAACAGGTGGAGAGGAATGAGGTTGAAAAGCAGCGTTCAGCTGAACCTCCGATTAGCAAGTCGGTTACTTCTGCCAGTACATCGACGAGATTAGGAATTGAAATTGATAGTGTAGAGAATAGTAGAGATAGTGGTAACAGGGTTGTACAGCAGATTGTAGTTGGTAGGGACAATTTCGCGAATATTTCAAAATGGGATGTAAAGTTCACTGGTGAGCGCTGTGGTGCCTCAGTGAATTCGTCCTTGGAAAGGGTTGAGGAAATTCGTTCGGCTAGGGGGGTCTCAGAAATCCAACTTTTTAAGGCAGCAGTTGAACTTTTTGTGGGAAAAGCTCTCATTTGGTATAGGGCAGTTAGGTTGTCAGTTAATTCGCGGTCAGAACTCGTCAGAGAATTGAAACTGGAGTGCTTACCACCGAATTACGATGATTTACTTTTAGATGAGATTAGGCGTCGCACACAAGGCAAAGATGAATCCATCGGAGTATATGTGGCGACAATGCAGAATTTGTTCGGTAGGTTAACTGAACCAATATCGGAAGGTAGAAAGCTGTCAATGATTCAAAGGAACTTGACACCTTTCTACCAAACTCAGCTTGGTTTGGCGAAGCCTAGTTGCGTATCCGATTTGGTTGCTTTAAGTAGGAACTTAGAAGCGGTTAGGGCGAATGTGGAGGCGTATGCTCCGCCACCCAATGTTAGGAACAATAGGAGTTTGCTAGAACCGGATCTAGCATACGTAGGTGTTGAAACTTCTGCAGTTTCGGGTATTGCGGGGAATAACCAAACTGCTCGTCAGGCCCAATCTTCAAATCAAATGTCTTCGGTTAGGTGTTACAATTGCAATGGATCAGGCCATTTTGCAAATAGGTGTTCCGCTCCTAGGCGTTGTTTTGGTTGTGGGGCCTTAGGGGTCAGTGGACAAAACTGCCGACGGTATTGGGGAAACGGTCAACGGACTCTTGTGCCAGCAGGGCAAGAGACTCGAAGACGTTGAAGGTGTTGCCTGCTGAAAACCAGCTGGTGAATCAGGTTCATTTAGGTTTTACTCTCGAGGCAAACGGTGATGATAGGAGACCATTTTTAGGAGTTAGTATTTATGGTACTAGATTCTTAGGTTTATTAGATTCAGGAGCTTCTAGAACCATAATAGGTAGGGATTCTTGGAATTTTTTTTTAAATTTAGGTCTTTCGTTAAATACAGACACTGTTCACTGCGTTCGGTTAGCAGATGGAACAGGTGTCAAGGTTTTAGTGACACTCTCTCTTCCAATAGTTGTAGAAGACAGGGCAGTGTTGATTGACTGTCTTGTTATACCAACTCTGCCTCACACGGTGATCCTAGGTGCAGATTTTTGGGCACTTTCGGGTATTATACCGGATTTAAGGTCACGTGAGTGGAATTTTTCGGAACAGCCGGTTTCGATTTGTTCGATTACAGAACGTTCAGAGTTGAGTGATAGGGAAATTAAGAGTTAAGAGGACTTGATTGAGTAATCATTTAGTAGGATGCCTGAAGGCTTAGGGTGCACAACTATGGTTGCGCATAAAATTAGGACGTCGGCGGAACCGATTAAACAACGGTATTATCCGGTCTCGCCGGCCATGCAAGTTCATATTGATAGGGAATTAAAGGAAATGTTAGATGCAGGTGTTATTGAGAGATCGACAAGTGCGTGGTCATCTCCAATACTTTTAGTTAAAAAGAAAGATGGCTCCTTTAGGTTCTGTGTGGACTATAGGAAGCTGAATAAAAATACAGATAGGGATGCTTATGAACTTCCTTATATTAACTCGATTTTAGATAGGCTTCGAGGTGCGAGGTTCTTGTCTTCGCTAGACATCAAGTCAGCGTATTGGCAGATTCCTGTGGAGGAGGAATCTAAGCCCTATACTGCCTTTACGGTCCCTGGGAGGGGTCTTTTTCAATTTCGAAGAATGCCTTTCGGTCTTCATAACTCGCCTGCTACTTGGCAGAGGTTTATCGACACAGTTTTGGGTGCCGACCTCGAGCCATTCGTTTTCGTCTATTTAGACGACATCATCACCATTACAGGAAGTTTCGAACAACATCTTGAAATTCTGAATGAGGTGATGAAAAGGATGAGTGAAGCAGGGTTGAAAGTCAGTAAGGAGAAATGCAACTTTTGCATGCCATCGCTGAAATTTTTAGGGTATATAGTGGATCGAAATGGCTTACACGTAGATCCAGAGAAAGTGGAAAGCATGGTTAGGATTCCAGCACCGAGGAATGTAAAAGAAGTTAGGAGTTTTATAGGGACAGTTTCGTGGTACCGTCGTTTTGTACCAAATTTTGCGGAATTGCTTAGGCCCTTATCGGATTTATTAAAGAAGAATAGGAAGTTTAGTTGGACTCAAGAATGCGAGGATAGCTTTAGGAAGGCAAAAGAGTGTTTGGTGACAGCACCTATACTTACTTGCCCAGATTTTAAACGACCTTTTGTCGTTCAAACAGACGCTTCAGATTTCGGTATCGGTGCAGTTCTTTCACAGAACTTTGATGAGGGAGAAAAGGTTGTCTGTTACCTTAGTAGGTCTTTAAATAGGAATGAGAGAAATTATTCTACAACAGAGAAAGAATGCTTGGCTGTATTGTGGGCTATTGAGAAGTTGCGACCGTATATCGAAGGTGTACGGTTTACTGTTGTAACGGATCACTATTCCTTGGTATGGTTAAGCAATCTTAAAGATCCGCAGGGTAGATTAGCGCGTTGGGCAGTTAGGCTTCAACAATTCGATTTCGAAATCATTCACCGAAAGGGCAAGGAGCATGTGGTTCCGGATATGCTTTCTCGGGGAGTTCCACAGTTGGGTGGTATCTCAGATGAGGACTTAGACCCTTGGGTGAAGAAAATGATTTCAGATGTAAATTCGAATCCGCTTAGGTACCCAGCCTGGAGAGTTGAACATGGCAGTTGTTCAAACTGGTGAAGAATAATTTCGTAGTAGTTCATGAGAATAACCAGGAGTGGAAGAGAGTGTTAGGTAGGAATGAGAGGTAAGGGATTTTACAGGAATACCATGATGGACCATTAGCAGGACACATGGGTGTTAGAAAAACTTTTGCTAGGGTAGCGGCTAGGTTTTACTGGCCAAAAATGAGAGCAGATATCACAAAATATGTGAGGAGTTGTAAAGTTTGCCAACAGGTAAAGCCGGTGAATGAGAAGCCAGCTGGGTTGATGACTGAGAGGGTAGGAATCAAATCACCTTGGGAAATGATTTGTATAGGTTTGGTAGGTCCGCTTCCTAAGTCGAGTAGGGGTTTTACTTACATTTTGACGTTGTGGATAATTTTACGAAATTTCCGCTACTTTTCGCTTTGAGGTCGGCTACATCTAGGGCAATCGTTAATAAGAAGACCACGTTTTTTTCTTAATTGGCGTCCCAAAGGTGATCATGTGTGACAACGGTCCCCAGTTTCAATCCAAGGAACTGAAAACGCTTTGCCAGGCGTACGCGTCACAATTGAAATTTACAGCCCATTATCACCCGCAGGCGAATCCTGCGGAGAGGATCAATCAGATTCTTAAGACTACGTTAAGGGCATATGTTACAGAAAACCACAGAGTGTGGGATTTACAACTCAGCAAGGTGGCGTGTGCTATTCGCACGTCACAGCATGAGGTTTTAGGAGTTTTGCCATACTATGCGAATTTTGGTAGGGATATGGTGACTTCAGGTCGAGAAGTACCATCGATGGAAGATAGTTCGGGAATAGTTCAAGATAGGGATGAGATCGCTGAACGTTTCAAGGAACTTAGGGTCGACATAGAAAAAAATTACAAGCAGCATCAAAGAGATCTGCACAAGTATACAATCTCCGACGGCGTGATGTAAAATATCACCCCGGCGAAATTGTTTGGCGTAGGAACTTCTCACTCTCGGATGCCGAGAATTATTACGCAGCCAAACTAGCACCGAATTTTGTCGGTCCGTTTAAAATTAAGAAGCGTGTGTCACCTTGGACATACGTCTTGGAAGATAGTAATGGTAAAGAACGCGGAACTTGGCACGTTAAGGATTTAAAGCCGTACAATAATGCATCCGAGAACTAATTTTTATAAGCGATAAAGTAACGTAGTTTTTTTCTTATTTTTATGAGTTTATTTAGTTTAACATTTACATTTTTCGCTTGTTTTCGTTTGGTGGAAAATCCTTTTTTTATTTTTCCGTACCTTGGTAACTTTTAGAAAATGTGTTACAGAAATGTAACCACATATTCTAGGAGGTAAGGGTGGGATTTGTTGCGGTAAAATTTACCACAACAAGTTTCACCTACCTATTCAATTTTCCCCAATCCATTTTTCAACCTTCCTTTCTATTGCGGCTCCAAAAGTCCAGAGTCCTAATCTTAAGCATTCTGAAAAAGCAATCAAAATAGGTCTTCGATTCTGAAATACAAAGTTGAGGGACAGGCGGTCACCAAAATCCATATTCATATATGTGACGGATGAGTCACAACGGCAAAAACACCCAGGTACACAGTGTGCGACAGATGGTCCACAAGGGATTGTAAAACATGAAGATTTTGACCCATGTTCAACGGCATGTGTGATTCCAACATAAATTTAGTATGGCCTTCTGCACAATTTTAAGTGTCTGGCTCACCAAGTAAAATCACGTTGCGATGTTTTTCCCTTTACCCTGAATTGTCTGCGCGAAAGTCTACTGGTTTAAATATGTTAAATTTCGCGTGAAACATCGGATCCTGTCTCATAATGTTTGTTGGGAAAATGGCATGGGATCCCATCTAACAGAATGCTTTCTCCAAGTTTTTGAGTTGGGCCGGTTGGGCTGGGGACTTTATTCGCGATCTTTAATAATTTTTCGTTTAACTTTTTAGAACATTTGAAATTGACGGATTAGAACTGAACTCGACCATTAAGCCAAGGTTGGTGTTCAAATCACCAATGTGAAAGAGACCATATATGCGTGGCTGGATTCGACAGCGGCATGCACACCAGCGAAAAAGCCGGGTGTTGCAACCGCGACAGAATACCAACACGGACCAAAGGTCAGAAGAGGATGGCAGATATGTCGTGGCCGGATGGATGAGAGAAGTTCGCCTTTTGAGAGACACTTTTGAGAAAGCTACGAAAGAGCGAGGTTGCAAAAAAAAGAAAAGCGAAAAATCATTATCGTCTAAACGAAATTTTTGAGTTGCGTTTTTTTTTATAAAAAGTAATTTTTTTTTGGTCAGAGGAATCCCAGTTGGGGAACATTTAAAAAAAAAATTATTAGTGCAAATTTACTGTGGTGATAAGAAGGCATTCTTGTTAGAGGAAAAAGAGCCAGGGTGAGACTGATTGTGGAAAAGACAGGATCCGCTGCAGAAAAAAAAGCTAAGTATACGTTGTTCGTTGTTCATTTGTTTTCGTAGGAGAATTTTCATTCGTTTTGTTTTGTTTGCAGGCTATTAAGTGCCTTAGATTTACCCCGTTTGGGCTTTCGTTTCGTCTTTTGTCTTCCCAAGATTGCGGGACCCGCGACCGTTCCGTTTTTGTTCGGAATTTTTCCCAACGTGATTTTTCTTCGTGTCCCGTTGTGGCACAAAACCATTGTTCTTGTTTTAATTTTCCATCTTTTATCTTTTCGAACATATATTTTTTAAATTGGTTATCTGCCAATTACCAAATACCTACCTTTGTAAATTCTTACTTGTCTTAGAAAAAATTCTGGGTTTTATACCTATATCTATAAAGGTTTCCCAGATAATTTTAAATAAAACTTTTTTAAAATCCTATTCAGGTAAATTAAAATATTCTTTTATTTTTCTTGGAAAGGAACTTCTTTTTTCAGTGGATTGGTCCAAAAGGTTTGTAATTTCCTATTTAGTTCAGAACGAAAACAAAAAATTACTGGCTCCCATTTTATTTTGATACACCCTACTTTACAATTCAATTTAATTAATTTTTTTACATCTTTTTTTTATCGATCCCCCAATTAATACAGCCCACCGTTTTGCTGAACCCATCCCATCGCTGAGCTATCTAGGTGGCAGTATTTTTTTATGCTCCCTGTTGCGAATGCTCTAAACGCGCCCACCTTCGAGTGACAGTTGTCATTAGTTTATTTTCTCTCGCACGCCGCGCCGGCTCTTTTCGATTTATTTTGTATATTTAATTAATTCGTTTAATTAAATAGTTATTCTATCTGTTTTGTGTTTTGCGGATTGTAGTTCCGCCTTCATAAATTCTAACTTTAATTTTCATACAAATTTATCCAAATTCGCGTTTAGAAATTCGGTAACAATTTGGAGGTTCCACCGAGGATGGATAGGAGTCCAGTCTTTGTTGTTTTCGGCCAATCTGGGGGAGCGGCCTTCCAATCGCGTCACCACTGGCCACACAGCGCAAAGTTGCAGAAGAGTAACGATGTGTAGAAGTCTCGCCATCCTGCCTACTCACAACCTTTTCTCCCTAATAAATGCAAGTCATCTTGGAACTCGCCGCACTGGATTCACTTCCAGGTTATTTCAGTTCCAAGACTGCATTCAGCCTCGCACATCCTGTTCCTTGAAACAAAATTTCAAACACAAGAAAAATCAATGAAACTTATTTTCTAGAACTAAAAAACTAAAGCGCGAAACTCGTCGGAAAAAGAAAAGAAAACGAAAACTGCAGAGTGAAAGTTAAAATGCAACTGTGAACCAACCCATTGTGAAAGAACCTAAATCTTATAAATCCTGCCTATTGTGTTTGACTGTTTAAGAAGGTGGGAACCAATGTTAAGAGTCCATCTTTACAGAAAAAAATAAGTTAATCAATTAACAATAACTATAAGATTATGTAAAACATTAAAAACTATGCCGGGCCGTTGGCTATTCTCCACCCGGAGTGACATCTAGTTCTCAATAGAAACATCAATTCGTTCTCGATACGCAAATTCCAGCTTGGTATCACTTCGATGTGGCTGACTTCGCCACATTCATCCATCTTGTTTTCTTCCACAGTACTGAGAGGAAGAATCGATGGCTGATGGACTTAGTCCTTCGCTAGACCATCGAAACTAGCGATGGACTAAGAATTGACACTAAGGCCCTCATTATGAATGGCGAATCGAACTTAAAATCTTGCGAATTCACTAATTTCGTATTACGAATAGCAATTCGCTGAAACTTAGCTCGCTTCAAATGTCAAAACTTTAGCGAACTTGATTATCGAGGGATTACAAATAGCGAATCTTCGCTAATCTAACCAATGTAAGTCTGATATACTATCGAATCAAAATATTTAGTGATAACGCTAGCGAATTGTTGTGCCGGGAAATATTATATTATTAAAATATATATTAATATTATATAGAATAGTTATTTTTCGATTGCCCTATCGGCAATCTGATGTGAGGAATTTCCTGGGGAGTAGATTTTCTTTCCCGGGAATCTTTTTCCGTGTCGGGGATCTCGTCAAAATTTCGTTTTCGGGAAAGAAATACAACCAACATAAGAAAAAAAAAATTCGAATACATTTCTTCGAACACTTTGACAGCTTTTGATTTTATTTGGTGCGTTATTTGGTAAGGAAAAACAATTTAAATTGCAAAATAATTCTTTAAGGATTATGCGAAGACTTCATAGAGACAGGCGCAATCCACTTGATTTGCCAGAAGCAACGCAAGTTGGGAGTTTATATTTTTAACGTTTACCTCAATGATTTTTTTGTTTCAAGAGATTCAAAAAGAATTATCGTACAAATAAGCCGATGTTTCTTTTCTTGTTGGACATTCTGGAAAGTTCATTTCCAGAATCAAAAAAATCTTGTGGTATTCCTCCTATTGTTAAGCTTAGTGCACGCCAGCGCTTCCTTGCAGAAGGACGATACAAAGAGGAGCTGGAAACGACCATAACGTATGTCAGGCTCAGTCCACGTTTTCAGAAGATCTCACGGATGTCTTGAAAATATTTGAAGACAAGTTATAGCCTATTCACACCAAACTCGCTTACCTTTTCGTTTAATAAAACGAGTAGAGTGTTCACATCGAACATTTACTTGTTTTTGTTTGACATTTGATTTGTCTTTGAAAAAGCTGTCAAAACGTTGATACAACATGAATGCTGAGCAATCAAATCTTATAATGCTGCATAAAAAGAGACTAAATATGAGGATTTTAACCAACTTTATTTTTGAGTCAGAGGTATCTACAAGTAGAAAGAATCGTCTTCTTCATTCGAAAATAATAATTGAATTTATAAAGAAAAGAAAAATAATAGTTCAAAATTGTGCAATACTTAGAACCATGTGGACAAAAGTGAGTTTTTAATAAGAATATGAAGCCAAAATTTCGATCAAGAACTTCTTGCCCGTACTTCCCCAAAATCGTTTAGTTTTTTTCTTTTGCATTTCCTGTAAATAAAAAGAACTCATGCATTAAAAATGTTTTACAAATAAGTGTTTTTAAAAATGTCATTACCGCTGCCATAATTGTTTGAACGATTTGAAATTAATTTTTTTGACAGCAAGCACTCAGATGTTCCATTTTTCCTGAAGGCCTTCACAATAATATCAATTTCCCTTGACGGATAATCTGTTCGTTTAATTCATTTTTGAACTGCAGCTCGTTTTCAAAATTGTATTGGAAAACGATTAGTTTTTAGTATTCGTTTTGAGGAAAACGAGTAAAATCTCGTTTATGGTTTGTTGTGAATGGGCTATTATGTTAAATTTAGATAATATAGACATGACATCACAGGAGAAACGGAACACAGCCATGTATCTATGAAAAGCATCGTTTACCAGGGGTTATCGGGTGTATAGACGGGACACGCGTCCGGATAATCGCGCCTACACAAAACAAACACCTGTTTTATAACGGGAAAGGATTTTTGAGCTTAATTGCTTTACTGGTAAAAAAATAATTATATACCATATTGAACACTTACTTTAGATGGCGCTTACAATCCAAGGTGGATCACGGTCTCAACCAGAAAACTTCTCCAGCTACCCCGGTCCCTAGCTAGTTGCCACCAGTTACGCACACCAAGTCGGTTGAGGTCGTTCACCACTTGATCGCGCCACCTAAGATAAGGCCTTCCTCTGTCGCGTTGTTCACCGGGGTTGGATACGAAGACTCGTCGGGCTGGTGCGTCGATGTGCATGCGCTCCCCGTTACCTAGCCATTTCAGACGCTGTATTTTTAGCTTTTTGACCAGGTTGATATCGCTGTAGAGCCCGTAAAGTTCGTCGTTAAATCTTCTTCTCCACTCACCACCGATGCACACTGGGTCAAACATAACACGAAGAATCTTTCTCTCAAAGCAACCCAGCTGGTTTTCATCCGATTTTGTCAGTGTCCATGCCTCTGCCCCATACAGCAGGACTGGGATGATTAGAGTTTTATATAGGGTCTCTTTGTTTCTTTGAGAGAGGGCTTTACTACTCAAATGCTTTCTAAGCCCGAAGAAACAGCGATTTGCAAGTTTGATTTTTCGTTTGATCTCCGCACTGATATTGTTGTGCGATGTAATAGTGGATCCCAGGTAAACAAAGTCTCTGACATCGAAGTTATAACCGCCAATCGTGACGTTTTTTCCCAGTCGATGGTGCTGGACTTCTTTTCTCGATGACAGCATATACTTAGTTTTCGTCTCGTTAACAGTCAAACCCATCTTCGCCGCTTCCGCTTCTATACTTGCAAATGCTCCACTGACAGCTCGCTTTGTTTTGCCTATGATGTCAATATCATCAGCATAAGCAAGGAGTTGAAAGGACTTTTGAAAAATTGTGCCTCTGCTGTTGACATTTGAGTTGCGCACAATTGCTTCCAGCACGATGTTAAAGAGATTGCATGATAGCGCATCACCCTGTCTCAAAGCTTTCTCCACATCAAAGTCGTCGGTGAAGTTCTTACCGACTCTGACGGAGTAGCGATATTCCTTCATTGTCATTCTGCACAAGCTCTCTCACCAGTTCTGGTCCTAGCTTGCAGCATTGTCTCATAAGCTTCGTCTTTGGCCGCATGTGCCTGCCGACAGTCCTCATGGAACCAGAGGTTTCGCTTTGGTTGTCGATTGAAACCCAGCACATCAGAGGCGGCACTTCTTATGGCTAGCTGGCAATTGTTCCACTGTTCGTCTATATTTGGTGCTGCTGGTATGTTTTCTGAGAGATTTAAACTTATTTATACATATAGTTCTATAGGTTTGTGATGCTGACATTTTAATTCGGTTTGTTGATTCTAGCCACCCGGGGAACATCTCATAGTGCGCTTATTTGGAATGTGAGCGAAATGAGATCATGGTTGGAACAAAAGATTTAAAATGGAGAATGAAACTCATGGTTATTGGGTGAGATCATTTCAACGTGTTCCTTTGGTGAACAAATTAAAAAAAAGCTTAATCTACTTAGGAGACGCTGGATACCCACTAGAACCGTGGCTTTTAACTCCCCATAGAAACCCAGAGGATGGTACATCTGAGAGCCGATTAAATATGAAGCATAAGCAGTGTCGCAACAGCATTGGGAGCGTAAATGAGGTTCTCAAAAACAGGTGGAGATGTCTGCTCGGTGCAAGGGAGCTACACTGCCAACCTTATAAGGCCGGGCAGATTGTAAATGTTTGTTGCGCATTACATAGCATCTGCATTCATTTCAACGCTGATCTTAAACCTATGAACCTTCCACGTACGGGAACATATGAGAGCAATACGAAATTCCCCTTATTAATAATTCAGAGTATATGAATGTATCTCAAACCATAAGAAGTTGCATGTGGTTAGTACTTCGATGGTAGACCGTCGGAAACCAACCACGTACTGTTGCCATGTGTTTCTTCTGTTGTGTGTTCTTTCTTTCTCTGTTTCTCTCTGTTGTATTAATG
Organism: Philhelius pedissequus; assembly: GCA_910595825.1. Lineage (NCBI taxonomy): Eukaryota > Metazoa > Arthropoda > Insecta > Diptera > Syrphidae > Philhelius > Philhelius pedissequus. The sequence goes on along the minus strand of OU343160.1, from coordinate 175,290,708 downwards.
TATGCGATGTTTAAAGCCAATGGTCTCGTTGCCAGTGCTTCAGTTTCTCTACTTCGTAGATTTATCTACGGACTAGTATAATATGTAATGTAATGTAATTTAAAATAAGTTTATTCGAACAAAATAAATAAAATATAAAAAAATTCATTATACAAAAATTGCTTATGATAACTTAACCTAATCGTTGAAGCTTAGCTTCCTCTGTTGCAGTCAGTTTTTGCTTGAAACCCAACTCCGCTTCAAGTACACGTTTCCGACATTCTTACATTTCACAGTTGTTACGCTTTTGTTCTTCAAGAACTAGTTTCAGATGGTCACGGAGACGATCAATCGCATGGTATATTTTGCTTAGGTTGATTTTGATTTCATTTTGTTGATGGTGATTGTTTGCCCTTTTTTCATCAATTTTTCTATTACTTGCCCAACCTTATCACAAGGTTCCCGGTGGTGTTCGACTTCTTTTTCCAAAAATTCAGCGGTACTTTTTGTCGTTTTTGCGTCCTCAGATGAGCATGGGATCGGCTTTGTCATATGACTGGAAGAGCCACTTATATTAACATTTATTTGGCTGGAATCTTCGGCCACAGATATTAAAAATTCCAACTCTTTTTATCTGTGGGTATGGTTTCTGAAGCTCTGGTTTTTTTAGTTATAGATACTAATACGTTTTCTTTGTCGGCATCTTTTTCATTTTGCCTTTTTCGAAACCTTCAACTTGTTGAGCTATTCCGCATAATTTTATTATTGCTTCGTCCAAAGCAGCAAATTTATACTCTGCGGAATGCCCCCTCCAGATCAATGCTTCATTTTAACATTTTCCGAAATTTTTTAAAAATATATTTCTTTTTGTCACTCCACACCTGAAAAAATAATTAATAATAATATATTAACTAAAATTAAACAAAAACATTAACCTTTTTCCATTCAAATATTGATTTGACAAGTGCTCCAATACTACTAAGTTCAAGATCCACAATTTTCTTATTTTTATATCCAGAAGCAATATCTGGATTTTTCTCCATCAACGCAACCAAAGCTCCATCTGTTTTTGTTCGTTGTACTCGCCCTTAAAAAATAAATATTTTTATATTTTTTGCTGAATGTTTTGTAAGAAAATACGTACATTTTTGCTTCACACGATCTATTCCCTATCAAAATACACATAGAATTACTTCGAGGGAAAAACTTTTCTCCCGATACCGGTTCTTATATGGTCAATTTTTCTTTGGAAGTTTTTCCATTCGAAAAGTATTACCTATACCCATAAGCATTTTAAGTTGAACATAAATGTTTATGATTCGTATCAGCAAACGGGCCTTAATAATTAAGACTTAAAATATGTTCAATTTAAGTTCTTAGTGCAAAAAAAGTAACGTTATTTCATTAAAAAAAAATTAGTATTATTGCATAGGTTGAATATTAATAAGCACTAAATGAACTGCCTGCCACTTATCCACAATCCAATACTAACGGATATGTTTCACACAATTCATTTAATGTTTATTAATATTCAGCCTTTGTAATAATACTCTAAATTTTCTTATGAAATGACGTTACTTTTATCTTCATGTACAATCCACAACTTCAAAGCGTTCTATTTTGCAAGTCTGTGTCCGAAAATAAATTTGAGTATTCTTTTAATTTCTATTTTAAAAATAGTTAATTGCATACAAAACGAGAATTCTAAACAAAACAAGTATTTCCGATTAGGGATGAGCGACGTTCAAAAAACCGATGATTCAATATCGACGTTGAAGTTTTGATAAAGGAATAAAGGAAATTCCTCAAAAACATCGATGTTTTGATTCCATAATTATTAACATCGATGATGAGTATTTGATATTTTTCTCAATTCGCTCATTCCTACTTCAAATATCAGGTGACTTTGACTTTTGATATTTACCTTAACTTGACCCAACTAAAAAACCTAGATCTACTTCAGGGCGACCATAGGCTTTTAAAAACACAGAATCACAAATTAATAAGCATAGACTAGAGTAGGTTTAGGACTTATTCCGTGGACTAAGTGCGAAATACTATTAATAAAACACAATTTCTGGCATTTGACGTTTACCAACTTAGTCCTTCGCTAGACCATCGACGACGGTGGTCTAGCGATGGACTAAGAATTGACATTTAGACCCTCATTACGAACAGCGAATCTAACCTAAAATCTTGCGAATTCACTAATTTCGTATAACGAATATTTGTGCCGGGAAACATTTTCTATGTATTGTTGATAAAAGTTTCAAATTTACTTTTATTAACATGTAGCTAGTTATTCTGCGTAATAACCGACAAAAGAAAAAGTTATTCATGTGCAAATTGTGAATATTGTTAAATAAATAAAAATAATAACTTATCAAAAGGCCCAATGCAAATCAATTTGCAAAACTATGTATTTTTGATGCAATGGAATATGGACGTTTGTATGTAAAGCTATAAGTATGTTTGGTTCTTCAAAGAAAAGCCAAAAAGATTATTGGGAACAATATCCTTTCGAACTAAAGCTCTCTTGAGCTTCCGATTCGTGATCGAAAAGACTTGCATATCGTTACTAAGAAAATATTTTATTTTTTGCACCTTTGATTGTTTCTGTACATAGATTTGTTCAGACTATAAGTTTGTAGGTAGAGTAGGTAGGTAGGTAGGGTGGAAGTGGAAGCTGCATTAAAAAGAAAAAGATTTTTTGAGTAGAAATATAAGAGGATAGGAAGTAGAAAGAATGGGACTGAGGATGTCCGCTATGGAGGCGATGGCATGCTCGCGGTGCTCGAATTAAATCGCCGTATAAGGGGGGATGGGGGACCCCCACAGCCAGACCTCCCGCCTCGCTCTGAAGATCCTGAAAAGGACTCGGTTGTCACCCGCCACTCGGCGGGTATCCACTTTCTCCAACTGGTCTCGGATTAGGAAACCTTATTTGAAAAGACCTTGAACTTGGATCCTGCTAAGAATGCCATGACGGTTCGTGCCACCACTAGATTGCCCGTCTGCTGGCAGAAACCTTCTTCCGTAGGTTGAGTTACGTGAAGAGTCATACTCATTTTCTTCATGAGATTCAACATCTGTCGCATAATTTCATCCCTCAAAGTATCAGAAACTTCCCTATCTACCGAACTTCTGGATAACACCAGTTGCTCCGACCTAGCCTGTTCCATCGCCGTTCTGACTTCCACGCTAAATATGGAATCTAACGTCGCTGAATCTATTACCACATTTTCACTCTGCGGCAACCTACTGTCGCCTGCGGATCCGGAGGGATCACCAGGGCGATTTTTGACATCGGTAATCCCTGTTGCAATACCGGACCCACTAGGACCACCAAGAGTGCGCTTCAAATCCTCACCAAAACCTTTCACTATCAAGCTGTGCGGCCGCCGAGCGTTATCGGTGGAAAATTCACTAGTCAGCTTGTTCAGTGTGGTGCAGTATCTTTCTTTTTGATTGACGAGCGCTTAACGAATGACATTTCCGGGAAATTTTGTAAAAGCCTATCGACCACGGCATGAGTTAGTACTCGGTTTTTCACAAAATCCCTCACACGGTTAATTTCTTCGTCGAGGATTTCCTCGTCTTGTCGTTTCATGAAAAAAATTACCCTAACAAAACTACTGGAAACTACCCTTTCTAAGCGTTAATATTATACGGCTATTCACAGCACTCAAATAGAAAATAAAAATCTAAATTCCAGTATACTTTTTTTTGTATTTGTGCATATCAGTTTTATATACCTAACTTAATTTTAATTTACTACCTACACGCAAATTCTTAAACTCACCAAAACCTTGCCCTACCAAGCTGTGCGGCCGGCGAGCGCTTTCGGTGGAAAATTCACTAGCCGACATATTCAGTGTGGTTCAGCACCTTTCTTTTTGATCGCCGAGTACTTAACGAATGGCATTTCCGGGAAATTTTGTAAAATCCTATCGCGCAGGGCACGAGTTAGTACTCGGTTCTTCACAAAATCCCTCACACAGTTAATCTCTTCGTCGAGGATTTCCTCTTTTTGCCGTTTCATGAAAAAATTACCCTAACAAAATACTGGAAACTACCCTTTCTAATCGCTAATATTATACGGCTATTCACAGCCCTCAAATAGAAATAAATGGGATAACTTCCGTCTATAAATATTATTGATGTAAAACAAAAAAATAAAATGACAATAAAGCTCACAACGTTTATCATTCACTCACAAAAAAAAATACAAACATTTTAAATCTTACTTACTAACAAAATTCAGCTTTTTGGATAGCAATATGAAAACAAAAATAAAAAAACAATAATTTCACGCCTAACCTATACCTTTTTTTATAAGTCTATTCTACCTTATCTATCAAAAAAATCTAAATTCCGGTATATATATATTTTTTTGTATTTATCCCTATCAGTTTTATATACCTAACTTAATTTTATTTACTACCCACACCTAAATTCTTAAACCAGCACTAATAACTACAAATGTTTGACACTATTTACTAAACTAATAACTAAAGCCTATATAACTTCAGCCTACAAAACTAATCTACTTATTGTTTTTTTTATTTTTTTATCTTTATATCTATTCTATTTCTTATCCCTACAACCTATGCTTAAATAATCAAACAAAAAAACTATATCTACTTATGTGTATTGGTTTTGGATTTATGGCTGTTTTGCGAGCTATTAAAATTTAAAAATGCTTACTAAAATTGTTAAATCTCATGTACTAATACACACAAACATAAACAATATATATAAACATAAACAAATATATATATAAAAAAAATATTGTCAAAATCGTATAATTCCTGATTTCGCTTTTGTTAGTTCAGCCGGTGTATTCCTTTGACATAAACTACTTTGCGTTTGTTCAATACACATCGTTTGACCGCTGAATTAAAATTCGTTTTTGTAATGCGGTTAATCGGCACGTAATGTCCGTGTAAGAGCTGCACAACGAATAAATTTGGTGCGTGGTGCATTTACTTACGATTCAAATATGAATTATGCTTCTCTTGATGTGGTTTCAATTAGATTAATGACTGTTGTGTACAGTCATTGCAAAGCATACACATTCAAGCATGAAGCTCTTGGATTGTGTTGTACAAAGGAGTTAACGAGATATATATTAGATGACGCTGTCCTGCAATCAATGCCACAACACGATACATTGCGTTATACATTGACATAGGCTATGCGCGATTTGACAGATGTCCTTTTCACATTATCATTTTGTAATCAGCAAATGTGCTATTTTTCTTGCTGTAATTGATTCGAGTTTTAAGTATTATTACACTGATTCCGATCTAACCTTGGACGACGTACACGTCTTGCAATAATTAATCAGAATGTCCGTATTAATCAAATGAAAGAGGAGCGTGCAGAAGATATAAATGCCCATATTTCCCAGCTTCGAACTGCAAAATCACCACCACAAATTCGACAAAAAGTAATTATAAAAAGAAAAGTGGTGAATGTAGACTTCAATCGCGCTGCTTTTGAATACGATTCCGCAATTGCATTTACTTCTCGATGCTCCCGGTGGGACATGCAAGACATTTGTCATTTAATTGATTCTAGCAACAATATGGCCAAAATCTCAAATTTCGTTGCATGTTTCATCATATGGCTTCTATGGAATTGCTGCCACACTGTTTGAAGGAACCACACATTCCGCTTTGAAGCTTGCGATGAGAATTCTCACCGTTGACAAGCCAATAACGTGCACAATGACTATAACTTCGGCGACAGCGAAATCGATGCGAGAATGCAAAATTATAATTTGGAATGAATGCACGGTGGCTCATAATTGAGCTTTGGAGGCAGTTGGCCGAACAATGAAAGATTTACAAGGTGGTTCGAGATGATTTGGCGTGAATATGATTTATCTCAGTTAAGATTTTTATCGAAGGCTTTCCGTCATCCCAAAATCTACTGCTGCCAATGAATTTATTGCATGCTTGAAATCGTCGTATTTGTATTGGCATGTCAAGAAGTTGATATTGACCACAAATATGAGAGTCGCATTGCAGTGGTGCTAAGCAATGGTAACATTTCTCTTGATGTCTCGACTGAATTGATGTCATTCCCGGCAATTTTTTGCGAGTTAACAACGTCGAAGGAGAAACTCATCACCAAAGTAAAGTGCAACCGGCATTGTAAGAAATTATAAAAATCTTAATTTGATTTCTGAATGTGCAATACTAGCAGCGAAGAAAAAAGGACATAGTTGATAGCTTGGTAAACGGTCTTTGTTGTTTGTTTTTGCGCCAGAAAACAAATTGAAAAACATTGTTTATCACATTGGTAAATTTGAACTATTTGTGTTTTATTATAGCTCTGCAATTCATTTGAAGGCTTTAAATTGGAGCGAGACGAAGTTCGCCTGGTCCTCTAATTTTTGTATATAATTTTTAAGAATTTATTATTTTTATTTAAGCAATAGATTTTTGACATTTTTACCCATTTCAGTATAAAATATTCTAAATATTCCCTGGGAAATATTACTCTCCCGAGAATAGTATTCTCCAATTACAATTTCTCCGCGAAACTATTTTTCCTTTCGAAAGCGGGAAAGAGAATTCTGAATGTACGAATCAGCTGTTTGACATAATATTATATATAAAAATATATATTGTATTATATTAAAATTAATAAAAACACTAAAGGAAAAAAATAATGTATTATCCAATGTGAAAGTTAAATAAATAAAGTGAAAAATTAAATAAATATAATTCCAAAATGTTCAGCATTTGACTCAGAACTTTGAATGAAGAGCAGTTTGAAGAAAACAAATGGATGTGTAAAGTGTATAAAACGACTGAAGAAAAAAGAAAAGTTTTGCAGATCAGATGTTCGTTGTTTTTTATCTCAAAAATATTTAAAATTTTATTTATATTAACTTAAATTTTTTTCAATTCTCCAACAACTGTGTCGGAAAAAACGAGCGCCGTATGCTAAAAATATTCCCTTTTTTGGCATTTGGAATGTGTTTTGCAACGAGTATTTCTTACATATTCGAAGTTTGTTTAGAACAAGGGAAAGGGAAAAGGGAAAAAAATCCTGGGAGTTTTTTGTTTGTAATAAGAGAGTAGAGAAAATTTAAATATTTCCCTGGGAATTGTTATTTAGAATTGTTCTGATTAGTTTACCTATACATATACATTAATATTACATTCTGAACAAAACTTTGGTCACTTTTTTCACTATAAAGTCTTTTTAAGTCACATTTTTCACTATATAAAAAATATTTTGAGTATTACGCAGTTTTGTTGCAATTTTAAGGCACATAGATAAGTGCAAAGACCGTGTCCGATCATATTTAAAATCTGTCTTTGTCGACCGCGTATTGTTCAAAACCGGTTTCTTATCTAATAAAATTTCTTAAGAAATATGCAAAGACGAAAAATCAGGCCAGAGATTTAAATTTCGTATTTTCAGATACCAAAAATGATGAGTGCCCCATTTGAATGACATTAATCTTTTTCTTTGTTTTTTTGTGTAATACATTTTTTTAGATTAAAATAAAACATAATAATACAAAATTTGCCGCCCCCTACAAGTTGCCGCCGTAGGCTCGAGTCCCAAGAGCCTAGTGGTTAATACAGTGAGGCATACAACAATTACTTACTAACGTCTTGAAATTTAAACTCTAGCTATTCTAATTAACTTTCTTTCTGTTTGTATTTATATATACTTTTCCTGCTTTTTGTTGACTTAAATTTATTCTAGCAACCCTATCTTTCCATAACCTAATAATTGCTTAACACTACCTTCTATGATAACTAAAAAAAGTGTTTAAGGGTGCGTCTTCTTAAATGAAATTAAAATTTGTTTGCTACCTATCGAGAGTCAACACGGTTAAATCCTACAAAAAAAAACAAACGGCGAACTCTATACAATGCTCAACTCGAATAACACTATTTGTTATCGCCACGCCAAATTGGTATATCACTCACCATTATCACGTTATGAAAATTCAAAAACCCAATAATGTGTATATATTTTTCACTTTAATTATCATAATAATAAAAAAAAATAGGTATCGTATTATTTGTATGTTTGTATTTCATATGAAAGAGGCAACACTCGGTAACTTTTCACCTCGATCTCTATGGTTCGACAGCGAATCCTTTCATTCACTTTATAATTCTTTTTCTTTATTATTACTACTTCCCGAAGTGTGGATATCCAAGATATCCAAGACTTACGAATCTACTCGCTGCCGATTACAAGCTACCTACTGTGTCACGACCTCGGTTGCCGTCTCGGACACCCACCATCCACTCGTCCCGCGCGCCGCAAGTAAAAAAGCATTCTCACAAGCAATCTTGTTAACGACTTACGTCACGATCGGATACCATCTCTGAAACCTTCCAAAACCAATGAAATCCTAAACGAAAGACTAGACAATCACAAAAATTACGTATGGGCGCCATTTGAAATAAGACAAAATGATAGGCGGTGGAGGTAGGTAGGGTGGAAGTAGAAGCTGCATTAAGAAGAAAAAAAAATTGCGTAGAAATATAAGAGGATAGGGAGCGGGTAGGATGGGACTGAGAGGGGGTAGAATGTCCGATATGGGGGCGATGGCATGCTCGCGGTGCTCGACTTAATTCGCCGTATTAGGGGGGGATCTTTCCCCCATAGCCAGACCTCTCGCCACGCTGTGAGGATCTGTAAAATGACTCGGTTATCGCCCGCCCCTCGGCGGGTATCCTGGTCTCAGATGTGGGGTAAAAGTGGACGCAAACCCAAGAATCTTTATAAAGAGTCGTTAGTCCCGAGTGGAGTGATTTCTCCGAAACACCCGGGTAATAAGATAGCAAGATTTTGCGACTCCTTAGCTACCCACAAAGAGCTCTCCGTAGGTAGGGTTACGGGGGTTTGGGATTTTTTTTTTTGATAACTTTGCACGCGCTCAAGGGATTATGAATACCCTTTATATGTTTTTCTTAACACAGCGCGGCATCCGGTGGAAGAAGAGAAAGAAGGATAGGAAAGATGTGTGGCGCGATGTTCTGAGACTAGAGCTGGTTGATGTCTCAGATTTATCTCCATGGATGGCGGCTGAACTAATGCGGAGAGAATTACCGTGTCTTATTTATTTATGTCCCTTATAATTCACATTATTTTATTTATTTCGTTGTCATATTTTATGGGTATGCTAGTTTACTCAATCACAAGTTGTTAGTGTTATGCCTAAACAGCTTGTAATGAACAAAGCAGCAACTTATTTTATGACAATTTTTAGAATTTTTATTTAATGGAATATAAGAAGACATAGACAACGGCAGGAACGGAACCGACACGGTTTCGGCCGTTGGTCTACATTACTTTGTCTCTTTTAGCCGGTTTACCAAATATTTGAATATATGGAGTATAAAATGATTTTAAAAGCGAATTAAATTTAATTTTGTTTGATGAGATTCATGCCAAACCCTATCTAAATAAATATAATATTCCTATTAATTTTTATTTTTATTTAATGTAAGTTGTTCTGATTTTCGCTTAAATAAAATTATTTGTAAATCATGTCAAATAATATCAAAACTTGCGTGATTTAATGAGCTTCAAAGCTGCTCAGTAGGGATAAATAAATTCTTTTCCGGGGAGGGGGGCTGGAAGGGCTAGCAATGGACATTCTGTAGCCGGGAGTAACTATGGTTCGACAGTGATCGTAAGTCCGATCTGATTTGCGACTAAGGGGAATTCGAGATTCAGGCCGAATGAATTCCATGTGGGGCCAAGCTGCATCATCAGCCGCAGCGTTTCCGAAGTGCGGATTATTTTGTGGTGGCTAAGTTAGAGGTTTTTCCATTGGCATGATAGCTGTTTTTTTTTTTGGAATAGCCGAGGTCTGGCTATGGGGGCAAGATCCCCCCTAATACGGCACGGCGAGTTTAGTCGAGCAGCGCGAGCATGCCATCGCCTCCATAGCGGACATTCTACACTATCTCAGTCCCCTCCTACCCGCTTCCTATTCTCATACATTTCTACTCAATTTTTTTCTTTTAAATGCAGCTTCTGCTTCCACCCTTACTACCTCCACCTCCTATCCTTTTGCCTTATTTCAAGTTAAAGCTGAACCAACAAATTGCACAGCTAACAACAAAATGTGACTGTTGGCGTGCACATGTTGACTGTGAATGTTCCAAACCGAAAGCATTACCGCCACAGTTTAACTAGCAACTACTTCCAAGATATCTCAATGTACAATCCAGTTTTATAAGAGGTGGAAATGCATAAACGTTTTTAGCCTTAATACATGGTTTATTTGGATGGGGATGTACAAAAAACCATCCTTGTTCAATCGAAAGTACAAAATTAATCCAATGGAAGACAAAACATTGACTTTTTGAATAACTAATTAAATCTTGAAGGCTTACAAACTTTTCGGGATTTCTAAGGGACTAGAACAATAACGAATGTTTTTTCTCAACCGGCCCATGCTAATGTTTTCTTGCCTTTTCGTTTCAAACTCAATCACCTCAAAAAATAAAATGTTGCTTAACATAAATTGTCTTTTTTTTAATTAAATCGTCGAAAAATACAAAATTAAGCACACAAAATAAAAATTAACAAGCAATTTAACGCAACACAAACAGCATTTGACGATTAACATCTGTTTTCTCATTGGATTTAATTTTTGGCATCATTTATTTTTAAGCGAACGTTGAAGGCCGCTATTAATAATACTGTGATAATCGAAGTTCGCTAAATTATTCACAACTTATCGAATGTTCGATTCGCTATTCATAATGAGGGCCTTAAGAACAAAATATATTTACCAGGGTGACTTCAGGTTTTTCAAAAAAACGCTTTGGGGCGACTTGTGTCGGTTTTATTTGGCAATCCGGAAGCCTTCCGTGCTCTTCTGAAAGCGTTCACTTGGGAAAAAATGACAGTTCTAATTCTAAAAAAGAATATAATTTTGCTTCTGGATTTGAAATCAGAATCAGAACCAGAAGCACTCACACATTCATATACTTGAACGTCAAACACGACTGTTGTCATTTTTTGTGTCATAATTGTTGGGGATGGTCCGTACTTACTTTCGAAATTAGTTTCTTATTTACTGCACCAAACAAATGAAAGAATGTTTTTTATTGCTATACTCGTTGTATGTATATCGTTTATTGTCTACCAATTTAATTTGAAATTTCCACAAGTAAAAGGGGAATAACCAGTTAACCAAAAAAAAAGAAACACGACTTTACTTGAGAGTGTTGTTCGTAGCAATGAGTATAAATGTGTGCGTTGTGTTGTCGTAGCAACTTATTTTATGACAATTTTTAGAATTTTTATTTAATGGAATATAAGAAGACATAGACAACGGCAGGAACGGAACCGACACGGTTTCGGCCGTTGGTCTACATTACTTTGTCTCTTTTAGCCGGTTTACCAAATATTTGAATATATGGAGTATAAAATGATTTTAAAAGCGAATTAAATTTAATTTTGTTTGATGAGATTCATGCCAAACCCTATCTAAATAAATATAATATTCCTATTAATTTTTATTTTTATTTAATGTAAGTTGTTCTGATTTTCGCTTAAATAAAATTATTTGTAAATCATGTCAAATAATATCAAAACTTGCGTGATTTAATGAGCTTCAAAGCTGCTCAGTAGGGATAAATAAATTCTTTTCCGGGGAGGGGGGCTGGAAGGGCTAGCAATGGACATTCTCTAGCCGGGAGTAACTATGGTTCGACAGTGATCGTAAGTCCGATCTGATTTGCGACTAAGGGGAATTCGAGATTCAGGCCGAATGAATTCCATGTGGGGCCAAGCTGCATCATCAGCCGCAGCGTTTCCGAAGTGCGGATTATTTTGTGGTGGCTAAGTTAGAGGTTTTTCCATTGGCACGATAGCTGTTTTTTTTTTTGGAATAGCCGAGGTCTGGCTATGGGGGCAAGATCCCCCCTAATACGGCACGGCGAGTTTAGTCGAGCAGCGCGAGCATGCCATCGCCTCCATAGCGGACATTCTACACCATCTCAGTCCCCTCCTACCCGCTTCCTATTCTCATACATTTGTACTCAATTTTTTTCTTTTAAATGCAGCTTCTGCTTCCACCCTTACTACCTCCACCTCCTATCCTTTTGCCTTATTTCAAGTTAAAGCTGAACCAACAAATTGCACAGCTAACAACAAAATGTGACTGTTGGCGTGCACATGTTGACTGTGAATGTTCCAAACCGAAAGCATTACCGCCACAGTTTAACTAGCAACTACTTCCAAGATATCTCAATGTATAATCCAGTTTTATAAGAGGTGGAAATGCATAAACGTTTTTAGCCTTAATACATGGTTTATTTGGATGGGGATGTACAAAAAACCATCCTTGTTCAATCGAAAGTACAAAATTAATCCAATGGAAGACAAAACATTGACTTTTTGAATAACTAATTAAATCTTGAAGGCTTACAAACTTTTCGGGATTTCTAAGGGACTAGAACAATAACGAATGTTTTTTCTCAACCGGCCCATGCTAATGTTTTCTTGCCTTTTCGTTTCAAACTCAATCACCTCAAAAAATAAAATGTTGCTTAACATAAATTGTCTTTTTTTTAATTAAATCGTCGAAAAATACAAAATTAAGCACACAAAATAAAAATTAACAAGCAATTTAACGCAACACAAACAGCATTTGACGATTAACATCTGTTTTCTCATTGGATTTAATTTTTGGCATCATTTATTTTTAAGCGAACGTTGAAGGCCGCTATTAATAATACTGTGATAATCGAAGTTCGCTAAATTATTCACAACTTATCGAATGTTCGATTCGCTATTCATAATGAGGGCCTTAAGAACAAAATATATTTACCAGGGTGACTTCAGGTTTTTCAAAAAAACGCTTTGGGGCGACTTGTGTCGGTTTTATTTGGCAATCCGGAAGCCTTCCGTGCTCTTCTGAAAGCGTTCACTTGGGAAAAAATGACAGTTCTAATTCTAAAAAAGAATATAATTTTGCTTCTGGATTTGAAATCAGAATCAGAACCAGAAGCACTCACACATTCATATACTTGAACGTCAAACACGACTGTTGTCATTTTTTGTGTCATAATTGTTGGGGATGGTCCGTACTTACTTTCGAAATTAGTTTCTTATTTACTGCACCAAACAAATGAAAGAATGTTTTTTATTGCTATACTCGTTGTATGTATATCGTTTATTGTCTACCAATTTAATTTGAAATTTCCACAAGTAAAAGGGGAATAACCAGTTAACCAAAAAAAAAGAAACACGACTTTACTTGAGAGTGTTGTTCGTAGCAATGAGTATAAATGTGTGCGTTGTGTTGTCGTCTTGCACTGGTCGCGTGCGTTGTTGTCATGAAGGTTTTATCTTGCAATCTTAAACATCCTGTCCGACTGGACAGGTATGTTCAGAATTATTCCAGTAGTTTACACACCTTTTGAATTGGTCATGTACATTCTCCAGTCGCGTGCTCAATAGTGACAACGTGACCATCATGTCCAGGGTGTAATCTAAATTCTGCCAAGTCGCCACCGGCTTGCCGGTAGTGTAGTGTCCGAGCAATAGAATAAAACAATTAATTGAAACAAGGGTTTATGACAATGTCTTTATTCCGGTGTGATCTCCTTAAGATCTCGTATCCAACTGACTGCCTCCCTCTATAATATACTGGTGTGGTATTATATATACGTTAATAGTATGTACTTACATAAATTTATTGTAATATAATACCACATCCCCCTTTTCAGTTTTTAAAATTTCATTATTTTTAGAGAGGGACTTTATCTTAAAAAAAATTCTTATTGCTTAACATTTAATTTCATTTAAAATTATTTTAATTTATTTAAAAGGGTAATTTAAATTTAATTTCATTAAAAAAAAATTCATTTAAATTATCATGAAAAAGATAGTTTTAAAACAACTTAGTTCATCCATTTAAGGTTCTAGGCATTTGAAGAAAAAAAAATATTAAAGTTACATGCCAAAGATATAAAAAAATTAAGATTTTATACATCATATGCCCACCGTTCTGGTTGTTTTATGACCCGACCTCTTTTCGTTACGTAGGTTGATTGTTGTATTTTTGACTGGCCGTTCTTCTCTTCCGTTGAGTTATTTTCAGGTTCTGCAGGTGATGATGTTACTTCAATTATTTTAGGTGTTATCGTTTGATTCTCGTGGTTTTCTTGTACGGGTGGTACATGTTGACCTGGTTCATAGGGTGGAGATACTCGATGTGATTTTGTTAAGTGAAAAGAATTTCGACGAAGAGGTCCAGTCTGCGTGTTCACGGTGTATGATCTAGGAAAGGGGCCTTGTTCAGTTATTGTTCCCCATCGCTTCACATCTCGAACCCAAACCGTCTCACCTATTTTAAAATCATCCCGATGTCGAACTCCATGATGTCGATTGAAGTCGTATTTTTGTTTTTCTTGTCTCCTTTCTTCAGCTTTATAATGGGTCTCGTTGTTTATGGCTCTGGGTTGAAGGTTAGTTCTTGAGGTTGGTATTAATGTTTTTATTCGTCTTCCCATCAACAACTCTGCGGGGCATTTACCATTTAAAACCGGAGTAGCTCGGTATTCCATTAATGTCAAGTACGGATTCTCACTCTTTTTTAGCTGTCTTTTAATGGTTTTTACCATTGCTTCTATAAAGCCATTGCTCTGGGGAAATCGAAGGCTAGACGTTATATGATTGAAGTTCCATTGTTGAGAGAACCTTTTAAGATCAATTGATGCAAATTGTGGGCCGTTATCGCTGCGTACTGTTTCCGGTACTCCATGTCTGGCAAAAATTGATTTCAAGTGATTTACGACAGACAGTGATGATAAGCTCTCCAATAGTGCAATTTCTGGATATCTTGAGTATGTATCGGCTACTAAGAGATATTCCTTACCTTTCAACGAGAATATATCCGTTGCTACGATTTGCCACGGACGTTCAGGAATTTCAGAAGGATGTAGAGGTTCGTGTCTATGTGTTTGGTGTTGGACACATGTTTCGCATTTCTGCAGAAATTGTTCAATGTCCCTGTTGCAATTAGGCCACCAAACTGATTGTAAGGCCCTTGAACGGCATTTCACAATTCCCAAATGGCCTTCGTGTATTTTTTTCAAAATATCCAGACGAATTTTTGGTGGGATTACGATCCTATTTCCGTACATAAGAAGACTATCACAAATTGAAAGGCTATATCGATCGTTCCAATATCTTTGCTCTTCTGGAGTCATTTTTTTCTTGTCCGGCCACCCCTCTAACACAAACTTCCTAATATTTTGTAATATACTGTCTTCTTGTTGGTGTTCATTTATCTCGCGCAATTTTTTTTCTGTAGCAGGGAATGTGGACATAATGGATGCTACGTAAGCTCCCAGATCCTCTTCTAAATCGGTCTCATCAGTGTGTGGTAATGGTTGTCGTGATAGTGTATCTGCTACATAGAGTTGTTTACCCGGAGTGTATACGATGTTAAATGAGAAACGCATCAGTCGCATCCTTAATCGTTGTAATCGTGGTGTAAGTTCATTCAAATCCTTGGTTGCAAGTGTCGCCAGCAATGGTTTATGGTCTGTCTCAATTTCTACATGTAGCCCTGTAATGAAGTCTTTAAATCTTTCGCAAGCCCAGACGATAGCTAAGGCTTCTTTTTCGATTTGGGCGTATTTGCGTTCACTCTGTGAAAGGGATCGTGAAATATAAGCTATCGGTCGGAGTTTATCTAAATTATCTACCTGTTGTAAAACTGCTCCCAATCCGATTGAAGATGCATCAGCTGATATTTTGGTTTTTCTTAACGGGTCGAGCATTGCTAAGACAGGTGCCTCTGTAAGCAGCAGTTTGGTTCTATCAAAACTCTCTTGTTGTGAAGGTCCCCACAGGAATACCTGGTCTTTTTTAGCAGACTGTTGAGTGGGTGCAAGACAGTTGTCAGATGTGGCACAAACCTTCCCAAGTAGTTTGCTAATCCTAAGAATCTTCTCGTCGCTGCAACATCCGATGGTACTGCTAATTTCTGTATGGCTTCGATTTTACTGTTTTGGGGATGAATTCCATTCGCATCGATAAAGTGACCTAAAAATGTGACAGACGTTTGTTAAAATCGACACTTGTCCTTGTTGAGCGTGGCTCCATTTTGTTGAAGTCTTTTTAGAACCGCATTCAGACGTTTGTTATGTTCCTCTACTGTATCTGCGAACACCAAAATATCGTCCATATGACATATTACACCCTCTAATCCATAAAGTAACTGCTGAATTTTCTTTTGGTAATGTTCTGGGGCAGATGATATGCCAAAGGGTAAACGTAGAAAGCAGTACCTACCAAAGGGTGTAAGAAAAGTTGTTAAAAATTTTGATTTAGAGGCTAGCTTAACTTGCCAAAATCCGGCTTTCTTGTCCAGCTTTGAAAAATATTTGGCTCCTCTTAGTTTAGCAAATGAATGTTCGACGACTGGCATCGGATGTATTTCACGATGCACATTTTCGTTTAGCTTTGAAAGGTCGACACATATCCTAACATCTCCGTCGGGTTTTGAGACTATTACCATTGGGGCACACCATTCCGTTGGTTTATCCACTGCTTCGATGACTTGAAGACGTACCATTTCCTCGAGCTTTTGTTTTAATTTGTCCATTTATGGAATTGGAACTCTTCGCGCTGTGTGTATAGCGTAAGGTTTATATCCACCTCTTAATTTTATTTCGTACTCGCCTGGAAGGCAGCCTATACCCTGAAATATATTAGGGAATTTGGAGTTAATTTTTTCAATAATGTTATTTATATTTGTAGGGTTTGCCTTGTCATTGCCGTTATCGTGTTTGTTTTTTCGGTTGATTATGTTCAATTTCTCGCAAGTGTTGAGACTAAGAAGAGACTTTTTGAGGCCTTCTATTACATATATAGAAGTTTTAACACGCTTGTTATTCCATTCAATTGTTGCAGTGAAAATACCCGAAACTTTAAGCAATTGACCTGTTGGCCCACTTAACACACGGTCTGACTGATTTAAATTAAATTTGGAGAACTTTGTATTATATACTTGCAACGAAATCGTGTCAATGGGTGAACCGGTGTCAACAACAAAAGTGCAGCTGGTTTTATTTACTTGGACCTCAATTATCCAACGCTCTTCGGGTTTATCTTTGTGTGTTTTCCCGCTATCCACATTACCTAAGAACGATATGAGATCACTTGATTCACTGTCATCACTATCTGTCTCATTTACTCTAACTCCATTAACTGCCGTTCGGTATGATCTGCAGACTTTGCTAAAATGATTTAACTTTTTGCACTTATTGCATTGTTTCCCCTGTGCTGGACATTTACTCTTATCGTGCCTTCTGCTTCCTCCACACCAAGCACACTTTCGGAGTTGGTCGGAAGATTGTGTTTGTGAGGGTTTTGTGGCTTGCTTAAGTGTATTCCGTGTTGTTGTGTGGCTCTTTACTGCGCATACCGATGAAGTTGCAGCAATTTCTTTTTGTTGTTTGTGAACGGCTTCACTTTGACGTACGGTTTGAATTGCCTTTGTTAGTGTGAGATCTGATTCTAATTGTATTCTCTCTGAAAGCCGTTTGTCTTTTACACCTACAACAATACGGTCTCTGATCATCTCATCGTGCAGGCTTCCGTATTTACAGTTTTCTGATAATATGTACAATGATGATATAAAGTCTTCCACCTTTTCCCCCTCTTCTTGGTATCTTGAATTAAACTTAGCTCTCTCGTAAATCACGTTGTGTTTCACGATGAAATGGTTTTCAAATGCGTTAAGTACCTCTGAATATTTCTTTTTACTTTCGTCGTTTAGAGCGAGTGATATAAAAATATCTTCTGCTTGTTCTCCCATTATATATATTAGAGTATTTACCTGCTCTTCTTGTGGCTTCTTAGATAATCCTGAAGCTATATGGAATCTGGCAAACCGATTTTTCCATCTCGGCCATTCTTCTGGGGTAAAAGAAAACGGTGATGGTGCTTGAACTGTGAATTGGCTCATTGTAGCTTGTGTCTCTGGAAGTGTGTCTGGCATTTTAAATTTAAAACACCGCTGCCACCATGTAGTGTCCGAGCAATAGAATAAAACAATTAATTGAAACAAGGGTTTATGACAATGTCTTTATTCCGGTGTGATCTCCTTAAGATCTCGTATCCAACTGACTGCCTCCCTCTATAATATACTGGTGTGGTATTATATATACGTTAATAGTATGTACGTATTATGTACTTACATAAATGTATTGTAATATAATACCACAGGTAGGTTCTCATCTCGGATAAGGATAATGTCGACAAGTTTTAAGTCATTATTGCCAGTATGCCATTTTGATCGCTGCTGAAGTGTACTCAGGTATTCATTATACCATCTACGCCAGAAATGTTGTTGCATCTGTCTTAGTTGACGCAAATAGGACAAACGATTTGTAGGTATGTCGATTACGGGTTTGTCTGGTATCGCAATACTTGAACGGCCAATGAGAAAATCAGCAGGGGTGAGTGAGAGCTGATCATCTAAAGAGTCATGTAACGCCACAAGAGGTCGAGAGTTTAGACAAGCGTCCACATGTACCAATAGAGTATGAAGTTGGTCGTAGTCGATTGAATTATTGCCAATAACACGTATTAGGTGCTTCTTAACAGATTTGACTGCCGCCTCCAACAGTCCTCCATGATGTGGTACCCTCGGGGGGATGAAATACCATTGGTTGCCTTTGTTTGCCAGCTGCTGCTGAGTATATTGATTATGCCAATGTTGTAAGTCTTCTTCCAGTATTCGATTTGCGCATGTAAATGCTGTGCCATCATCGCTATAACACGTTCACTCCCATGTGACCCCCCGGCGGACACAACTTTTAATCCCTGAGAGGCCGTGTGTACCGCCGGCGGTCTCTAGCTATACCTTTTGTATGATTTTTTTCTCCGTGGCCTGTTTTTAAAATACCAATTTTTCTTCATCGGCACCTAGATAAAAGTATTATAATCATTACCAAAAAAAAAACGCATTTTTACCCATTTTTTTCCAAATTTCTTGGGGATTGATTTTATTGAAAAAAAAAAACAAAGAAAAGATAATAATATAAAAATAAAACTGGAATTCACTTTAAATGCTTGAAAAATTTGTATTGTATGACTTACAATTACAATTAAATTTGATGCTTGCTCAAGCATTCCAAACATAATGCAGGATTTCCGTCACAGGTACCACAAAATGTTGTTACCTTTTTTGTCTTTTTGACTGCAGCGTCTCTGCCTTCACTTTGACTTATACTAGTATAGCAATCTGCACACCGTTTTCTTACTTTCCTGTTTCTTGCATCCCTTATCTCGGTTTCCTTCAAAACGTGCTTTGTTTTGGATGATGATGCATGTGCTTCCAAGACAGTGTTACACAAAGCTTCGCAAATCGACTTTCTGAACTCTAAAATTGAACAAGTTTTAGTTTCCTTGTAAAGCAACAACGAGTTGACAACTGATGTTGACACAAGAAATTCAAATGCTATTTTATGATACCATCTAATGGTTTTGCGTAGAGGTGTAAAATAGCAAGTCATTTGATCAGATATGTCAATACATTGCTTGGCATGATTATAGTCCACAATCATACGCATTTTTTTTATTTCTTCACCTTGTCTCCATCGCTTACCAGTTGGCACTTCCTCCAAACCATGTTTTGTGCTAAGCATTAGAACATCACGCTTTTCCTTCCATTTAGCAATTACAATACCGCAATTTTCAAGCCCTTTTATTTCATGCTTCCTGAGCTTGGCATTCATTACATCTCTTGGATTGCCTTGTCTGTTACCGCGTAGAGTTCCAATAAGGTGCGTTTGACGAGCAAGGAGTTTTTTGGCTAAGGAAACAGACGTATTAAAATTGTCGGTCGCAATGGTTCTACCTCTATCTAAATATTTTTCGGCATTAAAACAATTTGAGTTGAGTGTGAAGTGGTTTGGGTAGGGGTGCCTCTTTGATTATCGGTATTAGTTTTGCCTGCATACATGGCATTTGTATAAGTATACCCGACTGGAACACAAAGCTTATAGACTTTTATACCGTATTTATGAGATTTCCCTGGGTTGTACTGCCGGAATTGCAGCCTACCGCGCCAAGGAACCATTGATTCATCAACTGCTAAAATTTCTTTCGGGCTTCTAGCGTTGACGAAGTTTTGTTCAAGTAGGTCCAAAAGTCTACTTACTTTTCCCAAACGGTTACCACTAATAGTTGAGTTTTCCGCAAAGTCAATAAATTTCAACAGCAACTAGAACCGATTCCGCGACATAACTTGTGGCAAGAATGAATTTTGATAAAACTTGTCAGTACTCCAGTAGTGTGCAATAAATGGGTATTTCACAATGCCCATATACATCACGACTCCAAGAAATTTTCGCATCTCCTGCACGTTGGTAGACCCCATTCTTTTGCGCGAGAAGTACGTGTTATAGTAGTGCTCCGTAAAAATTGGTTGGCATTCGCATTTGTTTCGGTAACTATTAGTTGATAGACCTCTTCAGTAACCATCAGCCCAAAAATATCAATAGGTGTTGCTGATGCTGGATACTGAATGCTTATAGCACCATTCTGTTCGAAGTTGAACTTTTTCAGAGATTGTCCAAATCTAAATCTTCGAGGGATTCAGAATCGCTTGAATTTCCTTCAGATGGCATGTATTCATGTGAATCAGAAGCCACAAAATCTAAATCATCATCGGAATCCTCGTCTCGGTTACGATTTCCATAAAACATATTGGGATTTATTGCGAAATTGTTGTTTTCCAAAATTATTATGGTATATCAAATATCTGTGAATGATAAAAAGCTACTTGTTGACAAAAAGCCTCACAGGAGATAGAATATACACGAAAATAACTGCGACCACCGGCGCGCCACGTGGCACCTCATGCATTTCAGTTTCATCAGGTGCCGTGTGACCCGCCGGTAGTCATACCCATAAAACGCTCAAAAATTTACAAAACACAAAAATCAAAAACACAGAACTCTTTATAAGCACAACATACATTTTTATGTAAAAAAACAATATTGGCACACGGGTGAAAAAAATGTATTTATATGGGCAGCGCGAACGTGATAAAGTTCATGACATGGGCCACGTCGACCTATGAACCGTGTGAATACATTGATGAATGCCTCTGATGATAGATCTTCTGCCAACTCGATATGAACTGCTTTAGTTGCCATGCAGACAAAAATAGCCATATAAGTATTTTTCTGGGTGCGAACTCTCTTCGCGCCAATCCGGATATTGAATGGGCCACAATAATCAACGCCTGCAAAAGAGAATGGTGTTGGTGTAACTCGAGCTCTAGGTAGTGAAGCCATACGTTGGGAGCCTAATTTTGCCAGTTTGTATGCATCTGGAAATGCCTGGGAGTGGACGAGTGTCTGGAAGCTATCTTTAAATGCTAGCCAATTGCGCAATGTGCCATCGAATTTTTGCACTTCTAGTCTTGTCAATTTGATTTCATGATTGCTATGCAGGGTATTGCCACCACCCTCTATTTTGCTAGCATCACCCATGGTCGCCAGTTAAGCAATCCTCTGCGTACCTCTGCCATGCCTCTAATGTACTCCTCCTCAATCACATTCCATATTACAATATGCGTCTCCGCTTCGTCCTTCTTCGCCTTGGAGACCAGCTCCTCATGGACTAACGTAGATTTGTTGAAATGCAACCGCAAGGTCGACTCGTCCTGTCTCATTGAGAACTCGTCATTTTTGATGTCGTAACTGTCTTTCTCAATTTTGGTGACCATCCGTCTGATGGCGGTCATCTCTGCCTTATGCTTGTTTAGTTCGGCCATTGTGCAAATAAATATCATAGCAATATAAAAAATCTTACCAAAATTCCGCTTTAATGACAATAATTCAATATAAAATTGTTGATTAAATTGAGATGCCACAAGATATGCTACAGAATTATTATCACTGGCAGCGTCGCACGGTATGCAATACAATTTGATTGGTTTCGGTACCACAAGATATGCTGCATATTGCAGATTGTTCAAACGCCACACGGTATGCAATGAAATTTGTTCGCACAGAATACTTGTTTGTATGCCACTGTATTTGGTCTTACTATTGTGTGCAACTGTATTTTTGCTCTTACTATTGAATGCCACTGTATTTTTGCTCACAGAGAATATTTACTTTGAGACAACGGGATGTATATGCCAAGGAATGTACCGACTTGTTCGCACGGAATCTGTTTATTGAAGGCAACGGAAGGTATATATATTTAGAGTCACGATGACGATGGATTTGTTCGGACAGAATCTTAGTAGGTATTACCGGCAAGGGAATGTATATATCTATAACCACGATTGATTTGTTCGCACAGAATCTAGTTATGTATTTCAAAGCAAGGGAATGCATATATTTATAGCCAAGCTCGATTCGTTCGCACAGAATCTAGTTATTGAAGGCAACGGAATATATATGGCTGTAAAATTTTATGTAATATATTTATTAATATCCGAAGGACGCGACGCGACGACGTGCCGATCAGGTCACCACAAAACATACACGTAAAATGTACCGGTTTCATTCCCGGGTTTCGGCACCATAATGTTGGGGTCGTCCGTACTTACTTTCGAAATTATTTTCTTATTTACCGAACCAAACAAATGAAAGAATGTTTTTCTTACTCAACGACTATGTATATCGTTAATTGTCTGCCAATTTAATTTGAAATAGCCACAAGAAAAAAGGGGAGTAACCAGTTAAGCAAAAAAAAAAGAAACAAGACTTTACTTGAGAGAGTTGTTCGTAGCAATGAATATAAATTTGACAGTTGTGTTGTCGTCTTGCACTGGTCGCGTGCGTTGCTGTCATGAAGGTTTTATCTTGCAATCTTTAACAATATTTGTGCAACAAATTTTTTTTAAATTTTAATATTCTCACCATTATTTTCACACATAAAATTTCATTAGAATTCAGCATCGTCAGAATCACACAAAAGTGTTCAGTTGGGATCCCGGAGCGGAGAACAATTCCGGATTGCCAAATAAAAACGCTATTAGGGCTCAACGAACAAACCTAATGACTTTGAGACTGTCACAGTCAACTGTGTCAGTTATTTTAAAAGAAGTTAAGAAGCAAAACTTTGCCTAGTGTGAATAAACATAGAAATGTCACAAAATGAAAAACAAGATGCCAGGAACTATACTCTTATAGGAAGCCGAGGTTACCTGACATATTTGCTTGCGTAGATGAAACTCATTGGGATTATTGCTCCTTACCAGTCGCAATATCAGTTCTTGAATCGAAAAGGGTTTTATATTTTAAAAGCCATTGTTGTAAATTCTGTGTCACTACAACCGTTTTGCGTAACCGTTTGCAACTGGGCTTGTGATCACAACATAGCTATTTTTTAAGTAGAAGAGTATAAGAAAGAATGATACACAAGAGCCATATGAACCAATTCCAGGTGAATCTAACAATATACGCCTAGAAGCTCAGCGAAATAGGAATGAAATTTTATTTTTTTATGATTAATTAATTATTTTTATCTTAAAGAAAATTCATCGCAATATATATTTTGTACTTTTAGTTTATATGTATCTATGTACATATGCAGTATATTGTTCGAACAGAAAAATATATTAAAAAGCTAAGGTCAAACTAGGTATATTACAAAAACTAACAAAAATGTAATGTTACACAAAAAATAATTTTAAGAAAACCGTAAATGAAAGTTAAGAAAATTAGGACTTCAAAACCTCAACGCATTCAAACCGTTCTTCTTTCAATTTAAAGTTTTAATTCAACTTTTCTTGGCGCCGATTTTTTTCACATTTTCTGAAGGTCGGTGTTTGGTTTATAAGAACTCAAAGTGTACAGTTAAGCGATATGCTATTCAAACCTATGAAAGAATCATGGGTCCGTTAAGGATTCTGCAACAAATAAGATTAATAAGATTTTTATTTTTAAATTAGCTAACCTGCTCACAACTTTTTTAATTATGAAAAGTATTTGCTGTAGCTAAATCTCTTCTTTACGAATTCACGATTATGATTAGAGATATTCTACGATGAATTTATTTATTTATTTATTTTTTTATTTATTAGTCAATCAAGTTACAAAACTTTATAGTGACTTTAATAATAATATACAATATTAATAATATACAATTTTAAATTAATTAAAGATCTGTGTACCTAATAAATAACAATATACAATAATTACAGTCAATTCAATACATTTTTCTTAATATTAAATCTGGTTTTATTAAAATCAATGACAACAACAAAATCAATTAAAACAGGTCAAGATCTAGTGATTGGATTATGTTTGGCCTAATTTGTACTGTGATAAGGAACATCTAAGAAATGTCCATTCCTTGGTCGTAAGAAACGAGAAGGAGCACAAATATTAAACATAGAAAGTGACATCGGGCAATCAATATTAGAGTTTAAAATATCATCAAACGCAAAGAGAAAAGAACTTAATTTTCTTCTAAATTCAAGAGATTTTAAGTCGATTAAAGTACACCTGGTCTCATAAGGCGGCAGATTAACTCCTCTAAAAGTTTTTCGTAATGCGAACTTAATCGCTTTAGGATTTTTTCTATTCTAAAAGTACTTATTTGAGTATACGGGTCCCAAGTTATGCAGCAATACTCTAATATTGGTCTAGCAATTGAAAAATAAAGACAGTTGAGTGTATATGGATCTTTAAAAAACTTTCAATTTCTCATTAAAAAGCCCAACATCGAATTTGCTCTAGATATAACGTTATCAATTTGAATTAAAAAATTTATTTCAGAATCAAAAATAACTCCCAAATCTTTTTGGTTCATTAGTCTTTGCAGACAAATATCATTAATTTTGTATTCAAAATTTATTGGGCAATGAATTCTTGAATATGTCACAACACTACATTTGCTTACATTGAAAAATAGTCGGTTACACCAATTAATTATATTATTTAGATGCATTTGAACATAAGACGTCCAATGGTGTTCTTACGCAATTAAAAATCTTGAGGTCATCAGCATATAATAAGAAGTTTGAATTTGAAATGCAATTAGGCAAATCATTCATAAAAAGAATGAAAAGAAGTGGTCCAAGATGACGGCCTTGAGGTATACCGCTTCTTATCTTTTTTAATCAATTTATGGCACACTAAGCTTGTAGCTGGTATGTTTAATTTATGTGCGATGTAATCAATAACATTCTATTCAGTGACAGATTTAATTAGTCGAGAAATATGTAAAAAGCGATGTCGAGGTACAGACGGAAGAGAAGCAAACATTTCAGCATCAGTATCCTGTCCAATCAGCTGCTTATGTTTTTTGTTGCGAGCATTAGACAAGGCAGCACCAACATCCCCAGTCGTGATGACATTAGCACGAACACTAACACCATTATCACCAGTATTATTTTGATTAGCATCAACCGCAATGACATCAACATTACTATCGCCAGCACCAATACTACCAACAATACCATCAACATCCTCAATAACCCAAGCAACATTACTAATAACATCAGCAACACCAACATCAGCAGCAGCAACAATAGAGTCAGCATAAGCCTAAGCTTGAGCATGAGCATGAGCTTCAGTCACTGAGGTCATGTCATCGGAGGTAGTCGATGATGATTTTGAATTAAGTGAAACGGTATTACTTTTCATGTTGTTTGTTGAAGCAAGAGAGTCAGACATGGAGACTCGTCGTATTTTTGATGAAACTCGATCTTGCGGTGTAGATGAGCCAGCCATAAGAACTTTACTATCAACGGAGGTAGAAAGCCGTTTAGATTTAGCATCAGCTGTGGGAAGCCCCTTTGCACGAGTGGAATCCCGAATGTTGCGACTTACATCTAATTTCGATGTATTGATGAGCTTTCTTTGAAAATGATTGAGAGTTCTCTCATTTACACGGACAGAAAGGTGTAACCGGCCTGATTGTTGATCAAGAAGATCTTCCTTTCAATGATTTTGGAATATGCCCAGACATGGTGATGAATCCTCGTGGTTTTCCATCTCGAATGAAAGTCGGTAAGACTCTGGAGCTGCTCGGTGGCAAAGCAGGACTTCTGGAAGGTAAATTTCATTACGGTACAGCTTTTGGAGGTTCGAAGTGCAAGGATATTCAGGATGAGCTCTTTAAACATGGATACAATTATATGGGCAAGGATATCTTTTATTCGGGGATTACAGGCGAAACCCTGGAAGCGTATATTTACTCTGATCCAGTCTACTATCAGAAACTTAAGCATATAGTGAAGATTAAATGCATGCTCGTGCTCACGGCCATAAGGCTGTACTAGCAAGGCAACCAATACAAGGTCGTGGGCGTGAAGGTGGTCTACGGTTGGATGAAATGGAACGTGATTGTCTGATATCATATGGGCCAGTATGTTAATTATGGATTGATGCGGGTGTGTGTAAGACTTGTGGACGACTGCCGTACTGTTCGTGGTGCCATTTCTGCCAGTCTTCGGCAAATGTATCGAAAATGTCAATGCCTTATACATGTAAGTTATTATTTCAAGAATTGACAAGTATGAATGTTGTGCCAAAGTTAAAATTAGGAAACTATTAACTTATGGGAGTCTTTTTTACAAAAAAAAAATATGTAAATATTAATATTTATTCAAAAATGTTGTTTTTTAATTGAATTGTAGAACATCCTTTATGAAGTTAGTTCAAATCAAGATGAATTCACAGTTATAAACTTTGCCTACACTGATATCGCTTGTAATGAACCGAATCTCACTTATTCACATGTCGGTACGAAAGGCAACAAACACTGCAGAACATTCGAGCAGAGGGATCAAGTCGGTTGATAACAAATTCAACCAAGAATTCTTAATTTATCAACTAAGTTGTTCAGTCAGTTTTGTGACTGTCAATTATTGATGCATAGTTGATAAATTGTTACAGCCCTATTAATAAAAAACGCTTAGTCCACCTTTCAAGTCGGTTGATAACAAATTCAACCAAGAATTCTTAATTTATCAACTAAGTTGTTCAGTCAGTTTTGTGATTGTCAATTATTGATGCATTGATAAATTGTTACAGCCCTATTAATAAAAAAACGCTTAGTCCACCTTTAGTCCATGGACAAAACCATGAGCCCTATTCTGCTATTCATCGGGGAGAATTTTTGTTGAATTTTCACTCATCACTTTTCTGCTATTCATTCGAAGTAAATCTTGTATAAATTGGTAAAGTCAATAATATTGTGCGTTATTTTGCTATTGAGTTGAACCCAATAACTCCATACAATTCAAACCCGCATATCAATGGTTGCGGATTTGGTATTTGTTTATGCCTGGTGTTACGGCAGCCCGAGTCGCCTCGATGTGCACATAAGTCGAATTGCGTTGCGCTCTTTTGTGCGTGAGGAACCTTAGAGGAGCTACCACCGGATGAAAGAACCGATGTAGCGGATATTATTAGCCATTATCAAAAAAAAACTAATAAGGAAAAGAAATGTCATTGAGACAGTGATTCTGGAAATGAGTGGGCTGGACGCATAATATTAATTCAAATCACGAATTTTTCCAACGAATGTTTAAAGGTCAAATATTTCGATAAGAAGTGTATATTATGAGCATGCACATGTATGTACATATGTAGTAAATGCACATTGTGTCAACATTATAATAATTATGGTTTTAAATGTTAATTGTGTTAGGACATTTGGATGTAACCAATTACGAAATCTGGTACAGATCGATTTTAACTATGCATTCTAAAAAGATAAGAAAATCATGCACATGTTTTAAAAATTGTGCAATATGCACATACATAGATACAACTGATCTATTTATTTTCATTCAATTTATGGATACACAAAAGTATGTACATATATAATTAAAATTGGCCGCTGGCTCTTAATGGCTGACAGCCAGCAACTAGCTGAACAGTTTGTAAAGTTGTTTGATATTGATTTTTTTATGAATCCCAACTTACGGTTGGCTTGAGTCCGTGATGTCGCCTGGGGAACAACTTCGGCTTGCGAACACTGTCCAGATTACGAGTACATTAGGACTCTCCTCCACAACCAGCACATGCGGAATATTCCTCTCCGCGGTACCCGATACGAGAATATCTTCTCAGCACAGTAGGTTGCACATTTGGCTTCGTTGGATGCGCCATCATGCGTATGTCGAATTGTGCCAAAACATGTGCCGGTGTGTGGAAATTGCATTGGCATCGGCGATCTCGGTCGCAGCTAGAGGCAAAGCATTTAATGTTCGGTTTTGGGTCTGAAGGAATTCCTCGATCCTTTATGCTGCGTGGCGAATTTTTATTGGCGAACAAAATTTTTGTATATGCGCAATGCACAAGGTCTTAAATTAAATTGTGATAAAATAGTCAACAAATAGTGCTAGTGCTAGCTACCAAAACAAATGTTTTTTTTTCTGTCATGTTGTTAGGATTTCAGATAATGACAGACTTATGGCCTTTTCGATTGTCAATTCGGAACCGTTCGGAGTGCGTGTATGCCCTTCTGAAAGTGTTCTATTGATATCCAGAGTGACAGTTCTTCTAATGAATGGAAGAGAAAACGATTCTGGATTTCATTTTAAAATCGAAATGAGAATTACTCACACATTCAAATACAACTAGTTTTCAAAAGTGTCATTTAATGTAAACAGCAATTTCAATTTTAAATTGAAAATATTTTGACAAGGTTGATAAGAATTAAAAATTTTGATCAAATAATATAAATTTATAAATTATAGAATATCCAAAGTTCTAAAAACATAAAAATGGATTTAAACATGTCCACCAACGAATTTTTATTGTCTTCTTGTTTCCGCCATGTTTAAAAATTACAAATGTGAAAAAACAGTTTTGGAAAATAATGTAAGGGCATACGAAATTACACACATACAGCGACACAAGACCTTCAGAACCAAATTGGATTAATTTGTTTGTTTTATTGGTGTTGTGAATCGGAGAGTTCTTCCGAATTGCCATTACTTCATGGTGAATTCGAACAATGGGTTTGCACCTTCGAGTTTCGTGTTCGAAATGGATCGTATAAAGAGATAACCGTTTGGAATAGAACACATTGTGGGGAAATTATTTACGAATAATATTTTGAAAAGGGGGAAAGCGACGGAAGGAACGGCTCCTCCACAGTGTGGCTGCTAACCCCAAACGTGTCTCATATACCGAGAGAACCAAAGGATAGTGTTTTTTTTGTTCCGATTAATTTCGAATTTAGGCTGGTTGGCTGTATGTATTTGGGAACTGGAACAAAGGTTTTCTTGCGGCCAGAAGAAATAGTGGTGTCCACGGTCGGCGGTAAAATTTAAATATTTAGATTTAAAAAGCGATTGTGGTAAATCCTTGTAATAATCTTTTTTTGATTTATTGCTTTGTATATTAAAACCATAGTACTATTATCCCGCAAATTTTTTAGTTAAACCCCTACACGCGCCAATCGTAGTTTGGAGGCAAAAATGTTGTGAAATTAGTTAAGCGAAAATTTAAAAGCAGAAAAGTTGTTGTTGTATCTCTTTAAAGAATATTTTTTTTGGTGCGCTTGTGAACTCAAGAAGAATTTGATATTTCAAGCTTATGATGCCAGTATATGCAGTAGAGATGCCGCGAATAGTGACTCGGCCGAATACCAAACATTCGGCCAACGATGTGTACCTATGTATCTATATTTCCTACGTGAATTTTTGACATGTTATAACATGTATTAGTGGATTGCATTTCATTCGGCCAACGATGTGCTTGTGTTTTTGTATCTATCTTCCTACTTCGTCTCATTGTATTGCATTGCATGTGGGCCGAAAGTGTGGAACTATTTGTCTCCATTTGCGAGTAGATCGTGTCGCTACAAGCATCGGTTTTTTTATTTTATTCACCACAACTTACCATTAGTAGATCTCAAAAACTAAAATACAAATTCTTGAATACAAGAAAACATTTATTGTAAGATAATAAACCTTTTTTATTCTCCATTTTGTTATTCGGAATTCGGCCGAATGTTGTATACTATTCGGCCGAATAGCGAATATCAAAAATATAGGCCGAAAAGCTCGAATGCCGTATAGTGGCCGAATATTCGCGGCATCTCTAATATGCATACACACAAGACAACATTATGATTGTGTTGCGTAAGATGGAATGTTGCTCAATCCCAGTAGGAAGTGCACTCCTAAATGAAAAATGCCTTGGTGAAAGCCTATATGACAACGGTCATATAGGAGAGATTATCATTGATTGCACTCATGAAAGGAAATGCAGCCGGGCACCAGTTTGCCATTTAAGCAGCATGTTCTGCTTAGCTCAAGTAAGAAGGTAGAGAGTAGACACTAACAAAAAAACTTTAATGAATGCACAAACCTTTTTCATATGCATTAATTAAATGCAAAAGCGGAGGCGAAGATTTCCTCCATAAAACGATTTTTGACCTGCTACAGGAAAATAAATGACGCGAAAATGTAACCTTTTTTGGCTTTTCCACTCATTCGGTTCGCGTCACTAACTACCCACTGTTTTTTGTCGGGCGTGATTTCTTTGTAGAATGGTTTCAATCATAAACTAATAACATAAGGACTCGAAACCTCTGCTTTAATTTGACATTTGCCTAAAAACTGAAACACGCACACATGTAACTTTTCCGTTCCTCTTCCAATAGAAATATAGATAACAAAGCTATAGTAATTTGTTTTTGTTTTGTTTTTCGCTTTCACATCTATTCATGGATAGGGTGCTAAATGTACAAATACAACAATATAAACAAATGGGTTTTAAGGGGTGAAACGTACGAAAGTTTCCGGCATTACTATGGCTTATTTGTGATTTCAATTATATTTAGTGATCATAGAGAACAGACGTCAACAAATGTTCTAAGTGTTTTGTTGTGAAAAATAAAATATAATATAATTGTAGGTATATTAATATAAGCAACTAACAAATGTATGAATGCTTTATTTAAAATACCTTGGATGTACATAGTATACGTTTGTAAGTAAGTACAGTACCCGACAGACATGTAATCTTTTTCTGTGACTAAGTTATTAAAGGTTTCTCAAAAATCTGTAGGTATTTTCAACCAAGAAAAAGAACTTATGAATTCGAAGATTTCAAGACCACAGCGATTTCATATATTCTTTTTCTTTTACTAAATCATCACATACCAAGCATCAGTTTTTTTCACCAAGAAAACGAACTCATGAATTTCATGATTCCATGTAACTATTGATTTCATTACACAATCTTCATAGAGAATGGGTGCACATACTCACCTTCTAGGCCAAGCCCATGTTAAGCTTACTATGTATTTTGAATCGAAAAGTTGAAGCATTTGAAAAGTTTTAGGTACATGGGCGATTCTAAAAACGATGGAATTTTCAGCGGCCTCAAAGATATTTTTTTTTAAATCCGTTCAATTATTCAATATGTGTTTGTTTATAGAGTTAAATCTTAATGATACCTACTGGTCCAAATAAAATTATTAGATTGCAAATCTTCAAAGTGTCTGATTCTCAGTCCCCTCACTATGAAAACCTTTCTCGTTTTCGCAAGGTAAAATCCTGACCGTTGTGTTATTTCAGGTCATAATAAAATAAATCCCAACGCGTAGTTACGCCAAATTGTACATCCTTGATACGGAATACATAAATATTTTTAAGTAATTGATTTTATTTGAAAAAAAAACTTAATTAATCCTTGTCCCCCGTATTTGTTATCAGTCCCCTGGAATATTGAAACAGTCGGTAAAATCGAGAATCGAGTCGCTAGAATAAAATCATGGTGCAACTCGCAAATTTATATGTTAGTAGGCATCTTTGCTAGCATTATATTATAGGCTTAATAAAACTAATATTAAATATTTTTGTTTGTTTTCTTTAAGTAAGACCTAATTATCTTTTTTGCCCAAAAACTATGAAAACTCTCAGTCCCCTGGCCTAAGTCCCCTGTCTATTAAATGATCAAGGGGACTGATGTTCTATTCAGAGGCCTGAGAAATATTCAGTTATGCGGCAATTTCAAATATTTATAGGACGAATATATTTTTTTTTAAATTGATTCTAAATTGAAAAAAAAATATTTATAATTATTGTTTTATATGGTGATATTTCTCGATCAGAAAAGAAAAAAAGAAAATGGGAAGAACGAAGACGAAGCTGAGTAAAGCGCAACACCTGAAGAAAAAAAAAATGCTGAAAGGCTTCGATACGACAAAATAAATAAAATGCACGACTGGATCGCACGTCCTTGCTCTTATGTTCGATCACATTATATGCAAAAGATTCTTAATAAAACTGCTAAATATATTTTTAAAGTTTTTCACTTAATTTTTTATATATAAAAATTGTTAAACTTTTTCTAAAAAAAATTGGTATGGACATTTTAACTATTTAATAATATAAATACAAAAACAAAATATCAGAAATAATTGTCCACCCGTTTTTGAAATATTGAATTTAAAAAAAAATATTTTTTTTTCAAAAATCCAAAAAAACATTTTTCGAAAATTTTGAAATGCAATACTATTTAGAATTTGAAGGAGCTCCTGTACATTTTTTATCGAAATCCGTTGAGCCGTTTATGAGAAAGTCGAAAATCAATAAACTGGTTGTACAGTACCGTTAATAACAAAATATTTTAATAACTTTTTTGGCCAAAATGTTAACCATACCCTAATAAGTACACACACCAATTTTTATCAAAATCGTTAGAGCCGTTTTTGAGATAATTAAGATGGTAGATAAATTTGTATGGCAAGTACCGTTATTTTTGAGCCTAAAACAACGATTCAAAAATTTATTTTGGACTAAGTTTGAATAAAATCCGTTCAGCCGCTTAGGCTGTAGATCGTTCTACAGACAGACAGACAGACATGCAGACGGAATTGCGGACCCACTTCTTTGGTGTTCTCTATGATGGTAATGTCATGGTGGATTGTTAGAACAAAAAGTTTTTTCAATTAAAATGAAAAAGTGGACCAGCACCACTAGAGCAAAGGAATCTGATCATCAAGCTAATAATTGACAAAAAACTTGGTTGTAGCACACTCAAGTTGTTGTTGCGCATTCAAAGTCATTAAATGAAACGAAAGAGTGCTTTAAAAAGCAAGTATGTAATCATACAAAAATTGAATATAAAACAAATAAAAATGACCAGTGTCAAAATTTTTCACATAAAAAATCTCCCTCCTTTTATGCACAACAAAAATGTTGGCTTATAACGGATTATAGCAGTTCGAGAAGGAGAAATGAAAATATATTTTTTCAAGTTGCGTTACTACGTCCAGACACAATTTTCGGTTTTATTTTGATTTGGAGGTTTTGGTAAGAATTTTTTAAACTAGGTATGTGTTTGGTACTACAGGTTGTTTTTCTTATAAAAGTGTGGCAATTGAAGGGTATAGGTAGGTACAAAATATTTTGTTTTGTAATAGGTAAAATGGTTATATTTTTAAAATATTGTTTTCTTTATTCCTATTAATATATATAGGTATTTTGAAGTTCTCTATTTTTAGACTCCAAAATGATTTTCTAAATATCAACCATGAATATTTTTTTTTTTGATTTGTGTAAGGCTCCTAAAAATGGTTATCCTTTGTTCTCTTATTATTATTATTATTACAAAATTCTTTATTCAGATTTAAGAATACATATATGAATGACAAAGAAATATTCAAAAGAAAATAGAACATACCAACAAGTGCCGTCTGTCGAAAATAATTTGACATATATTCATTAATTTGTAAATGAAAAAAAAAACTAAAAAAGAACTATTGATAAATTTTTTTTGATAATTTAAATGCTTGTACTAAATTTCTATTTGTATAACAATTAGCATTGAATATTTTGTTAAATAAATTCAAATTTAATATAAATTATAGGTATTAAAGTTATAATTAAGGATGGCTAACAAACAATCTAAAAGAGAGACAGGTCAAAACTATTTCGATATCTAAGTGCATGATCGCAAAAACTAAAAATTTCTCTCCAACCATTTTTACCATTTAAAATATCTCAGCTTTCAGAAAAAGATAAAAAGCTCTTTTGAAAATAAAGCCTTCTCAATTCTTGCAGAATCGGACAGATAGCTACGAAGTGATAAATGTCTTCATTTTCATTTCTATTACATAGATTACAAATTGGTGAAATTTCTGGCCTGTGCGGTTTGAAGTTAAGTCCTACGATCTTAACTCTTGCTTTGAATATGGTAATAATTTGGTAGGTGGACAGATAGTTATTACAGTAATTTCTATTACCTAAGGAGTGGTTCAGTTCTCTGTAAATCAGCCGAATTGAAGAGTATTGTGCGCTATGAATGCATTGTAGATAAAAATGCTCATCTACTTTTACAATGCAGTTGTAAAATTCATCACGCCAGCATTCAATCGGCTGATTAGATATACTTAGATCCACTCCATATTTACCCGCAATATAGAACCATTCCCGAAAAGGAGTTAGGCGAAATCTCAAGGCATGCATCATTATTTTCTTTTGCAAATTCGTGTTTGGTCGCAGCATTACTTTGACTATGTAGTCAGTATTCGCTTTCAAGTTTTTTGTATAGATTTGTGGTATACCTGATTCCACATACAAAGCATAAGCAGGTGTTGTCCATGGCAGCCTAAAAATACGTTTGAAAAAGAAGCGCTGTACTCCTTCAAATTCTTCAACAAACCTGAAACCATATACTTAATTTGCGTAGCAAAGGCAGGTATTTATTGTTGCGTCTAGAACTCTGAATTTGGAAGAGGAATCCACTTTTTTATTACAAAAGAACCTGCTCCACATTATATTAATAGCAGTTTTAGCCACCAAACATTTTTCTTTAATATGAGGACGTAAATCCAAGTTGTTTGTTATTAAAAAACCGAGATATTTATATTGTTTCACAACCAAGAAACCACTTATTTTGTGGTAAAATCCTCCTGTTTATGGATTCAAAAATCATAATTTTCGACTTACTAGTGTTAATTTGTAGATCCCATAGGTCGCAATAATTTTTAAATCGATTAATAAGGAGCTGAAGTGAGGAAGGGAATTCAGCAAGTAAGACCAGATCGTCTGCATAAAGCAGGATCCTTATAAGTTCGTCACCCACCCTCACTCCACCACCTAAGATTTTAGTTACATCATCAATGAATAAGGCAAATAAAATTGGACTTAAGACACATCCTTGTGGAACACCTGTTGTGGTGTCAAAAAATTCAGACATAGTGATGCCATTATATATTGAAGAAAAAGTGTTGGTTGTCAATTGCTTGTATATTCTAAGGAACTTAGATGAAATACCAATGTTTAAAAGTTTATAAAGTAGGGATCTTCTATTAATAGTGTCAAACGCGGCCTTAAAATCTACAAAAAACGTGTAGAGCTGCTCGTTATTGTCGACATATCGCTTAGCAATGCTAGATGGAGAAAATATCTGATCAATCGTTGATAGACCTATACGGAAGCCTGCTTGACAACAACTAAGGAGGCTATTTGTTTCTACCCAGTTAATCAACCTATAATATAGAATATTGGTAAATATCTTTCTCAAGGCCGGTAAAATTGAAATTCCTCTCCTCTATAATTCTCTGGTAGAGTACAGTCGCCTTTTTTAAATATTGCACAAATAATAGACTTCAAAAAAGATTGGGGAATTGCCTCTTCATTTAAAAGTTTATTAAAAAATGTTAGAAGAATTGTAAGAAAATAAGGTTTGGCGTATTTAAAAAATTCAATAGGAATTCCATCCACACCTACTGCTTTGTTGTTTTTCATTTTTTGTAAACTTATATGAAGTTCAAGCATCGTTATCTGATCATCTATTTCATCTATATAGTGATCTGGTAGAGCATAGTGGAAGGAAGAGAGATTATCACCTGGACAAAGGAGGTTTTTGAAATAAGCTGCAAGGGTATCCACACTCATACTTAAAACAGAAAAGGGCTTACACCCATCCAGTACTCGAAACTTACGCCACAATGATTTAGAGTCTCTGCAAGACACCAAACTTTTTGCAACAGTGTAGAAAGTAGCGAAAATGTTCTTCTCTAAACTACATTACTGAACGCTTAGAATATGTGATTGTGAAATGTGTCAAGAAAGTTATGGCAGAGTTCGAGTAAGTTATTAGTGTGTACCCTGTCTTACTTTTATGTTTGTTTTATACTATGGTCCTGCTCTACTTTTCTTCAAATCTGCAGATGCAGATCCTTATAAAGCCTCCTTAAATGATGTAAATTTTACATTTATATGTGTAGGTATATAGACTTCATTCATTAGCAACCATAATATTTTAGATGAGGTCTAATATTTTGTCAGGGGATAAACAATTGATTTCAAATCGACACAAGCTAGAATAAATGAAACACTTACATTCGTATTAATAATAGCACAGATTTTCTACATATGCAACTCATATACAGTGCGTCATTTTTATAAGACTTGTAGTGTAATAAATTTTACTTATTAAAAATCTAAAACCTTGTGTATTTGGTTCTCGGAATCAGTGTGGTCTGAATAAGAATTTACTATACTTATGTATGTATGCCCAAGAATTGTTTTCATAGGTAGGCAAAAGTACCTATACCTTAATACAATGTTTCACAGTACATTTATTACATTTAGAATCTTACAATCTCTTCAAATGTCCACAACATCCACAATCACAGCAAATTTAAAATTCGTAGTTTTTAGGGAGTGCGAAGGGACATTCTTGGTATACAAGCAGAGGCTTGAGAATTTCTTTCAATTAAGAAACATTACCGATGGCGTCAAGAAAATGCAAGCCCTAATAAACTGCATTGTGACCAAGCACTACCAGCTCTTGACGAATCTTACAGCACCGGACTTACCAAACTCAAAAACGTACGAACATTTGATTAAAATTTTCGAAAAAAATCTCTGTCCAGCCCCATACGAAGTTAAGGAGCAATATAAGTTTTCACTTCGCGTTCAACACGAAGGTGAAACTATTGCAAATTATTTTGCAATTTATCAGGGGAGTTAGAGATAGTGATATCCGAGAAAGACTTTTTATACAAGAGAAGATACAAAAGTTCGATGATGTCATTAAACTTCCTCTTGCTATCGAATCATTAAAAAGCCAAAGCAGAACAATGCAAGGTGTTCACCAAGTACGAATTTCGCCCAGCAAAACAAACATACCATCGAACGCAAAAAAATCAAATACAAATTCTACAATTTCCAAATCACGTCAAACCACATGTTACCGATGTGGAAAACAAAATCACAAATATTCAGATTGTACCATCAAATCACAGAAGCTTTCATGTTCATCGTGTGGTAAAATAAGACATGTAGCATCCGTCTGCATGAAACGTGAATTAGGCACACCAAGACGATATACGCAGAACTCAAGACAGAGAACCACACATGCACTACAAATCCAGGACCAACCCATCAGCAACGATGAAGTACAAACCATAAATTCCGTACAGCTACATACAAAATCCGGAGAACGAGGTAAGTTTTTCATAAAACTTATTATACAAAACAAACAATACTCTATGGAATTGGATAAGGGATCGGCAATAATGACAATGGGTGAAGACAATTTCCGAAAACTCTTCCCAGAAACACAAATACATCCGACTTCAATACATCTCAGAGTTTTTGATTTAGATGTTTTCCAAGCAGTAGGTGAAAGGAAAGTACATGTTACACACCAGGGTAAATCGTTCATAGCGAAAATCTACATAGTTCCATCTGACCTTGATTCTGTCTGAGGGCGTGAATGGATCAATGAATTAGGCCTTATATCAACAACGAACATACATAGTGTCGAAAATGCATATCAATATCAAACCACTTACTTTTAAAATAAAATAATGCATGATTACTCTGATTTATTTCAACCAAAAATTGAAACTATACCAAATATACTAAGTTTACTCAAGCTTCGCGAAGGTGACCGTCCAATCTACATCAAACCAC
Organism: Philhelius pedissequus; assembly: GCA_910595825.1. Taxonomy (NCBI): domain Eukaryota; kingdom Metazoa; phylum Arthropoda; class Insecta; order Diptera; family Syrphidae; genus Philhelius; species Philhelius pedissequus. The sequence goes on along the minus strand of OU343160.1, from coordinate 175,252,826 downwards.
GTTCTGTGCCTTACGCACTAAAAGATCTCATTGAAGAAGAAATTGATCGTCTCGAAAAATGTGGAATCGTTGAGAAAGTTTCGCACTCCGATTGGGGTACACCCATCGTGCCGGTTGTTAAATCTCCAAATGAGTCGCATCTTTGTACGAATTAGAAGGTAACATTAAACCAGTGTATAGTCAATGATAAGTACCCCATTCGAGAAATTGATGACCTGTACAAGCAATTAAAATACGGCGAGTACTATTGCGTATTTGATATACACAAGGCATATTTACATATGGAGATGACCGAAGAAAGTGCGCTAATGCAAACTGATAGTACGCACAAAGGTTCATACAAAGTTCGGAGGCTAATGTTCGGGGTAAAAACAGCACCCAATATTTGGCAACGTTTCATGGACGACTTCATAATGCGAGGACTCGAAGGAACTGTCTGTTTTTTCGATGACATCATTATCACGGGAAGTTCCCTAGAGGAGACTGATAAACGAGCTAAAGTAGTTTTAGATAGATTACGTACAAATGGCTTACATATTAATTTGCGTAAAAGTAAATTTTTCCAAAAATCCGTAAATTACTTAGGTCATACAATCGATAAGGATGGATTGCATAAGAATAAAGAAAAAATACAAGTAATTCTTGAAATAAGTGCTCCTACCAACATTAAAAACTACGCGCATTTTGAGCTATGGTCAACTATTACAATAAATTCATACCTGACCTAGCCGCAAAATTACATAGCTTTTACCAGCTTCTTTAGAAAGATACAAGCTTCAAATTGACACCATAATGCGAAGAAGCATTTCTTAATGTTAAAGACGACATCATGAGCGAGAAGGTTTTGGTACCATTTGAGGAGAAACTGCATCTGGTTCTTGCTGCGGATGCTTCACCGTTTGGCTTGTCAGCAATACTCTCCAATGTTACGTCCAACGGAGAGCGACCGATTGCCTTCGCATCCCGAAGTCTTACGAAAGCCAAAGAAAATAACAGTCAAATCGATAAAGAGGCCACTGTAATTTAGTGGGGTTTGCATAAATTTTAAAATTATTGCTACGGCCGTGAATTTACGCTTTTCACAGACAATAAACCACTGACACCTATTTTTAGCCCCAGCAAATGGTTGCCAGTACTTACCGCATAGGGAATATTACATTACGCTCAATTCTTAAGCGCTTCAAATACAAAATTACTTACCAAAGTACTAACGGGACACAAACGTTGATTACCTATCACGATATCCGCAAAGAATAAATCCAAGCGAGACGATAAATGAAGTTCATATGTTCCAGCTTGCTGACTTCGTACTACCCATTACGAGTAAAATAATAGCAAATGAAACTAGAAAAGATCAGGAATTGTGTGAAGGATACAATGTTCTCCAATTTGGTCGAAAGCTTTGGAAAACTACATACAAATGCAAAGAAGATGAACTAATGTTACAAAACGGCTTTATTTATCGTGGTATACGCGTCATTATTCCAAAAAAATTAAAAAACAAGTGCTAAACGAACTACATACAGCCCATATCGGAATAGTAAAAATGAAAATACAAGAAGCTACTGTTACTAGATCGGCATAGACAACGATATAGAACAACTAGTAAAAAGTTGCAAAAGCTTTGCTAAGGTAGCCAAACGAACCTGCTAAAGTGAATACATCCATGGAAAAATCCATTCATGCCAGGGCAAAGAATTCACATAGACTTTGCAGGACCTTTCATGGAGTACATTTTTCTTATCGTTGTCGACGCAAAAAGTAAATGGCTAGAAGTAGTTATGATGAAAAGTATTACAGGCACCAACACCATCAAAGCACTACGCGAAATGTTTGCCAGATTTTGACTACCAACTACGTACTCGTAGTATCTGATAATGGCACTAATTTTACATCAAGAGAATTCCAAGAATTCTTAAAATCTAATAGAATTATACATAAATTGACAGCACCAGCGCATCCGGCTACAAATGGCCAAGCCGAAAGATACGTCCAAACTGTGGAGAATGGACTTCGAGCAGCAACAAACGATCCGTGATATAATTTTGTTTGCTCTCTTGAAATTTCACTTAAAGAGATCAGAGGTTGCCAAACTTTTAAATTTTATAGAAATGTCAGGGATTACCAACCTTTTATTTACATAAAGAAATTAAATTGATGTGATTTATGTAAACAAAAAACAAAATGTACGAAATATTAAATAAGCCTACCTATTTTTATATTATGAGGGGGAGATTGTTATATATTCATAACTTTGCAGCATTATTATAGCTTGTGTGCATTCCTTAAGAATAATTTGAATGGATAAAGCCTACAACTGAAAAATATCTAATGCATTGTAATAAAGTGTCTGAAAGCAAAAGTACGTATTGAGCATTATTATTTAATAAAGAAGGTGTGGTTAATAAAGATATAATATAATATTCGTACTGGCGAATACAATAAGACTGCAAATAGTTAATATTAAAAATAAGACGTATAAATAAGTACCCACTTAGTAGGGTGATAACATGTTACGTCGGTCACCCCTAGTAGTCGGGCGACTGTTAAAGTTAAGAGATATTAGGTGCCCGGCTTAAGAAGACACCATGGTATATACATTTCTATAGTACTATCATGAAGAGAAACGTCCGGCGAGCCACCTGAGTAGATTATATAAGAATTACTATCTTGGGCTCATTTGCAAAATGAGTATAGACTAATTGAAAACCAAGAGGGACTAGAAAGCATATGCTCTAACATTTTCTAAAGTTGAAGCAAGAGAAAAGAAAATATACCTTTTTAAGTGAAAACCAAAAGGGAGAAGAATGCATATGCTTTAACATTTCTAAAGTTAAAGCAAGAGAAAAGAAAATGCACTTTTTTGCGTATTTTCCTTTCCTCACATTTATTTAAAATTGGAGAATCTACCTACATACATACATATGCATGTATAAAGATTCCTTAAGAATAATTTGAATGGATAAAGCCTACAACTGAAAAATATCTAATGCATTGTAATAAAGTGTCTGAAAGCAAAAGTACGTATTGAGCATTATTATTTAATAAAGAAGGTGTGGTTAATAAAGATATAATATAATATTCGTACTGGCGAATACAATAAGACTGCAAATAGTTAATATTAAAAATAAGACGTATAAATAAGTACCCACTTAGTAGGGTGATAACATGTTACGTCGGTCACCCCTAGTAGTCGGGCGACTGTTAAAGTTAAGAGATATTAGGTGCCCGGCTTAAGAAGACACCATGGTATATACATTTCTATAGTACTATCATGAAGAGAAACGTCCGGCGAGCCACCTGAGTAGATTATATAAGAATTACTATCTTGGGCTCATTTGCAAAATGAGTATAGACTAATTGAAAACCAAGAGGGACTAGAAAGCATATGCTCTAACATTTTCTAAAGTTGAAGCAAGAGAAAAGAAAATATACCTTTTTAAGTGAAAACCAAAAGGGAGAAGAATGCATATGCTTTAACATTTCTAAAGTTAAAGCAAGAGAAAAGAAAATGCACTTTTTTGCGTATTTTCCTTTCCTCACATTTATTTAAAATTGGAGAATCTACCTACATACATACATATGCATGTATAAAGATTTTTGAAAGAATTGTATCCCGTTCGACCTAGTTTCGGTTTTGGCATTATTATAATTATATATATAGGTATGTGTGGATTAAATATTTGCCGTGTGTTCGTTTTGTGTTTAAAAAGAAACAGTTTTTGACCTCGATTTACTGCACTTTTCGTTTCGGCACTAAATTTGTTTGAAAATAAATTTGTCCGTCGATTTGTTTTGAGTTTAAAAAAAATATTAAATTCAGTTTATTGGTGCCGTAGATAAGTAATTGTTGGATGAGTGTAATTCAAGCAATTTTTAAATACCTACCTACCTATGAATTTAAATAAACCATTTTTGTGTGATAAAAGTGCTGTGGCATTGAAGATAGGTAGGTATGTACTTATGTAGGTACCTTAAATAAGATATTTAAATACCTACAATGCTTGTGATTTATATTCAGGTTCAAACCGTATTGGAGTAAAAATTAAAGATGTAAAGAAAATACTACCAACGTATAAATATTATTTATTCTTACATAGCCATATTAAATCAATAAATTTACATTTTTGTAATATGAAACCAATGTAATATGGAGGTAGGTATGCCTACTAATAATTAAAAAATAAATTTTAAGAGATACCTAACTTTTTCATTTTATTTTATTTAATACGTACCTATACCTCTCATTAAGAATGCATTAGTTTTTGCATTTCTGATTAAAAAAAATGTGTATGACTTTGTACTTGGGAGGTACTACCTACATACATATATGTTAAGCGTTTGTTTTATATTGTTGGAATTCGATTTTTCTTTAATTTGTTGTTTATATTGTATATTATTCATACATTCATCACCAAATGGGTGGTTGCTTACTTTTGACATTCACGGTATATACAGATTTACATACTTAGGCTCCATCTATGTAGGTATAGGTACACATTCCCCTCCTAAGTTACATAATTAAAATCCATATAATAAATATATATTGTACATAGGGGCCTACATACTCATGTAACTACATATTCCTGGAATTTCATAATTCAGTGTGTAGCCTTTTTAATTATTTCAAGGCTTTAAAAGAACAATGGAAAGTAACATCGCATCCGTTGCCCAGCGGCGTCGCTCCTTAATTATTATTATGTTTTAACATCGGTAATTTGTTAACGGATGTAAATGTAAATAAGTATGTACTACCTAACTAAATTTTTATTTTGTATCTTATTCAATAATATTATTTATGAAAATTACTATAGGTACGAGTAGTAAAATAATTCTATGGTCCTAATTTCATATTACAATCCAAAAATATTTGGTTAATGTCCATAAAAATGCGACTTCATTTTTTTTAAATCAAAGCGTTGGAGTTATCAATGCATATGATGCTGTTTTGGACGCATATCATTTTTCAATACATTTTGATTGACCAAAAAAAAAAATAACATGGGTCATAACAACATACAGGTTCGTAACGATTTCTATAAATTTACTTTTATATTTGTAAATCCAAAAAAATTCAATATTATTGCACATCGCATAACATTACCTCATTACTTAGAATTGGATTCAAACAAATGATATAGCTTTTGAATCTGGTAACTCAAACGTTTGATTTTCTACTTTTGAACTTATGTACCTATATTCATTGTATTCATATTCCATAGTACTATTATGAAGCGGAACGTCCGAGGAGCCCTCTGGTGAACTCGCTGAAAGGTACAACTCTGCTGATTGGGCAGACTCTCAGAGAGCGAGAATTTGAAGGATTGACAAACAAAAAATAAGGTAAGACAAATAGATAATGAGGGAGAAGAATGCGAAAAGCTAAAGCAGGATAAAAGAAAATATATTTTTTGCATTTTTCTTTCACATTTATTATAAACTGGAGAAAATATCTATGTAGGAAGAATATCCCAATTTCAATTTGTAAGTATCCCGTTCGACCTACTTTTGGTTTCGGATATACATACCTAGGTATATTTCGCTTCGTTTTGTTTTTTTTTAACCAAGAGTTTTTGTAATTTTTCTTTGGACATTGTAGGTACGTGTGTGAAATATATTTTTCCGTCGGTTGTGTGTAAAAAAATGCAATTCGGGATTTTTTTTATTTTTGTGTGATAAAGTGTTTTTGTGAAGTTGAAGTTAATAAGTAATGTTGAATGAAAAATTGTGAAGTGTCTTTATACCTATATAGTAGTTACCTACCTATAGGTAGGTAAGTACATATGTGTTTTCAGATCGAAATACCTAGGTATGTAGGTACCTGCAGTGAGTAAAAATGCATTCTTATAAAAATAACAAAGTTCAAACTTGATATTGTTGCTAACAACTTCAATGTAGGTAAGAATTGAAGCTGTTAGAAAGTACGTATTCTAGTTATCAATTGAATATGCAATTTGAATATGCAAAATTATTAAACATTTTTGGAAGCATTTCCATTTAAAAAAAATATTTTGATCGGTTCATTCAAATATGATGAAGTATAAAATATGAAAAATGGTTCTATATCTACATACCTACATATTTGAAATTTGAAGTGGACATATTACATTATATATCAAGCCTTGAAATTGAATTGAAATGTAATGTAAATAAATCCGAAATGAATACCTACATATAAAAATATTTTATGCATTTACAAACATTTAAAATTAAAATTAAAAAATGTTTCCGTTATATATTAATAACAAACAGTTAATAGCAAACCATTTATCTCTTTTTCCAGTAGGACAATTATATTTCACGTGCACCTACTGCAACCAGGATTGGATTTGACTTTAAAAACTATTCGGAAGATTGCCTATGAATATTTTTAACTTTTTTCAAAAATGCAAAAAAAAATTGTTTCATATCGATACAGAAAGTAGAAAATAAAATAATCGAGAATTTCGAAAATCGTAAAAAATGATTCTATGGTTCTTCTTGTATGCACTAAAACTTAGAATTTGCCTGCGTACGTTAATATTGTCGTCATTATGAATAACCAACGGAGAATTCCACTGAAAGCTAACGTATTATTATTACTAATTTTCACATATTTATTTAAAAAAATCGAGTTGGATTTTCGACCAATAACTAAGAGAATAGTTCAGTAGAATATTCACTCCATGTGTCAAAATCAATCAATTAAAAAACGTTCGCTTTTCTTGTAACAATCGATTGGATTTTGACAATGATGAACAAAACAAAACTATGTAAGTATGTGTCTACCAAGTTTGAAGAAAATCGCTTCAGCTTCTATCATTGGAATGCTGAGTTTGATGAAAATCTTAATATATACATTTTTTTTATTACATTACCCAATTGTGCGTAAATATATACACCAAATGTATCGCAATTAAAAATAAAGATTTTTGTTTTATTTTGTTTGTTTTATTTGCCAATAAATTCTAATTTAATATTTATTTACCTGTTTGGTTTTTATTTTAAATTATTTTCTAATATTTATGGAGTCTGCTCATAACAGCATAAGTCAATTTTTTTCGAAAATAATCCAAAGTTTTTTTAATCAGTTCATTAGTAAAGGGAAAAGGTAGTTTTGGTAATATTTTTTCTTTGAAAAAAAAAGGTTATTTTTGGTACCTCTAATAAAAACATTATTTTGGCTTTCGATTTTCTGTAAAACAGTTCATTTGATTGTTTTCAAATTTTTCAAAACATTCAACCTTCCATGAAAATAGATTAAACATGAAAAGATTGTTTATTGTTTCCTATTTTAACGTTTCATTGTAACAAAAGCATACTTATATATATATACTTGATTGAAAGGGAGTTGTAAATTAAATAAAATGTTTTGTTTCCTTGACCTCTTTTTTCCAACTCTCCAAGTGCTTGGAGTGCTCTTCTACGGTACCTTTTGGAGGGCGGAATTGAAGAAAGGTTTCTTGTTTTTTTTGACGTTAGTGAGTCTCGCCACACAGATGAGCTGTCAAAGCATATTTTTTAATATTGTACTTGATATATTCTCCTACAAGGACAAACTGATTGCCGAATCTTACGGCAGCTATGTCTGGGGAAGTGGGTGGTGTTAAAAAGAAAGTCCTTGATGCTTGCCCAATGGCTAACTCACGTTTTAAAATTAGTTTTATCCCGATCAATTAAAAATATATCGGAATTAAAAGTTTTTCTTGGCAGTATTAATACTATTGTCCTTTTTTTTTGTAAAATCAACTAATGTTCAAAACGTTTAAAGCAAATAGCTAACCGACGAAAGCCTGGGTTATCGGAAACTCTCTGGTATTATCATTCGCGGATAATAAACGCCATTTTAAACTGTAGATTAGATACAACTCTAACTTTTATTAGAATATTAGACAACCCTATTGAATGGGAAATTGACTCGCTTTCTATTGCCGAGTGCTTGTTAATTATATAAGAGGCACAACATTTTTTTTTCTTAATAGTCTTTCTGAAATTTTTACTAAGACTGACTTTCTTTAGAATTGGTTCAAAATTAGCAAACGGATGTTGAATTTGCAAAAAGAGAAGTCGAAAGTTTTGAATCTTGGCAGAGCTCTGCTTTTCTTAATAAATTTAAATCCATTTTGGAAAGCATAAGCAATTGCGCGGAAACACCACGAAAACGAGGATTGCTCGAAATTGATTCTAAAACATGTTATAAACGTCGTTTTGTAGAAAGAAAGACAATATAATATCCCAAACAAATACAAGGTATACAAATTTCACGAATTTATTTTTTGGACTTACTTACAGCTAATTTCTTGAGAAAGTTCTACCCCTAAAAATTGGTTTAACGAAAAAAAATAGAACGTGAATGAGATCTAACTCATTTCTTCAACAAGTTTTAATGCCTTAGAACTCAAATTTAGAACCTTGTTAGCTAGAACTTCGATTTATCTAAACCCTCAAAATTGGGGGTCTAGCTCGTTAGAACTCGGTTCAACTACAATTTTGTTTCTTCAGCAAAAAAAAATTGTTTCAGTTATGTAGGTATGTGATGTATTCTTTTTATATTTAATAAGATCAGTTCTTATTTTTTGATTTTGATTGAAAAAGATTTTGGTTTTCGCCGATTGGATTTTTCTGGACCATGAGAAAGAAAATTATGTTGAAGAAATGGGCATTTATCATGTCCCAACGTGCTACCATTACTGGGATGGGATATCGATGACGATTTCGCTTGAGGAAAACGATGCTCATCAAGGTGCTTCAGTTAGTTGCAGATGATTTGCTGCATCTGCAGCCCAGATAAGAACACAGCTGCAATTAATGTTTTTTTTTCTTTTTCAATTTTAATCATTCTGCCAAAGTACAAATCGCGTTATATATTGGAAGAAAAAACAATTGCTTACTGCTGCGCTTAATGGCATGTGGAAATATGTATTTGTCGTGTCGTGTGGTGTACCAGTGTTTTGTTGTATCGTACCAAAATGTGCAAAGCTTTACTGCGCCACTTTCCACATTTCTAAAAATGTCTGCAAATGCAGAGGAACTCAGAACTGGAGCTGATTTTTACAATATTGGTCAGATTCCACGAACAATTGCTTCTATTGATAGTTAATACCCATGTTAAAATACAATCGCCAGGGGGAGAGGTGGTAGGTTCAGCGTATGTAATTATTAGGGGTATTCAGATTCACGATCCGATGCAACAAAAAGGTGTAAAATTGCGAAATTTTATTTTTTTCTGTAAATCGTGAACTCACCTTTTCTATTCTATTGCAACTCTGGAATAAAAATGCAAAATCAGTTTAAACACAAGCATTTCTGACAGAAAAAAACAGCTGCCAAACTGTCAACGATGCCAGGCAAAGTTTGCACCATTGTATTTTTCTGTTGCAATAGGGTTAAGCAAAAGTCCAAAAGTGTTGTAAAATCTTAGTCAATGTAAGTTGTTGCTGTGGTGCAACAAAATTTGCAATTTGCATTTGTACAAAGATACTGATCGTGAATACCCCTATCATGTATAAGTAAAGAGATTCGTTTGAATTCTATATGACTTTTATTTCTTGAGGCTATTATTAGACTAATTCTACTTATCACTAACTTAATATATGGAACTCTGTGCTTTAGCCCCAACTGCATTGGATATCTTGCAGCTTGTGCAAGATATCGCATTTCATCTTTGTCGTCGTCGGTTGTTGACACTAGTCTGCTTCGTTTATAGAAGTAGCTGTGTCAGCATGGTTCGTTGTTGACGACGACGACTTTGTGTGGCTTAGCGGCGGATGTCTTAAGAGCTCATGTTAACATCTCCCTCACTTAGGTGAAGGCCGTCCTCGGGCTTCTTGAGAGACTTGATGACCTTTTGAATGTCGACATTTTGGCGCTGCTTCTTCTGACGTTTTTTAGTTTAATGATGGTGTAGCAATCTGTAATGAGTGCAACTGTCACGCAGCAAGCTATAAGTAGATGGGTTGTCAATTTTGTTTCTATCTCACCAATGTAACGTAAATTGTCCATGTTCATTCTATGAAGGAATGGTAGGCTCAATATCTCTGTTAGACCGGTGATATTTAGAAGCGTAGATGTTGCACTACCGGGTTGCTTTTTCTGGATGTTATTTCGATTGATAAATTTGGATCCATTGATCCACACGGCATCATCAAAAGTCAGCAAATACGTCCCGTTGATGTCCGTCTCAAAATTATTTGCCTCCCTTATTCTGGCATTTCTGTTGTTTATTATAACAATTCCATCATCAATAACCAACACGGATTCCCGATGGTCTGGCTGTGTGTTGCAATGAGCCATGCCTCCAGAGTGTAATTGTTGAGCGCATGTCTTGCTCGATAACTCCTTGCAAAATGTTAACGTTGTTGCTACGTTGCAGTCCTCAACAGCTAGCACTTGTCTTCCACATTCCGCCACCACATCATCTCCATTGAAGGATAGAATATAGCCGTCGTGAGCAACAGGGTAGATTATTATTTTCTACAAACTAACTTAGGTCTAGGATAATTAATTATGAAATGTAAAATATTATCATTTTGCAGAACCTTTACATTTGACACTTCCATAAGTTCTGTAACACTTACATTAAAAAATTGTTCGTTTATTATGAATTTTAAGTCATCATCATCTAAAATTACTGGGTTTATAACCCTGAGCTTTGCAAGTGCTATAGAGAGCATTAGATTTTGAATTTCTGAAATGAGCATTCTATTTCTGCTTAACAAGATTTCATAAACATGAACAGTGTCGATTTGTGATTTTTTCGAATAAGCCAAAATATTATTTACGGTGTCTGTTAACCTATTAATTTGCTCCTGAGATTTTGTGTTTATTACAGCTTGTCTATTGTTGGAATCGATCAATTGGGCTTGATTGAATTTAATTTTCTCGAAGTCGTCAAAGTCAGGGGTGCCAGCTACAATTTTTAAACCTGTGCCTAAGAAGTTTAAACTCCTTGCGTTTCTATGGTGGATACTTATACTCGTGAAGAGTGTTTCTAAGTGCTTAAGGTCTATTTCCACAATTTTTCGCATATGCGACTGTGGAGGGAACAGCTCAGTCATGTTTTTTGATTCGTTTATTATTTGCTTAAAGGCAGTCAGATTTGTTGTGTGGCGTAAGTATCCGTTAACCTCCCAGACAATGACATCCCCGTCTAGTATTGGAATATAGTTAGAACTGATGTAGTCCGTTAATTTAGACACGACTGTTGTCATCATAAATAATAGAAGAATCCTGAAAGATTAATTGTAAAAATATGAAATAATAAAGGTTCTATTTTAGATTGTCCTTATGGACTACCCTCCCTTTAATTAGAACCGTTGTCCCTAAATCGGCTTCCACTTTCTCTTCAACGTATAATGGAGTTAACTTATTACCTAATCGTCTATTTGTTTTTACTAATACCTTTTCTCCTACACTGAAAATTCTGTTATGCCTTGTTTCATTACCCCTTTGCAACTGTAATTCTTGGGATTTTTGAACTTTATTTTTGATTTTTCTCTAAATTCTGTCGGGGACGAGTGTATTACATCAATTGGTCTTTGGTTCGTAACAGAGTGGACGGTCCTATTGTATTCTACTGTTGCTAATAGTATTAATTCGACTGTATCTTCTACTTTTCTGTCAAGTTTTAGACATCTTGCAATTTCTAATAGAGTGCTGTGAAACCTTTCTATTTGACTGTTGGATGTACTGTGTAAGGGTGGAGCATTTACTATGTGAACATTAAAATGATTGAGCAAAATTGACCTAATTGTCTCGGATTTTAAAGAAGCTTCATTATCAGAAAAGATTTGTTTTGTATTTGGGAAAATGTTCATTATCTCCAGGATTGGAACTTTTACGTCTATTATTGTACGTGATGCTATTGGCATCACAACCGTAAATTTGGAAAACTTGTCAATGCAAGTTAAAAAATATTTTTTATCCGTGGAGAATATGTCGACGTGAAGCATTTCTCCAGCATACGAGGGGACTGGTGTCTCGCCAATCAATTGTTTTTTTGGATGCCGATCGTACTTCGACTTTGAACATATTTTACAATTTGCCACAATCTCATTTGCCTGCTTTGTCATTTTCGGAAAAAAATAGTCACAAAGAATTTGTTTAATGTTTTCTTGAGCTGCTCTATGTGCTCGGTTGTGTTCAGTAATTATAATTTCTTTTTGTTCATTCGGGTCGAATATATCCAACACAAATTTGTTAGTATGCCAAAACTTAGTTGATGGAAATAACTCTAAATTGTGTTGAATAAAAGCTAGAACTGGTAGGTCACAATGAATTACGTTGACAACATCTATTTTAATCACGTTTCTTAAAGTGTTTATCAATGTATTCCTATCTGAAAAATTAATGAAATGTCTAGTTTTTTTCCAAATATTATAAATGCACGGGTTGAAGCGATTGGGGCCTCCTCTATAACTATTTGATTTCTGAAGCAGTTTAAAGGTTTATCCGTTGTGTCTATTACATAAGTCAAGGATAGTTCGCTGTGAATTGTAGCGGCATCAGAAGACGCCTCGTTCTCCAATGCATGAATATTTTGCCGCGAAAGTGCATCAGCGACATAATTCTCCTTTCCTGGCTTGTAAAATATTTGAGCATTATGCTCGTCTACAAAAGCTTTCCAGCGCTTAATTTTAGCATTTGTGTTTTTATCTGAAACTGAAAACGAAAGAGGTTGATGATCTGTAAAAATGTTTAGAGTTTTCACTCCATAGAGATAGTTACGTAGATTTTTTAAGGACCACACTATGGCCAACAGTTCTCTTTCATTTGTTGCAAATTGCAACTCTTTATCTTTGAGTGTTCTTGAAATCATTGTTATAGGCTTTCCATTTTGTGACAAAACCGCTCCAAGACCACGTGATGAAGCGTCCGTCACAAGATCGAAAGGCTTCGTATAATCTGGATACAACAATGTGACGTCTTCTGACGCCAAAATTTCTTTTAATTTATTAAACGCTTGGAGTTCTTTCTCTTTTAGTTCTATTTTAATGTTTTTAGATTGATTACCACTTATTTTGCCATTCTCACCCTTTAATAAATTAGTAAGTGGTCTAGCTATTGATGCGAAATCTTTTATAAGGCATCTATAATAACTAGCTAAGCCTAGAAATGACCTTATTCCAAAGAGTGTAGAAGGTTGTGAATAATTTTTAATCGCTTTCACTTTAGCAGGGCAAGTTTTTATACCATCCCTAGACACTGTAAAGCCTAAGTACTCTACATCTGTCTTAAAAAAATGTGACTTTTCTCGTGAAACCCTCATATTAGCTTCATACAATTTTTTAAAACCGAATCAATATCTTTAACATGTTCATTCTCAGTTTCTGAGAAAACGATTACGTCATCAACGTAAACATAGCAATTGTTTCCAATTTGTTCACGAAGGACGTCATCTATAGCCCGTTGGAAAATACTGGGCGCGTTTTTCAACCCAAACGGAAGGCGACAAAATTCGTATTTTCCGCCGTTAACGGAAAAAGCTGTTTTTTCTCGATCCCGTTCCGCTAATTCAATTTGGTGAAACCCTGATTTTAAGTCAAGGGTTGTAAAAAATCGTGCCTTGCCTAAATTTGACAAAATCGTTGTAATATTTGGGATAGGATATTTATCGTCTATGGTTTTTTGGTTGAGCTTTCGAAAGTCCATTACTAAACGTTTCTTTTTATTACCCAACTCATCTGTTCCCTTTTTATCAACTACCCAAATGGGATTATTGTAAGGTGACCTAGACGGTCTAACAATGCCATTCTTCAGAAGATCTTTAATTTCGTTATTAACGAAATCCGTCACACCCATAGGATATGGGTAAAATTTTTAGTAAATGGGGTCTTCACTTACTGTACGAATTGTGGCAACGATGTTGGTGTTATACGGCAATGATTCGTTTGAATCTGCAAACGTTTTTATTCTTTTATGTAACATATTTTTGAAATGTATGCTTACGGAGGGTGGAACCTCAATGTCCTCTATTTTCGTAAAGTTCACATTGTCGCATTTATGGAACAGAATAGTTTCTAGCCCTGAATTGAAGCGAATTAATTTTTCTTTTAAGCAAATTGTGGCATTAACCTGTGTTAACAGGTCAAGACCAATTATTCCGTCAAAAGTTGACAGGTTGGGTAAAATTAAAAAAGTGCTATTTCTCCCAAAAATATTTATAAAACATTTGAGTTCAATATTGTTAAAACCATGAATTGATTTTACTAAAAAGGGTGTGCCTACTGGCACTAAACCTTTTATCTCTCGTAATGGCCTGATGTAATTTTTCGAGGCACCTGTGTCAATTAAAAACTTTACTAACCTCCCTCCTACTGTTTTTTGAATAAACGGTAGTTGGGAGTTTCCCCTAAAAAATTGACGTAGTCAAAATCATGTACCTCAGCTTCCACTTCGTCTGCCTGCAACGCAGCTGTGGCTTCATAGTCACCTTCATTATTCCGTGGAGGATTTTCTTGCAAATAATTTACTCTTTGGCGACGCTGTCCCGACTGTCTTTGAGAGCTATTTGGCCTTTTATTCCTTTGTTCTTGCCCTTGATCATAGGTATCGTTATTATTTTTTTGTTGATAGCTATTAAATTGCCGTAAGCGTGATGATGTCGGATCAACATCCATTTTGTCACGACTGCTGGGGACTTTAGAACTGTTAAGTTCCAATTGTTTGTCATTTTCAAAACTTTGCTTTTTGTTAAAATATGGATTTTTGCCCTGCCTATTACTTTGGCTGTTATTATTAGGGTTATTACTATTATTATTGTTTTGGTAACGGCTCGGCAACCGTTTGAGATCGGATCTTAGAGATTTTTCTTCACAATTTTTCGCATAACTCGCCGCAAACAGATACCTTTCATTGTTTGCTTCAACTTCTTGAGCCAAAGCCAAAGCAGTTGGCATATCAGACGGACGGGCCGAAAACAAAACATCACTTAATGGTTTTTTTAACCCAGATATGAAAACCCTAAGGGCGTCTCTTCTGTACTTTTCGTTAAATGCAATGGCTAATGCACTGTCATATGACATATTTGTTTTGTTCGTCATAATATTCTAGATCGGTAAGGTTCCCTTGCCGCAGTGTACTGAGTTCTTGCTCAATTAAATAAATCGGACGTACATCGGCGTACGTAAAATCTAACCTAGCTATAATAGCTCTAAAATTTAAAACTGTATTAAAAGAAGCCAGGACAGCATCGGCTGGGCCTCTTATTTTATTTCTTATTATTCCCACTGCCTGATAATGTCTAGAACTACCATCGTATTTTTCAAAAACTTTGTAAGCGGAGTGAACCGCTTGACGCCAAGAGACATAAGTGCCCTGTTTGCCCTCAAATTCCGGAAGGGATTTAACTATGTCGAGACACTCTTCACACCTAATTCTTTCACTTATTTCAATTTCTTTAAAAATTTCAACTTCAGGTTTGTTTTGTGTCACTGTTAAATTTTTCACTGCATCACTTAACTTTCGTTCAAAATCAACTTTTTGTGCTTCAAGGGCTTTTACTTTTAAGTCTGTTGCATTCATTTTTTTTCTATTGCTTTCCCTATTTGTAAGTAATTAAACTTTTCTAATAGTATTTCAATATTTTTAGGTTCACTCATTAACCACCGTAAAGAATATTTGTTTAGTTATTTTGAATTTATTAAAAAAAGCAATCAATAAAAGCACTTAAATAACGATACAAAAAAAAATACATAACACTTGCAAGATTTACAAATAGAAATATTCAAAGTAGGTACAGGTAGGTAAACACAAATTCTTACATTCTTAATAAAAGTAAATAATTCCTTTTTCTTTTTCCAGTTATTTAATTCCGGTTGATATTGTTTAAATTGTCTTCTAAGTTGGGATTCTTAATAAAAGTAAATAATTCTTTATTTTTCCAGTTTGTTAATTCCGGTTGATATTGTTTAAAGGTTCTTCTAAGTTGGGCGCCAGTAAAGAGATTCGTTTGAATTCTATATGACTTTTATTTCTTGAGGCTATTATTAGACTAATTCTACTTATCACTAACTTAATATATGGAACCCTGTGCTTTGGCCCCAACTGCATTGGATATCTTGCAGCTAGATAATACTGCTGATGATAAGTCATTGAGACAGTATCAGACAGAAGACATGATATTGCAACAGATCCAATTGCTTCATACCCTGACCAACGTAATCGTCAAATAGCTCGCGAAGAAATCTTGCCAAATAAAATAAAAATAACAAGTTTTTCCGTCGGCAAACTACATTTTACACCAGTTTTTATTTTGATTTTTGACGCTGAGTCATGAGAATTGGAAGCTGTTCAGATGACCTCACGTCTATCGGTATTTTCTCCATACTTTTTGACATTTCACAAATAATAACTAAATAAATTTTGACTTCTGTTAAAATTTTTCGCGATGTATCGTTGGTTCATTCCTAATTCTCGAAATGCTTTTATTTTGCACTTTTCCTTCTCACTTAAGGATTTTTCGCGACCCATTTTCGACGCAACTCAACGTTAACTAAAGTTTTTGCTGTTGAACCTATTCAGATGATCCAAAGAATATGTTTGGTCTTATGAATGCATTTGGTCTAACTATCGTGTGAGAATAACGGTAAGCTTTAAGATTCTTGTGTCTCCCAAAATAAACGTATAATGATGATCTTTCAATACATACATATATAACAAAGTTGTATCATTGCAATATATATGAAGAGAGGCTAACAGTAGGGTACAAAAAACAGTTGAACCTTTTCATGTGAGCGACAGTGTATATATTCATATATACATATACGTAATAATTTTCATACAAACCAATTAAATCTCGAAACACTTTTAGGTTTTTTTTTTTCAAAAATTCCAAAAAAAATCAGAATTTTTTGTCAAAATAAATCATCGGGTGACTAAAAAGCTGAAAAATATTCCTTAGAACTTAGTTTTTAAAACCGAGAACTAAAGTTCTTAAAACTCAACAATAAGCTTAGTTCGACTGTATTTGAAGTGAAGAAATAACCGAGTTATAAATATTTTTAAAATCAAGTTCTAAGGATAAACCGAGAGCTACTAGATCGAGTTTTAAATTGATTTTAGAACTTTGTCAAGAAATTAACCGTTAAATAAATCAAAATATGACAATTTCGAAGTTTGCAATCAAAATTAAAAAATATCTTCTTTAATAAATTTTTGCCCTGGGCCTTTTGACCTTACAGCTTTAAAAAATGAACTTAGTTTTGTATACAACTTCTTCTCTTCGACAACTTGAAGTTTAAGCACTTCATAACCATTTAGAAAACGAAATATTGCGTGATACATTCCCGCAAATTTATAACTTAACAATAAATTTATTTAAGATATTGTATTTGCATCCGAAAAAAGTTTTCTTTCGAAACCGCTTTTATTATGCATTAAGCTCATTGTTACATTTAACTTAAATGACTTAAGGTATAACAAATTTGGTTTAAATTGCTGGACCTTACGGTTTGATACTAACTTATGCATTGAACTAAATAACTTCAAGTAAACTTCCGAAATTTAATTTTTTGGTGACTAATTTTTCTTCGACCTACCGTTTGAAATTATTCACGCTTCACCACTGATACATACCCACCTATATATTTCACTTTCACTAATATATGTACATATTTACATACCTAGGTTCCATCTATGTATGTATGTACATAGAATATAGCTATTACCTTCCTAATAATTAAAAATAAATCCATTTAAATATACATTTGAAGGTAGGTACCATTCACAAATTTATTATTCTATTTGAACCTGCCTACTACCTACTAACAGCGTCAATGTTTAGCTACATTAAAGTTGTTAGCTACAAGAGTAAGTTCGTACGATACAGTCGTGCATTTACATTTAATCTGTTCATGTACATTTTTATCTTAATGCCAATTATTATTCCTTCACTAAACCACCGTCATCGATGGTTTAGCGAAGGACTAATTTTGTAAATGTGAAATATCAAAAATTCTGTTGTATTATTACCATTTTGCACACACCATATGGAATAAGTCCTAAGCTTTTATTAATTTAGGTGTGTAACTACCTTATTCATTCCTGTTTTTTTTAATATACTGCATTTTAATAATATGTTTTTTTTTTAAGTTTTTCTTATTTTAAAGTTTTAATACCTGCCTATACTTAACAATCTTAAATATGTTTAAAAAAAAACATAAAACAATTTAACATAAAAGAAAAGCACATATAGTAGATAATAGCTATAACATGATACATGACCTAGGTTCTTGGACATACATCACCCACATGTAACCAATTTAAGTAAAAAATAAAATTCATTCAAAAATAAAATTCATTTTAAAATTATTCAATATTTTGATATGCAGAATTAGTTTGGCTACCTAGATCTTCTCAGATATAAAATTTGAGATAAATCCAATGTATAACGTTACCGAAAAACCCAAACAATTAAAAAACCGTTATATGAAAGGTGCCGTTAATAGACTTTTCCCGTAAGCTTGGTTCTTACTAAATGATAGCTAACAAAAAAATTCTCAAACATTTTTATCGGAATCGTTGGAGCCGTTTTCGAGAAAAATAAACTTTTGCTTTACGGTTGTATGGAAGGTACCTTTATTTTTAGGCCTAAAAATAAAATTTCAATTTCCCCTTTGAGGAATGCCAAACAAATACCCACGTACCAAATTTGAAGGTAATCGCTAAAGCCGTTTAGGCTGCAGCTCGTTATACATACAGACGGACAGACTGACATTGCTTGTCGATCACTTTTATAGGCTTCTCTATGATCGTAATGTCATGTTTAATTGTTAGAATTTTTTTTTGTTTTTTACGAATGCATAACTTGCCTAGTACCTACCTATAATCGTAAGTAAGAATAGTTAGGTGTATATGTAAGTACATTTGTCTTATACATTATAAATGTTTATTTACCTACCTACGATTGTTTCAAGCGCGACTGAGCCGCTTTTGGTGAAGTACCTACCATATATCAGAAGACATCAACTCTAAAAACTAAATAAAATAATACCTAGGTTACTTAAAATTTGTTAGAATAATTTCTTTTTTTCACCAAATCCAAATAATAAAATAACCAAAATCCAAACAATTGTATGTAGGTACACATCCAAACTACACCAACAATTCAGTACCAAACTTATAATACTTATGTATCATTGGAGGTACGTATTCACGTATGAACAATCAATAAGCGATGGAAGTACCAAAATTACTTACTTTGCTACATTAGGGCAAAACGAAAAATAAAATCCATTCATAAGTTCATTGTATTTATATTCCTCTTTGCCTTATCCTCATATAAAATAGTAAACTACAAATGTGATGTCAAAAAATACACCACATAAGAACAGAAATAAAACTACCTCATCTCTTCTTTTCCCTCTTTTATTTCTCTGCCACGCTCTCAAACAAATAAGTGCAAAAGCAAATTTCTCGACACAAGCGCCATCTGCAACGTCCCGCTGATGAACAGATTTTCATGTTCCATGGTAGTACTATATAAATATAAATACAATGCTATATTGTTTTGACCAAACACAATATATAATTTATCACAACACTCGTAATGACACCCGCACACACTGCTACTTTATAAAATCGTATTGGAAAATATCGTTTAAGGAATAATTTATTTTATCATTCATACCTTTTTAAAACCAAATTAAATTATGTCAATTCAATTGTGTTTAAAGCCAAATTAACATTATCTTATATCAATGCATAATAACTTAGAGCTTTAGTTAGGGAAGTTAATATTGTCGTCATTTTGAATAACCAATGGAGTATTCCACTGAAAGCTAACGTGTTTCATTCAACTATGTTGGATTTTCGACCAATAACTAAGAGCAATAGCTCAGTAGAATATTCACTTAATGTGTCAAACTCAATCAATTAAAAAACGTTCGCGTTTCTTCTAAAATTCGTTTGGGTTTTCATAATGATGAACTATGTAAGTTTGAAGAAAATCGCTTCAGCTTCTATTATTACAATGCTGAGTTTAATTAAAATCCTAAGTTCAATTTGCTTGTAGGTATTACTTTACCCAGTTGTTCCTAAATATATAACATATATAGGTAGGTACTTAATGGAATACTCCATTGGCAAGTAAAAATAAAGGCGCAACATTTTAAACGATTTAGTAGGAGGATTTTGCTTATCTTAACCGAGTTTAGTATCGTACTATCTGATTAACAATTTTCTAAAGTTAAAATAAACAAATGGCTCCTTTAAATTTTTAGTATCGTACTAATTCCACATGTCATCTGGTAGTATATCAGTTTTGGACCCGTGGGGCCAGGTTCAAGTCCAGCTGGTGCACATTCTTTGTTTGTCTTTTTTGTAAATAATGAAGTTTAAGTGATGAAAATATTAACATCGAATAGCACATTTTGGGTTTCCATTAACATATAATCAATTTTCAACGCATAAATACAATAATTGTGTTCATCAAAATTCAAACCCTACAAATGCCTTGCTTTCTTCTTAATTAGCATTGTACTAGTTGACAAAAGGCTTAACATTTATGAAATGTTAGAAGATTACTATATTCAGTTTTTGTATGATTACATACTTGCTTTTTAAAGCCATTTTTCGTATCATTTGATGAATTTGAATGCCCAACAACAACTTGAGTGTGCTACCACCAAGTTTTTTCTCAACTAATTTGGCTGGAATTATAGCTATTTCACGTTTTAGTAGCCAAAGCACTTCGCATCACGCCACCGAGCCCACATGATCAGATCCAACCTAATGCAGGTTTTTTCTGTTTATCAATTGCATTGAAACGACTAGCGCTTTTATTAGCCACACAAGTTTGTTGTTGTTTATTCGTGTTCTTTCTTATTTTCTCCTTACTCGTTTATAAGCCAACATTTTTTGTTGTTCATATAAGGAGGGAGATTTTTTATGCGAAAGATTTTGACACTGGTCATTTTTATTTGTATTATATTCAGTTTTTGTATGATTACATACTTGCTTTTTAAAGCCATTTTTCGTATCATTTTTTTTATTCATTTTTATTTAATTTTAACTTATAACTATCTTAAAGCTAGACAAAAATGTTTAAAACTAGCCTAATTATCAATAACTTACAACTAATTTCTGGCCCTTTACGGGCGCTCTAAACTAAACTATATCTCTTAATACTAATGTCTTTCGACCTTAAATCTATTTTAATTAATTCTAATTATTTTATTTTATTTTGGTTTTACCAAGAAAACTTTTTTTTAAAAAACTTGGTCTCGTATCACTTTTCATTTAATTACTTATAAACTACCAAATCTAGACTAAAAATAATTAAAACTAGATACAATTAACTTATATACTAACTAAAACTACTTAAGATACCTAAAAATACCCAAAACCACTTAAAACTACTTAAAAACTAGAACAGCCACAGCAGCATTTTTTTATTTTTTTAAATTTTTTTTTGTATATTTTGTATACGCATGCAAACACACAGAGACATGCAACCCACATAGCCAAGTACATACGTACATACATATTCGTATGTACATGCATACACAGGCACGCAGCTGGATGCACAAATGCCCCCGCAAACATACATATTTTTAAATTTTTTTTTTGTGCCACCCCGACTGTTCCTTATACCTAATTTACCTAAATCTACGAAAGTCGGCCAAGACATACCATCCTAATCGACTTTATGTATCATAATGCTGTTCAGAGAGCCACCAGAACTGGTTCTCTTGTTTCGCCCTATCCCTTCGGTCCCTATCGGACACAGTCCTACTGAACCGAAGGCGCTCTTCTCCACCTTGAGCGATGACGTCTCGACCATACAGGAGTCGCCTATCTACAGTTTTCCGCCTGACGTGGTAGATGAGCGGAACCGCCATTCCATCCTGTATCAGCCCTCGACTGTCTAAAAAGAGGAATGCCTCGGGAGGGATGTAGCCACTTAACCGCACACTCTCAAAATATTCAATATTGGGGTAGTAAGCCCCGAAAATTAAGCTGTTGGTTGAGGACATCGCTCTTGCAGTGTGACCCCGAATCAGCTTAAATAAAAAATTATCTATTCTGTTTATGTTGGCTCCGTTGTATAGAACCTGGTTGGAATAATATCTTGTGTACTCCGACTCTGGTGTTCTGTGTATTCCAAGGCAACGTCTAAGACATTGCCTCTCAAACACCCGAATCTTTTCCATTTGAGATGGGGCAACGTTGAACCACACCGGGCATCCGTAGGCAATCATCGGCCTGATGAGGGCCATGTAGCAAATCACCTTCACCCTGCTGTCAAAACGGCTGCTATTAAACAGTCGTTTTGTCAAGGCAAAGGCTCCCCTAGCCCTGCCCAAAGCAGCACCTATATGTCTGTCGAAATACAGGTACTGATCCAACCAGATGCCAAGGTACTTTACTATACTTTTACTCGCCAGTGGATGTCCATGTGGCCCTACGATCACCAGCTTGCGCCAGTTCTTTCTCGTATCCCTTGAGGCGCTAGACAACGGAGTCCTAAAGAAAATAGTTTCTGATTTCTGGAAGTTGATTTTCAACTTCCAGTCATCACAATATCACTGAATCTTGTCGAAGTCACTCTGCAAGAGATTTTTGATGACCTCAACTGTATGAGCTGTTCTGTACGCAATTAGATCGTCGGCGTACACAATTGCCTGAGTTAGACTACTTATCAGATCGCTGGTGTAAGTGCTGAATAGAATCGGCGAGTTAACCACTCCCTGCTGAAGACCATTTTTAATATTAAAAATTGCGGTAGAAGTTACATTGCCACTATTGACAACAAACTTTCTACCATTTAGCATGTCATAAAGCATATACAATAGAGGTTTACTTATACCTAGTCTGGTAAGCTTTAGATAGAGACCTTCTAACCATACGGTGTCAAAGGCCTTCTCCAAATCAACCAGACAGGCACCCGTACACTGCTTTTTAGTTTCAGAGACTAGCTTAGACGCGGCATGAATTGTGTCATGTCCCGCCTTAAAACCGAACTGATTATCCGGAATGATATTTTTGTCCTCCGCTCATTTGAACAGGGCTCTATTAATAACCTTTTCAAATACTTTGCTGATACTTGGAAGAAGACTTATCGACCGGAGATTCGCCGGATTGCAGTTGTCCTTTCCCTTTTTTGGGAGAGGGTGCACCACAGCTGCACAGTGCGTCGACTAGTGGACAAAAACAAAAAAAATAAAAATGCAATTTCTTTGTTTTAAGCTCTAAACCTGTTCTGGGGGAGAGTACGATAACTTTGGCGCCAAGATATAATAACGGTTTTTGGTAGAGCGGCTTAATACAAGCATTTTTTACTATGGTAGGGGGGGGTCTATCTCCCCTCGTTTAGGCTTACTTAAAATCTTTAAAAAAATATTAAAAAAGAACGGCAACACTTACAGTTATAAATTATACCTTTTTCAAAAGTCAGAACTCTACAATTTATAATTAATTTTAAATAAAGTTGTTTTAGTCAATAGTTTTTTAAATAATTGACTTCAAAGTCATAATTTATGAAAAAAAAGTTACAAAAATCAATTTGAATATTATTTTTCTCATGATTATGGATATCGATAAAAAATAATTGATGTAGTTAACTGCTCCAATTATTTTTTTATTAAACACAGAAAACTACTTCTTTTTATGTCTTCTAGTTTTTAAGATATGTAATTGAAAAATAGTAAAACTATACTTGTTCTTTAAACCCAAAAGATTCTTTAATTTTAAAGAAACTTTGCATATAATAAAATTTTCACCCTCCCCAAAGCCTATAGTGAGCCCAAGCAGGGGGGTTGCAGGCATCTCACTGTTTGCATCGTAAATTTCATATATACCTTTGTGATTTTATTACAGTTAATGCGGTTATTAAGTGTTTCTTTTTTCTATACGCACAAAGCTCCTATTTCTAACAAGATTTCCTTCTCTGAGTAAAATATTTGTGCTTTATTTTTGTTTTTTGGTTTTTGGGGTTTTTAAAACTACTTCTTAAAGAGTTTTTTTGGTATTTACTTTCAGGATCAATTTTAATGATAAGTTCATCTTTGTGAGTCAAGTAAAGCAATTCATTTAGCATAACCCATAATGCACCACGAGGAGGTAGAATTGCAATGCATTCCGCGTCCCAGTCAGTTAGTTTTTAAGTAAGTCAGGAGTTAGTAAAAAATAGTCACGTCAATTTTCAATGTGTTGAAGGTATGTAAGTCTCGTCTATGAATTCATCGTCCGTACTAGTGTCACTGTGGAGTTCGTTAAGTTCGTCATTATGCTCAAATATATTAAATGTTAAAGTTTTGGCCAAGTACCTAACCGTATATTTAGAAAAAAGAGATTGAAATGGACATGACATATGTAAATACGTTTATGTATATAATATCAATTATTTTTTTTAATCCAGATTCTTTAAATGCAAAAGAAACTTTACATGCACCCATCTGATACAAAATTATTTTTTTTTTGTTTTTCAATTTTCGCAAAAACTAGAAAACATAGAGACGAATAGTTTTCAGTGTTTGATTAAGAAATAATTGGAATAGTTAACTACATCAACTACTTCTTTATTGGTATTTATAATCATGAGAAAAATAATACTCAAAGTGATTTTTTTAACTTTTTTTTCATAAATTTTGAGTTTGAAGTCAATTATTTCAAAAACTATTGACTGAAACAACTTTACTTAAAATTTATTATAAATTGTAGAGTTCTGACTTTTTAAAAAAGTATAATTTATAACTGTAAGTGTTGCCGTTCTTTTTAAATATTTTTTTAAAGATTTTAAGTAAATTTTTATAAAATTGCCCTTCCCGCCTAAACGAGGGGAGATAGACCCCCCCCTCCCATAGTAAAAAATGCTTGTATTAAGCCCCTCTACCAAAAACCGTTATTATATCTTGGCGCCAAAGTTATCGTACTCGTGCCCTGTTCTGGAACATCTTCAAGTACTTAAAATTGTTTTTGTTTTATTTTTTGTTTTTCTCTTCTTCGTGGATTAGCGGCACTTTTGTTAGCGATTGAGCTAATTTAAGCTGCAGTGTGATTAAAAGTTGAAATTTTGTGCGAACAAGTGCAGCTCGTGTGATTAAAATATTTTTTCATTGCAATTTTTTTTGTTTAAATATTAAAAATGGATACATTGAGAAGTGGTATGTGTTGTGTTAATTTTTTCTTGTTAATGTGATTTTTTGTGATTTAAAAAAAAAAAATGCCTTTTTTAATGCTTAAAAATTAAATAAACTTAAGCTTTACAAAAAATGTTAGCAAATGGCAGCAAAACTGTCTATGCCATTATGTTCTGTTGTTATTGTGCTATTAGAAAAAGTAAACTTTTCTTGCGGCTTTTTGCGGTTTCTTAAATTATATGACTTTTTGTAGGACAAGATCAAACTATTGAAAATGAAAAAATTTTCGAAAAATGGACTTCTTTCGATAGAAACTCGAAAGTGGAAGGAGTTATTCAATTTATTTTAAATGAATTGAAAATCAGAAACTGTCCAGTTACTACTAGGAATAATTTGGCAGAAAAAGTTAGACTTTTCGACAAAAATTTGGAGCGAAAACTGCTTTTATTCTCCCAAAGAGCATTCTTAATTTTTTAGAAAATGCACTATGTGTTGAAAAACCAAGTACCAGCCGTGGAAGACCCCTTAAATCATTTTCTGATCTATCACAAAAAAACAAAAAACGCAGAGTTTGTGACCTTTTGCAATCTAACTCTATTGAAGAGCTTGATTTTGCGGCAAAAATGTCAAAGCGTCTATCAGGTGGCGAAACTGAAGAAAATAAAGGAGTATTGACACCACAAGAGGCTTTGGCATTATATTTAGATCTAGATCTTTCTGAAAAAAAGTACAATGTACTGCGTTCGGTTGTCAATGCGATACATACAAATTGTTTTCCGAGCTTATATAAATTGAGAAAAGCTAAAAAGTCGAGGCTTCCAACGAAAAGAGAGGTAACTGAAAATTCGGCCGCAGTTGAAAGTATTGCTGAATTATCGGAAATACATCAAGACACAACTGCAACGCTTATTTGCAAATGGGGCTTCGATGGGAGTTCTGGCAATAGTCAGTATAAGCAAATGTTTAGTGATTCAGGGAGCACAGACGAATTTCTCTTCTTAATAGCACTATCGCTATTGAAATTGGTCGATGATAGTAATGTCATAGAGCTTTGGAAAAGTCCTCGATCTTCTTCAACCATGTTTTGTCGACCTATTAAATTTATGTTTATAAAAGAATGTCCAGAGGTTGTGAGAAATGAGGAGGCTAAAATGAAATCTCTCATAGGTAGGCCTTATGAGAGTTGGTTATTTTTTTGTTGTAGTTAGCTAAATGTGTGCGTCCAAATTTCTCTATGAAATCGTCTTGTGTTCTCAATAAACATGTTGCTTTTTTAGTAAGAAAATACCTTTTTTTATTATAGACCAGCTCACTTCATCGACGTCTTTCACCAAAAGAGGTTTCCATTTAAAAATTTCTTTTGATTTGATGTTTACAATGGTTGATGGCAGTGTTTGCAACATTTTGTCAAACACAAATTCATGCTCCAGATGTTATATCTGTGGTGCAACGCCGAAAGAAATGAACTCTGTTCAAATTCAAGAAAAGCCAGCAAAAGAAGAAAACTTTCGTTTGGGACTTTCGACCTTGCACTCGTGGATAAGATGTTTTGAATGTTTATTACATATATCCTGCAGACTGCCTTTCGAGTTCTTCAAGGCACTGAAAACAAAGCAATTTTTGAGGAAAGAAAACGTAACATACAATACTTGTTTAAAAGAAGATTGGGTCTCATTGTTCGCAAGCCCAAGCCTGGATTTGGGTCAACAAATGATGGAAACACTGCAATGCGTTTTTTTTTAATTCAAAAATAGCTTCAGAGATAACTGGAATTGATGAACAACTAATTTCTAAATTTTCAATTATTTTAAGAGTTTTGGCGTCAGGGTTTCCGATAGATATAAATAAGTTTTCTGAATTACTATCAGAAGTTTAAGAAAAATATATAAAGCTCTACAATTGGTATTATATGCCTATAAGTGTTCATAAGCTTCTGATACATGGTACAGATATAATTGCATCTTTTGAAATACCAATAGGACATCTTTCTGAAGAGGCATTAGAGGCAAGGCATAAGGAGTTCCGCAAAAATCGCCTTTCTCATACAAGAAAGTCATCAAGGATAAATACGAATGAAGATCTTCTGACAACATTGCTTCTAAAGTCAGTTCCTTTTATATCTAACCTAAGAAAAACAGATAAAAGGCTTTCAAATGCGGACCAAAATGATATTGGGCCTTATATCAAAGCGGATGAAAATCCTACAAATGTGTCGTCTTCATCAGCTGCTCTTGAAAGCTCGAATAGTGATCTTTCGTCATCAGCAATAGAACTGTTTTTATAAATTATTATTTATGTACTTAAGCAATAAAAACTTGTCTTACATACATACTTCATGAAATCTTTTATTACTATTATATTGCGGTTGTTTCATTTATTATAACTTTTGTACATCTTAAAAATCCCGAAACTTGAAATTTTTGGCTTTTCCTTTATATTAATGCTACTTTGGGCGTGGCAGTGGGTGGATTTCGCGATACATTTATATCTAATTTTTTAATTGACCAACGTTTTAATACTTGAAATCAATTTTGTATTAAAAGTTTTCATTAAATTAACTTTTGGTCAAAAGTGGGCGTGGAAGGGGGCGTCAAAATTCCTTAACTTGAGTTAAATATGCAATCTATTTCATTTACAAACAAATTTTTTTGCACAGTAACATTATTTTCGAAAAATTGATTTTGGTCCACTCTGTCCATACAATCGACGCACTGTGAGCTGTCTTCCACCGTACTGGATAATATGCATTATTCAGCGCGTTGTTAAATAGTGTGGTATAAATGTCAACTGCTTCTTGAGGCAAATGTCGTAGTACAACGTTGGATATACCATCGACTCCTGCTGACTTCTTTTTCTTTAATGAATCGAATATGAGCTGGAGCTCATTTTTCGAAATTAACAAGGGACTGGGCCCATTTCGGTCGGCGATTATGGCGTTTGCCAAATCTTCATCATTAAACCCGGAAAACCAAGGTTCTCAGATCGCCATTCGGTTATATCGTTCCGGAGCCATCAGTGATGAAGCAGAGCTTGTTCTCCAGGTCATGATTCGGACGAATGCTAGCATTCACCTTGTACACTTGCTGGAAAGCAGCCCCCACAGCCTCCACTCTCTCCTGCGGATCTTCGACTATATAGAGGTCATCGCCCAATACGGCATCCTCTCGGTCTATGCCTGCTGTCAGAAGTACGTCTCTGTTCTCTGTCATCCTCTGGAGCTTAAGACACGGAAGATCGTTTTGATCCTTTCTTCTAAAAATCTTATTAATTTTTGGGAACATACTTGTACCGTCTGTACAAGCGTTTTAGTCTTGTAAGAAGTCCACTTTTTTGTGTGTGAAGTGCGTCAATTGTCGCGTTACGGTACATGTCAGTTGCGTTACGTTCTTTGTATTTCGGTATTGTTGTGTTCATTGTTCGTAGAATCGTTTCGTCAATTTGTTCTAAGTATCTGTCGATTTCAGTATTTGTTAGGTTCCTGTCATTTGGTGGGGATATACCATTTGACCGTAAATCGCTCAATAAGGCGTTGGAGAAGCGTGGCCAGCGCACCTTACTGTAATTGTAAGTATGCACAGGCACATACTCCTCCAACTCCATAAGCTCGTTCGGAAGTTGTATAACGGCGGCGAATCCGCAGTGGTCACTGTCGTACTCGATCGTTCGTAAACAATTTCTTGGTCGTTGACCCACCGTGTCAGTAATTGTTAGTCTTGCATCTTTCAGCAATAGATCCACTTGTAATTTTTGGCTTTTCCTTTATATTAATGCTACTTTGGGCGTGGCAGTGGGTGGATTTCGCGATACATTTACATCTAATTTTTTAATTGACCACCGTTTTAATACTTGAAATCAATTTTGTATTAAAAGTTTTCATTAAATTAACTTTTGGTCAAAAGTCGGCGTGGAAGGGGGCGTCAAAATTCCTTAACTTGAGTTAAATATGCAATCTATTTCATTTACAAACAAATTTTTTTGCACAGTAACATTATTTTCGAAAAATTGATTTTGGTCCACTCTGTCCATACAATCGACGCACTGTGAGCTGTCTTCCACCGCACTGGATAATATGCATTATACAGCGCGTTGTTAAACAGTGTGGTATAAATGTCAACTGCTTCTTGAGGCAAATGTCGTAGTACAACGTTCGATATACCATCGACTCCTGCTGACTTCTTTTTCTTTAATGAATCGAATATGAGCTGGACCTCATTTTTCGAAATTAACAAGGGACTGGGCCCATTTCGGTCGGCGATTATGGCGTTTGCCAAATCTTCATCATTAAACCCGGAAAACCAAGGTTCTCAGATCGCCATTCGGTTATATCGTTCCGCAGCCATAAGTGATGAAGCAGAGCTTGTTCTCCAGGTCATGATTCGGGCGAATGCTAGCATTCACCTTGTACACTTGCTGGAAAGCAGCCCCCACAGCCTCCACTCTCTCCTGCGGATCTTCGACTATATAGAGGTCATCGCCCAATACGGCATCCTCTGGGTCTATGCCTGCTGTCAGAAGTACGTCTCTGTTCTCTGTCGTCTTCTGGAGCTTAAGACACGGAAGATCGTTTTGATCCTCTCTTCTAAAAATCTTATTAATTTTTGGGAACATACTTGGATCGCTAGAGTTAACGGCACGAATTTTATTGTCCCAGAACAAATTAATAGCCAACCTATAATTTTCTTTGATCAATTGGTGGTTGATGTTTTTGATGGACGACTTCAGTGTCTTAATCTCCAGATCTCGTGTATCAGTAAACCGTCTGTACAAGCGTTTTAGTCTTGTAAGAAGTCCACTTTTTTGTCTGTGAAGTGCGTCAATTGTCGCGTTACGGTACATGTCAGTTGCGTTACGTTTTTTGTATTTCGGTATTGTTGTGTTCATTGTTCGTAGAATCGTTTCGTCAATTTGTTCTAAGTATCTGTCGATTTCAGTATTTGTTAGGTTCCTGTCATTTGGTGGGGATATACCATTTGACCGTAAATCGCTCAATAAGGCGTTGTAATTGTAAGTATGCACAGGCACATACTCCTCCAACTCCATAAGCTCGTTCGGAATTTGTATAACGGCGGCGAATCCGCAGTGGTCACTGTCGTACTCGATCGTTCGTAAACAATTTCTTGGTCGTTGACCCACCGTGTCAGTAATTGTTAGTCTTGCATCTTTCAGCAATAGATCCAGATAGGCACCGCTTCTTGGGAACGATGGCCTGTCTGTGGCTAGAAGATCGATGCGATACTCAAGGTTGTATCGACCCATCCAATTAAATAGATGGTTACCTCGAGTATTTTGTATTTGATTTCCCCAATCTGTGTGCTTGGCGTTTAAATCACCCGCCAATATATAGTAATTCTCTTCCGAGCTCAGTCTTAAGCATTCAAAAAGCTTTTCAAGCTCTGTTATTAACTGGGTGGGCTGAGGTCTTTCCGGTGCATAGCCAGCGATCACATACATTCGCTTCCCCTGTTAGAGATGAATGCATATGATGCATGCCTCTAGCGTCCGAAATTTTTGCACATCACTATTATATATTACCTTATGACTAATGCCTTTACGTAAGATTGCGACGCCTCCTCCTTGAGTGGAGTTGGGTCGGTCTCTTCTTACGATATTGTAATTGTTGTTAGTCAGTTTATGTTTCTGGTTAAGCTTAGTTTCGCTAGCCATAAACACATCTGGACTTATGTCTTGAAGCAATTGGAATAAGTTCGCTCTACGTTCGGTCCTAATCAGTGAATTTACATTCACAGCTAGGATCTTAAAGGGCCTCTCCGGCAGCGGGCCCTTAACCTCTAAGTTGCGTTAAGATCGGCAAAACAGAGTAGAGATAATCCACCCTAGTCGCCTGCTCCCTGATCTGGTTTTCGAGGCCAGTCAACTGACCCCGGATGGCCAGTAGAGTGCCCATAATATCCGCCTGTGCCGCCGGCGCCTTAGGCACGGGGGCCTGTTGGGTGACCTTTGGTGTAGGCTGTACCGTGCTTCCCCTTCCTGACGCCATTTGGGCGTAAGAAATTTGGGGGTTGACGGGCGTTGTTGTAGGAGGGCGCACTGTTGGACGCTTTTCTACCACTGTTTGCTTTGCTGCTTTATTGTTTTTTATAAGCTGAAACGTCGGGCATCCCCGATAATTAGCGGGGTGTCCGGCGCCTCGGCAGAGTACACATTTAAGCTGGGTCCTATCTTCGACCCGTTCCTTCCCTAACTTGCATTCATCTGCATTGTGGTTCTCTCCACACTTAACGCAGCGTGACTGCATTTCGCAGTTTGCTGCGGCGTGGCCGAACCTTTGGCAGCGCATGCATTGAAGCATGTCGCCGCGCCTTTTTAATTTGTCCCAAGTTACAACCTGGTAGTTGAGGACGGATATACTCCTCAAACTATCCAGTTTGCTGCTGGGTGAGAGTTGAACAAGGAAGAAGGGAAGACTCCGCTTCTCCCGCCTAGCTCTAACTGTAGCGAAGGGCTTGACCCCGATAAAATCAAGATCGTCATTTGCTTTTTGGCGGAGTTCATTTAAGAGCACCTGTGGTTCCGTCCAGGAATCTATGCCCTTCAAAAGAACCGTTTGAAATTTTTCGGTTTTAGGGGTGAAGCTAAAGAATTCAGTAGTAGTTTCTTTTAAGCAACTCTTTAATTTTTTTGTGCTGTTCCAGTGTGAATCACTGGATAGCATGCCTATCGTTATTTAATCTTTTAATAGTAAAATTTTGACCTATGGTCAACTTACATAGATTTATGGTATCCTGTAACTCCATTTTATAAGTATTTATGGGTGGCACCTTTTCTTTTTTCGTAATCGGCGGCTGTGGCTGGTGCTGCTGAGACTGACTTTTCTGTTGCTGTTGATTCTGTTGCTTTTGAATGTGCTGCTGCTGTTTTTCTTGCGGTTGTTTCTGGGCTTGTGTCTGCTGCTGTTGCTGTTGTTGTTGTTGTTTTTGCCGTTGTTGTTTTGGCTGCTGCTGTGGCTGTTGTTTTAATAATTGTTCTTTTTTCTGTTGTTGTTCTTGTTCGTCGAGTTCTTTTAGTTGTTTCGCTCGGCGCGCTTCTTGGCTGGCCTTAATTTTACTTTTCAACTCTTGGATTTCTGCCTCCATTGTTACAATTTGAGCGATCATTCTTTGTTCCTCGTCCTCCTCAGATGACGCCTCTGATGTGGAGAGGTTCACGAAGGCAGTACTATCGCCCGTCGTGAAGTGATCTTCTCCTTCCTCAGACATATATGCAATACCCTCTTCGGGTGAAGTGTCTAGCTGGGTTTGTCTTGCTGCCTGTGACGTCTCGTCTATATCGGACGTATTCACCCCAGCTGGCAGCTTTGCTGAGGTGGCCGTGGATCTCCTCTTTACCAAATTTGGTGCGCACTTGATCCTCTTTCTGCGCTTTTGGTTAGCATCGGATGATGTTGCCGTTGTTGTTATTGCTGTTGATGTTGTTGCTGCAGAATCACTTCTTGTAATTGGAACATCTTTCGATGTTCCCTCAGCTGATGCCATCGCTGGCTTCATTGGCCCTAGGACACCTTTCGATGCCCCGGTGCTTAAGCTCCTCCTCCTTTGCTCGTTTTCCCAACCAATAAAGTTTTCCACTTCACGGTTGCGAAAAAAAGCTGCTAAAGTTCTGATGCCCGGCTGGGAATCGAACTGGCGACCCTCGGATTCTCGGTCGGCCACTCTACCTTTGTGCTACTGCACCACTTAAGAAATCTTGATTTAATGTTATACTTAAACGCACACACGAAATTTAATTTGGAAAAAACTGGGAAGCCGAAAACGTGTTAACACCTCCACAGTACGAGATCGACTGGAGTTTTCGTATCATTTGATGACTTTGAATGCCCAACAACAACTTGAGTGTGCTACCACGAAGTTTTTTCTCAACTAATTTGCCTGGAATTATAGCTATTTCACGACTTGCCAAGGTCGATCATCAGACTCCTTTGCTCTAGTGGTGCTGGTCTACTTTTTTCATTTTAATTGAAAAACTTCTTATACCTTCATCGTGTATTGAACCATGGCCAGCCGCTTAGTATCCAATGCACTTCGCATCAGGCCACCGAGCCCACATGATCAGATCCAACCTAATGCAGGTTTTTTCTGTTTATCAATTGCATTGAAACGACTAGCGCTTTTATTAGCCACACAAGTTCGTTGTTGTTTATTCGGGTTCTTTCTTATTTTCTCCTTACTCGTTTATAAGCCAACATTTTTTGTTGTTCATATAAGGAGGGAGATTTTTTAAGTGAAAGGTTTTGACACTGGTCATTTTTATTTGTATTATATTCAGTTTTTGCATGATTACATACTTGCTTTTTAAAGACATTTTTCGTATGATTTGATGACTTTGAATGCCCAACAGCAACTTGAGTGTGCTACCACCAAGTTTTTTCTTAACTAATTTGGCTTTAATTATAGTGTGGCTAATAAAAGCGCTAGTCGTTTCAATGCAATTGGTAAACAGAAAAAACCTGCATTAGGTTGGATCTGATTATGTGGGCTCGGTGGCGTGATGCGAAGTGCATTGGCTACTAAGCGGCTGGTCATGGTTCAATACACGATGAAGGCATAAGAAGTTTTTCAATTAAAATGAAAAAAGTAGACCAGCACCACTAGAGCAAAGGAGTCTGATGATCGACCTTGGCAAGTCGTGAAATAGCTCTAATTCCAGCCAAATTAGTTGAGAAAAAACTTGGGGGTAGCACACTCAAGTTGTTGTTGGGCATTCAAAGTCATCGAAGATTACTATATATAAAGTATATTTTTAACTAGTATCTATCGTGTTAAGGCCTTAATAATAGGTTGTTTCAAATTTTGCGCCAAAGATTTTTGTTTTATTTTATTTATGTTTTATTTTCGAACCTACCTTAATTTAATATTTAATTATTTATTTGTATTGTTTTTGTTTTAAATTATATGTTGTAATATATAGGTACTTTACATTTTATTAATATTTTTTTTCCGACAAATTTCGATACCTACCTACCTACCTTACAACTTTAAGTTAGTTTAAAAAAATCAAATAATTAAAACAAAACAGCAAAGCATCTAGAAGATAGGTAATAGCTTTAACATGACCAAGTTTCATGGCCATATACCTACCTACATACATCACTCACATGTAACCTATTTAATTAAAAATATTAATTATTAAAAATTAATATTAGGTAGGTATGTATACCTAATCTACGTACATTTGTGTTTTACCTACCTACGATTTTCTGAGTGCGCGACTGAGGCGCTTATTACACTTTTTCTTCACGTTAACCAAGTGGAGGGGGGGGGTAGGGGATAAGTGATTTATCAATAATATTAAATTAATTAAATTAACGAACTTGGACACCGCGAACCAATTACTAAAAAAATTTACTAAAAAAAAGGTGAACCGACGCAACGAGACAAAATAAACCAAATGGGAAGAAAAAACGAAATTTGAAAGAAAACTCACAGTTTTAATACAAAGATGGGAATTTAAAAAAAAGTTTTTATTTGGGAAACCTTTGGGTTGAAGCTCATGATTAAAACCCCAATTTTTTTTCAAAAAAACAAAGGTTTATAAAATTGAAATTTATTATAGATTAACGATTTTTCTTCCTTCTTCACAAAATCAAAAAATACTTGAAACCTCCTTTATTCGATATTTTTTCTTCTCTAAAAATTCCTCGAATTCTTCAAAATTACCAAATAAAATTAACTTCTAGCACGGATAGCTCTCTTTCGAGTCAACTGTCCTGCTAAAATCAATTCCTCCCTCGAACATTCCAGTCACTCATACATTCATGCATTCAGCCATTTGTTTTCGTTGATCATCTATCACAACCACGGCTTCCTGGAAAGCTTCTCTGCCTCCACGAAAACCTCCGTTGTCGAATCACAACGAATCTTACTCCCACTCACACAAACACGTATTCAGCAAGTTGTTGGAGGTATTTCCAAAACTTGCCGAATCTTAATGGCCGAGTTCAGATCCATCCCACAACATTTTTTTTCAAGAAAAATTAAGAAGATCCAAAACCACGAAAAAGTTCTTCATATGCATTCTTCTAGTTACTACAAAAATATTCGGGAGTAATTCAAAGTGTAAATTACTTATTACTCATATTTTTCGAGACGAGAGAGAAGGGTATAATTTTAAACCGCCAACTCTACTTTATCGTATATCAATTCCGATAGCCCTCATATAAACTGTTCAGTGTTTTAGCAATTGAATTGATAATATAAAATCTTAGAAATATGCGTTAACTACCCATTCTGTTACAATTATATATTTAATTTTACGTTACTTTACTACTTACTTACTTACTTAAGGTGGCGCTACAGTCCGGGGTGGACCAGGGCCTCAACCAATAAGCTTCTTCCAGTCGGCTCGGTTTCCAGCTATCTGTGTCCAGTTTCGCACTCCAAGTTGGTTGATATCCTCTTCCACTTGCGTGCGCCACCTTTTACGCTGTCCACCTCTACTGCGCTGTCCCACGGGGCAGGATTCGAAGACTTTCCGGGCCGGAGCATTGGTGTCCATTCGCTCTAGGTGACCCAGCCATCTCAGTCGTTGGCTTTTCAATTTTGTGACTAGGTCGTTATCGCTGTACAGCCCGTATAGTTCGTTGTTGTATCGTCTTCTCCATTCCCCATCTATGCAGACGGGACCAAAAATCACCCGGAGAATTTTCCTCTGAAAACAACCTAACGCGTTCTGATCCACCGTTAACATTGTCCATGTCTCTGCACCATATATCAGGACTGGGATGATGAGCGTTTTATATATGGACAGCTTAGTTGCTCGAGAGAGGGCTTTGCTTATCAATTGCCTTCTTAGTCCAAAGAAACAGCGGTTGGCAAAAGTAATTCTGCGTTTGATATCAGCACTGGTATCATTCGCTGAGTTTATAGCGGATCCCAGGTATACAAAGTCTCTGACCACTTCAAAATTATAGCTGTCTATAGTGACGTTCTGTCCGAGACGCCGGTGCTGGGTGTCCTTTCTTGTTGACACAATATATTTTGTTTTGCTGCCGTTCACTGTTAAACCCATCTTCTTGGCTTCCTTCTCAATACTCACGAAAGCACCATTGACACCACGCTTTGTTCGTCCGATTATGTCAATGTCGTCAGCGTAAGCGAGTAATTGGACGGACTTTTGAAAGATTGTGCCTCTAGTGTTGACGTGAGAGCTTTGCACTATTCTTTCAAGAATGATGTTAAAGAAGTCGCATGACAGCACGTCGCCCTGTCTAAAACCTTTTTTGACATCAAAGGTGTCTGTGAGGTCTTTGCCGATCTTGACGGAGCAGCGTGCATTCTCCATCGTCATCCTGCATAAACGAACGAGTTTGGTAGGGATGCCAAAACTAGACATGGCTCTATATAGCTCGTCTCTGTAGATGCTGTCATACGCGGCCTTGAAATCGATAAAAAGGTGGTGAGTATCGATTTGAAATTCCTGGGTTTTTCCAAGATCTGCTGTAGTGAGAATATTTGGTCGATAGTGGACTTCCCTGGCCTAAAGCCATACTGATATGGACCTATCAGGTTGTTGACGAAAGGCTTTAGGCGCTCACAAAGTACGGCAGAGAAGATCTTGTAGGCGGTATTAAGAAGACTGATGCCTCTGTAGTTGGTGCAGGCCAACGGATCGCCTTTCTTGAGGATCGGGCAAACAATGCTGAGGTTCCATTCATCGGGCATGCTTTCCTCCGACCATATTTTGCAGATGAGCTGGTGCATACTCCTTACCAGTTCATCGCCAGCCGCTTTGAACAACTCGGCCGCAAGACCATCAGCTCCAGCAGCTTTGTTGGACTTAAGTTTAGATATAGCTATCTATACTTCGTCGAGATCGGGTGGACGGTATTGTTGGCCTACGTCGTCCAGGTTGAATGGTACAGTCTGCACAATAGCGGGATTCGGTTCGACATCGCCGTTATACAATTTGCAGAAATAATTTTTCCATATCCTCAGCATCGACTGCGATTCTACCACGATGTTCCCCTGATCATTGCAGGTTTCGGTTCGGGACTTGTACCCCTGGGATATTCTTTTTACTTTTTGGTAAAACTTCCGAATTTCATTCCTGCAGTGGCATCCCTCTATTTCCTCGATCGCGCGTTTTTCATGCTCTTTCTTTTTCCTTCTTAGAAGCTTGTGTTCCTCTCTTCTCTTCTGCTCGTAGAGCTCGCGAGCAGCTCTAGTTCTTCTATGCAGCGCCGCTTTGTATGCCTGTTGTTTGGCTGTGTGTACTTGCCGGCATTCTTCATCGAACCAGGGGTTTCGCTGTGGTGGTCGTGCGAGGCCAAGCACGTTAGAGGCGGTATCCCTGATTGCTTCCTGGCATCTCTTCCACTGGTCTTCGATACTTGCAGTTGGCAGCAAAGGACGTTACTTTAAGTTAGGTTGAATTATAAATCAGGATATTGTGTTGTTGGTGTAGATAGAAGTAAGAGTCCGCCTGACTCGTTACTTCTTCAGCTCGTCCGCTGGTACATCTACATGAAACCGCCTGTCTACATGATTCTTATTTGGATGGTTTAAAAATCGCTCGTTCACCTTTTTTTTGTTACTTTTGCAAAACACTGGCTTAGTAAACCAATGGTTGATGGTACCATGGTTGCCCTCAAGCTCGCCAATATTTTGCAGCAGCAACGAGACAAATTAAGGGAAAGGAATAAGTCGAAGACTGGTCATTGTTGAGGTAAATTTTACCGTAACAAATCCCACCCTTTCCTTCCAAGAAATATATTTACTTTTCATAAAAACGTAAACCATTTCCTAAGGCTGTATAAGGTAAGGGGTAGTAACGCAACAAAGGACATTTTCCATCATTTGTTTTTCTATTTTAAAACGTTACAATAAACGAATGAAGAATCGCAGAAAAAAAACTATTACAACAAAATCAGGATATTAAAAATTATACTAGGTTACGATATCATTTAAATATGGTTTAAGGCTTTTACATTCCACGTTCCGCGATCTTTACCGTTATCGTCAACAAGTACGTATGTCCAAAGTGAGAAACGCTTTTTGATCCGAAAAGGACCAACAAACTTTCTCAGGATAATAGTCTGCGGCATTCGATAGGACAATATTCCTACGCCATACCATATCGCCAGGTTGATATTGTATGTCCCGTCTGTGAAGATTGTAAGTCTGGGCTGACTTCTTGTTTGCTGCGCTTATTTTCTTAGCTATACCTTTCTGTAACTTCTTGAATTGAACACCTACATCTACTGCTTGTTGATCCCTATCGTTATCACTACCTCTATATTCTATATCACGGCAACTAGTGCCATGTTTCTACCAAAATTAGCATAGTAATGTGACATCTCTAAGACCTCATGTAGTGAAGTTTGATCGAACAGGCTACCTTTACCAGCTGCGAATCCCAACTTCTGTGATTTTCAGATCCATATGCTCGAAGAGTTGTTTTAATTATTTAATTGATACGTTCTGCAGGGTTTGCCTGCGGATGGTAGTGAGCTGTATACCTAATTTGTGATGCGTACGCTTCGCATAGCGTTTTCAATTCCCTATTGGGGAACTGGGGACCGTTGTCACACACGATCCACTTTGGAACACCAAACTACAAAAATAAATTGTCTTCTAATTCTTTACAAACTGCTTTAGCAGTTGCAGACCGTAATGCAAATAAAAGAGGAAACTTTGTAAAATAATCGACCACTGTCAAAATATACATAAAACCCTTCAAAGATTTCGGAAGTGGACCAACCAAATCCACACAAATCATCTCCCATGG
Source organism: Philhelius pedissequus (assembly GCA_910595825.1). Taxonomy (NCBI): domain Eukaryota; kingdom Metazoa; phylum Arthropoda; class Insecta; order Diptera; family Syrphidae; genus Philhelius; species Philhelius pedissequus. The sequence goes on along the minus strand of OU343160.1, from coordinate 175,214,025 downwards.
CTTTGTGGTCCCTACCCTTGCCGACATAAGACCAGCTCGTTTATCGTTCATAGGCTTCACTTGTTGCCATGTTTTGCAATTTCTATCATTTTGGGCCAATATTTTTCAGAAACTCTTGCACAAGTTTTTCGAACACCCATGTGTCCTGCTATTGGACTATCATGACATTCACCTAAAATCCCTAACCTATCTTTTTTTCCTACCACTAAATTCCATTCTTCCCTATTATCATGAACTTTCAAATGACTAATTTTTACATATTTAAAAAGTTTCATATTCCCTACTCTCCAGTATGGGTACGCCAACGGGTTTTTCTCTACAAAAGATATCATTTTGATCACCCAAGGGTTTGATTCCGCCTCCGCAATTTCAGCTAGTGCTGGAACTCCCCGCGATAACATGTCATGAACTACATGTTCTTCGCCCTTCCGATGGATAATCTTGAAATCGAATTGTTGAAGTCTAATGGTCCATCGGGTCAACCTACCCTGTGGATCTTTCAAATTACTGAGCCATTCTAAGGAATAATGATCGGTCACGACCGTAAATCGAACACGTTCGACGTACGGGCGTAACTTTTCAATAGCCCACAGCACAGCCAAGCATTCCTTCTCAGTTGTTGAATAATTTCTTTCGCTCTCATTGAGTGATCTACTAATATTGCATACTGCTTTTTCACCCTCTTCAAAATTTTGAGATAATACGGACCCGATTCCGTAATCCGACGCGTCTGTCTGGAAAGCAAACGGTCGAGAAAAATCCGGACACGTCAAAATCGGTGCCGTTACTAAACATTCTTTGGCTTTCCTGAAACTATCCTCATATTCTTGGGTCCATACAAACTTTTTAGTTTTCTTTAACAGGTCAGTAAGGGCCCTTACTAAAATAGCAAAATTCGGTACAAATCTCCTATACCAAGAAATAGTCCCTACAAAACTTCTAACTTCTTTCATATTCTTAGGGGCCGAAATTTATAACATACTGTTGCGGGCCAGAGGAGGTGGATTGGTCGCGGTAGTGGGGATGGGTTGGAAAAAGGACGGGCTAGGATATTGGAAAGGAATATTTCGGAAAAGGGATAGAATGCTAAGTTCCGGGGGGCGTGGCCTGCTTGCTATGCACGGCATCAGCTCGTCGGACGGGGGGGATTTTGCCCCCGGAAACCTAACCTCACCTGCAAACAAAAAAAACACAGATCAGGCCTAAGGAAAGGAAAAGGAAATTGGAAGATAGGAACGGACGGACTATTGCCACATCAAGGCACTGCGGATGTTGTTGCAGTGAGGCCATTACCCACCCTACCTTAGGAATCTTCGGCCATTTTTAGATTCCCCCAAGATGGTGGATGATCGGTTTCAGATCATACCATCTTCACCGAAACTTTCAGCCACCTTCAGCACCCCCTGAAAAATGTCTTCAAAAAAGCATTGTTTCCCTTACGTGAAACGAGAAAAAAAACCGAAAAATTATTTTCTTTCTAAACATTACAAAATTTCTTAAGGTTTTATTCTCATAGGCAAAAAAAAATGTTTTAATATTTTGAAAGAATATGAGGTACTTTGACAAAAGACTATATATAAAAAAAATTACGAAATTAAGCAAGAAAATAAATGTGAACAAAAAAAAACGGTTTCTTTCAGAAAAAAAAAACACTACAAAAAAACGGATATACCTATGCGGTATTTAAATTGTCACACAACAAAAAAAAAAACGCAACGGCCCTGGTTTCCCTACCCCTATAGAGCTTTTTGGAGGTGCTTCACCTAAGAACACACAAAAAAATCAGATCGCGGAAGCCTCTGCTGAAACCGGCTTTTTTTTCCACTTACAGGGTAATTAGGATATGAATTATAAATCAAATGAAAAAAAATATTCCACTAAACTAAATGAAATGAATTAAATTTTAAACTAATTATAAATATGTAATTATGAATGTTGTAAAATTAAATGTAAATGTAGCAGTATAAAAATACAAAAAAATAAGAGACGATCACAAACAAAAAATTTTCGTTTAAATATATATTTAAATATTTTATTATTATTATTTTTTTTTAATTTTTTTTTTTTTTTATAGTCAAGGACTCTCGGACTTTTTCTCGTTATTTTCAATTTTTCAGGAACTCGGCGAAAATATATGGCGGACGATCTCTGTCGCTTAAGCAGCATAAATTTCACGCAAGGAATTCTTGTCCGGAGCAATTGCCGGAATGATTACCTCAGGATTCGTTTCCAGTGTATCGCACACGCAAGTTGGTAATGGTCAACAAAAATATGGAGTACAGAAATGTTGATAAAAAGAATGTCGAAAAAAAATGACCAAAAAAAATGTTGCGGCGGCCCAGGTTTGGAACACTTTTCTGGAGCCGCCAAAAATAATATACCTACAAAATTTATATATCTTTTATATTTGCAATAATATTTTTTTCTATCACACTCACCGCTTTCGAATTTTCAATTTAATTTATATGTGACTTGATCACAATAATAAAAAAAACGATTAGCAATAAGCAAACAAAAAATGGAACTTCCATAAAAACGTTATCACACCGAACCAAATTCCTCTTTTTTTTTTCTTTTAAAAATTTAAATGTTCCTCAATTACTTATTATCTCCGACTGTTGGCTCAACCGATCGTCTTTTCGTTTTTCCTTGTTTACCATGAGTCGTCAAAACCCAATTCTGCCATAGGCAGAAAAGCCTACCAGAAGGAAAGAGCAAGCCCTATGACACTATGAGGAAGACACCTCTTAGTAGCAACAAAATTAAGTCAGATGATTCTACCCTAACTGCACAACATCACCCGATCGTCATCTTTACTATACACGTACACCGATTGCTGGCTTAGTATAAGTGTTGTTTTTTTGTTTTTTTTTCATAGCCGTTTGGTTGTGTTGGTGAAGTGGAACCCATTTCAGGCAGTACCAACAACTTCATGGTGTGTTCAGAAACTGTCGGAACCAAAATCAGGTTTATAAGCCGAAGTTATTGGCCAACAGGTGGGGCTTGTAAAATTTTGTCTTGTTTTCTGTTTATTTTATATTAGTTTTGTTTAAGTATACTCTTATATGGGTGGAGAAATGTAACTCCTAAAACCTGAATCAGAATTGAAACGTAACCGGACTAAAACTCCGGCGTAGAAACAAACAAAAATAAACAGAACACAAGTGAAGACAAAAACGATACGTGTGGACGTAAAGTGAAAACAGGCTACACCTAATTTTTAGGATATTTAGCAACGACCAGACATAAGCCTCGGGAAGTTACAGTTCAAAGAACATCAGGTCATTCCCGCATTTACGGAAGTAATTTTAAGGGAGTGTTCATGCAAACTTTTTGCGGAAAAATTATCTCGTTGCATGAATACCCTTAGTCCGGGCATACACGAGCGACTTATCACCATAATTTCCTCCATTTTATTGACATTACTGACAAATCGGGTAAGGGGTTTGAAAATTGGTCATTATTTTCGTCATTAAAAAAAACTGTCAGAGAAGACTGGCATTAAATATTGCCCTTATAATGACTTTCGTGTAAATGCACAATGATTACTGATTTGATTTTACCATTATTTTGCCAGTTTAATGGCATGAACTAATGACACTACACCGAATATATTATAATTTTCTAACACAACTAAAACAGGTAACAAACAAAAATCCAAAGATAACAAAACCCACCTTGCCACACACAAACTCTATTATTTCCCCACACGCCAAGAATTGGAAGGTGAATTCCCTTCTTCGATCCCTGGATTCATAAAGGAGGCTTTACATGCATCTTCATCTTCATCTGCATTGACATCTGCAAAAAAAGAGGAAACAAAATAAAAAAAAATTCTACTTGTGTGATAGAGAGAGTTATAGCAGAGTGCGAGTAAGTTATTAGTGTGTACCCTGTCTTACTTTTATGTTTGTTTTATATTATTGGCCCGCTCTACTTTTCTTCAAGTCTGCAGATGCAGATCCATGTAAGGCCGCCTTAATATGTGTCTTCAACTGGATCCGCCCCTTTAATGGGAATGTATCAAGTAAGCCGAATTCAATCTGATTCAAAAATCTATGTAAATCCAGATTCAATCCTGACTCAATTTTCCGTTTATCCGGATCCATAAACAATTTTCAATCATGAATCAAGGAAAACAAACCTACGACACTTCTGCTTTCTACTACAGATGAGCCGTACCAAAATGGAACAACTAAGCAGCAATCTTGGGTTAGCCTACTAGCTAGTGCTCTTAAGAAACTGATAGTTCTGCATCTGTGGCTGAAAACTAAGATTTTTGCCCCTGCGTGTATGCCCATTCGGCTGTTAGATTTCACCACTGCCAATGGATAGAGTCACACTTCCAAATACAACACGGTAAACCTATGGGTTTGGATAGTGCCGATAGTGTGTACTATAATCTGTGGTTGGGAATCTCCACAGATAGTACGATAGGACAAACATAGTAAAATAGGACAAAAGAGAAGATGGCCGCTAGTTATTTTGTTAAGTCAATGATATATTTTCCTAATTATTTTTTTGTTTTTATTTTTATATATGCATTTTATTAATGAACGTTTTTCCATTTTCAGATATGTAAGGAATTCCGGGCAGCCCGATCACAACAAAATTCGTTAATTTTTTTGGATCTACTCCAATAAAAGAACGAAAAAGAGAAGAGAGCGGCACAACAAAAAACAATGATTTTTCGTGGAAGTATCCAGCTAGTGGTAGGCAAAAAAAAAACAGACGCGCTGAGTAACATTATCTGTGATGGCCTGGTGGGGAGTTTACCCACGTTATGCCGGGCATTAATAGGTAAGTTTAATTTACATTTTTGTGTAGTATTTTCTAATAGGAATTTCTTTGTTTTAGATATCCCCAGATCGGCGGTTGGAATTTGTGTAATACCCCCTTTGGGTAAATCTTCGGAAGAGCAACCCATGCTCCAAATCCGGGCCAACTTAACGCCAAAAACATTTTTTTTTTTTTGGTTTCCGACTACGCGGATGGCAGCTACAGGTTCGTACTATGAATTTAAAACCGGTCGATAAAAGCATTAATTTTTTTTTTCTCATATAGTTTTCAGATTACATTATGTGCTGCGCGAGGTCAACGACCCTCAACGTAATGGGTCCTATATACTGAAACAATCAGCTGTAGAAATTCATACCTTTCCGCTGCAACAACTCATAGCCTACAGGAGGTTCTCTTAATCTACCTTTACAGTGAGTTTTTTTTTTTTTTTTTTTTTGGAGTGCATGTCCTATTATAAGTTAGATACACAATCAGTTATATAATTAAAAATAGCATGCAAACAAAGTGGAATAAATAACTATAAGTACAAAAAAAAAAACATAAAAACATTACAGTGCATTCCTAATACTAATATCACAATTCCATAATTAAATCTTAAAATTACTATCATTGAATTGAAAAGCAAATCACTAAACCTAAAGTGTAAAAAAAATAAAAAAAATGAAAATATCACAGATGTTAAGGGTTAGTAAAATTATCAGTCTTTAAAAAAATTAAAATAATTTAAATTAAAATATCACAGATTGTTAAAGCTTAGCTATCAAAAAAAAATTAAATTAACTAAAGTAAAGCTATATCACAGGGTCAAGTGGTTAGTATCTTAAACCTAGTAATCACAGACTCTAAAAAAATATATATATATATCTCAGTTAGTAAATTAATAAATTGACCTATTAAACTAAATATAAACAAATAACCATAAACATCATTAAGTAACACTGATAACGTTAAGAATATGCAGACAAACAATAAATTTGTTAACAATACACATAAAATTTGTTCTTTTTATTAAATCTTCAGGAGCATAATGGTCCTTCAGGTTGTTTCGATTTTTTTTTCTTTTTGAATATAAAAATTCTATTCTTCAACGACGTTTTGTTTGAAAAGTGCATAAAGCCACAGGGTTTTAAAGTACCTCAGGTACTCCGTGAAGATAAAACAGAGAAAATAAAAAATAAATAATTGCAACTTGACGGCAACAAAATAATAAATTAACATACATAAGAACAGTAATGCGAAATGCAATTATTATTATTAAAAAAAATGATATCGCGTTTTTTTTCTCTTTTCAACGTAAATTACTTTGTTAAATGTAGATGGGTTATTGTTTCAGGTGTTTTACGTGAAAGAGCCCAATTCTTTTCCCATTAGAATTCTCAAGCTCGTACATTTGATTACCAACTTGTTTTACTACCCGGCACTTAAGATATTTTGGTGCAAGTTTCGCCGACTCATAATTAGAGGAATCACTCAACGCAAAATTCCTTCGATATATTTCTTGTACCGGTGAATATTGAACCTTTTTCGTTCGGACAAATAACCCAAACAAATTTGGACAAATGGTCTAACACTGCAAACACATATACATTTCCTGTTTTAGACCTAGGATAGGGTCCCAAAAAGTCAATGTATAGCTTTTCAAACGGACGATTACTACAATAAGACGTAACAATAGGGGGACGAGATACTTGGTTAGACGCTTTACATTGTTTACATACACTACAATTAGAAACATATGCACGAACATGCCCAGTCAGATTAAGCCAATAAAAATACTGTCTAATACGGTTTAGAGTCTTAGCTATGCCGCCATGAGCTACATTTGGAGGATTATGGGCCTACTTATAATATCTTCCGTCAGACCTGAGGGGACCCAAAGAAGCCATGAATGTTCTAGCATTTCTTCTTCACCCAATTTTCTAAAAGCTTTCTTATACACATACCTGCCTTCTACTTTTACATCAGGAAGCTCCTCTTTAGAATTATAAACCGTTTCGATTAAATCTAAATATTCCTCCGACAGAAACTCCTCAGACTCTAAATCTATTAACGGGACAACATCTTCTAAGTCCAGAGAATCGATGTGTACCCGAGAAAGAGTGTCTGGGACCACATTCAATGACCCTTTACGGTGCTGTATGTCGAAGGCATACGATTGTAGCAACAGACTCCACCTGGCGAGCTTACCACTTAAATCTTTCATATTCATAAGCCATTTAAGGCTGGAGTGGTCCGTAATTACAGTAAAATCCATGCCTTCGACATACGGCCTGAATTTTTTCACTGCCATCACTGCCGCCATGCACTCCTTCTCGGTGACACTATAGTTTCTCTGGCTTTTATTAAACTTTTGCGAGAAGTACGCAATTGGTACTTCTTCTTCCTCCTTGTTCTTTTGGAACAGTACCGCACCGATATAAAATCTTTTTGCAAAGTCCGGATGCGAGAGAACCGGTGCTGAGGTTAGAGCCTTCTTTAAATCCTCGAACGCATTTAGCGCTTCATCCGTCATTGTAAATTTATCCCTCGTCTTCTTCAGCAGATCGGTCAGAGGGGCGGTCAGACTAGAAAAATTCTTAATGAACTTCCGATACCACCCCGCTAGACCAAGTAGCCTCCGCACCTGGCGAGGGGATTTTGGAACGGGGAAGTCCACTATTGCCTCCACCTTCGCGGGATCTGTTTTAAGTTTCCCACCACCAACAATGAACCCCAAATACTTCAGTTCTTTGAAGCAGAACTTCGATTTGTTCATGTTGATGGTGAGGTTTGCTTTACGCAAACACTCAGCCACTTCATCTATCAGGGTGATATGGGTCTCGAAATCTGGCGCCATTATGAGTTAGTCTAAATACACAAACACACGGTCTCTAAGTCGTGCAGGGATTACCTTGTCCATCAGCTGACATAACCGTTGCGCGGCATTGCACAACCCAAAAGGCATGACAGTAAAATGGTACAAGGGTCTCCCCGGTACCGCAAAGGGAGTGTTTTCCCTACTCTGCTTCTCCAGCGGTATCTGCCAGAATGCTTCTTTCAAATCGATACTACTTATGAAGAACGTATCTGGTAACCGGCTGAGAAGCCCCTCGACGTGCAGGAGCGGATTGGCATTTTTCTTCGTCAGCGAATTCACCTTGCGAGAATCCAGGCAAAGTCGATTCTTGCCAGGTTTCCGCAAGAGAACCACTGGCGAACACCAAGGGCTCTCGTTTTCCTCAATAACGCCGAGGCTCAGCATCCGGTCCAATTCTTCGTACAACATGGCTTGTACCGCTGGGGAAACAGGGTAGTGACCTGTTTCACAGGGACCGCATCTCCTGTATCTATAACATTCTCCATCAGCGCCGTTTTTCCGAGACCATCGCGATCAAAATTAAGAAACTTCCGCTGAACCGCATCTAATCTGACCTGCTGCTCCGGAGACAACTGATGGGCGTTCAATAAATCTAAATTCTCGTCAACCGTAACGCTACTAACGATACTCGGGGCTAACTGGAACGTTCTCCAAAAGTCTACCCCAAGGTAGATCTCCTGGTCCAAATTTGGAACGAGATAAAACGTTAGTCCCTCTTGTTTACCATTATACTGTACGTTAAGTGTTATTTTGCCCTCTATATTTTGACATCTACCGTCAGCTGTCTTGACCCCAGATTTAAACGGAGTTACATTCCCTTGGAGTTCCCTGACTAGTTCTCTGCAATTCTTCCCGAGTATGCTTACGCTAGCCCCGCTATCTAGCAAACCTAAACATTCTTTTTCCCCTAATTTTATTTTAGCGTAAGGTCGGGGATCTGAACTTATATTTATAATAGCTGAGGAAAGCCGCTTTTGCGTTTCCTTCCTCGCTTTAAAGCGCGCCCTAGCTTTAAGCAAGTTTTTAGAAGGTACATAGATTTCGCTATTAAAAATTCTTTGTCTGGCTTCATTATACTTTCGAATTCTAACATGTAGGGGCTGAATTGGGAAGTGATTCATTTTAACCTTGTCGCTATCTTCAATATTTGATTTTAATTCTCTTTCAGGTTTTAAAATTTTAATTCTAGGTTCGTCCTCTTCCACAAAAGGACTATTAAGCACCACTTTTTCATCATATACTTGGAATTGTGAACTTAAAGGGGGGTCAGACTCTGATTGGTACGCGATTCCCCCTGAGCTTTCGCGTCCCTTATCCGGTTTCCCGGGTTACATCGGTTACACCTTGGGGTTATTACGCCTTCCTGACCACACTTATAGCAAAAAATGTTTCGCGTCTCAGACTCGCAGTCGAAATAAGTGTGGCCCTGCACCTTGCAGTTCCAGCACACAAGGGTGTTCACTTCGGCATATCTCAGCGGAGGATTTTTCGTGCGTGCCCCACCGAATTGGTACGCAGCCAATTGCTCATCAGATTCCTTCTCTTCAAATTCCACCTCACTCACACCATGTCTAACTGGAGGCCTACCTGATGGTTTGGATATATCCCTATCTCTCCTAGAGAATGCCGCCTCAGCTTCCATGCACACATACCTCAACTGATCCAACGAAAAGATGGCTTGAGGAAACACTAAATTTCTTATCCTCTCGTTAAGATTTCGCTTCAGGATTTTAACCATGTCGGCCTCCGGAATCGGCATCCTCAACTGAAATCTCATCTTGCTAATAGCTGCAAAGAATTCCTCACTACTCTCATACGAATTCTGCTTCCGTTCTAAAATGTTGCGTACTATTTCCAGGTCGGTCAGGGTGTTCTTATATCGGCTCAATAACGCCGCTTTCAAGGTTGGCCAGTCGAATTGATTATCCACCTGAAACTGCCATAACCAGTCATAAGCGGGTCCTGAAAGCAGTAGATGGAAATCTCTCAAGATTTCATTCCAAGAACACCCATACCGACTCTGCAGTTTTTCCAGACGAAAGACAAAATCTTCAACCGTCAGTTTGTTAGTCAGACCGTCGAATTTTAAACCCCACTTGTCTACCTTTATTGGAGCCTTATATCCCGAATGCACACAAGGACTGATATTAGGGGGAGGATACGGGAATGGAAAAGGCGTGGGGCAAGACGTTTGACCGTTTCCAGGTTGCCCATAAAAGGTAGGTTGATTACCCGGAGGTGGGTAGGGTATTTCAAACGCTACTGTCGGAACTGGTCTTCTAGGTTGGTGTCTTACAAAAGCGCTCTTAGCTGAATCCGCTGAAGGAATTACTGGTGGAGGTCTTGCAGGAGCAGGTGTATACATTGGCACTGGAGGCGGGCCCAACGGCCAAGAATTTTGGGACTGAGGGGGTCCCGTCGAAGCTGGAGGTGGTCTAGGAACTTGTTTAGTCACTGCAGGAGCAGAACCAGCCAAGTTCAAAGTTTTAAACAAGTCGCTAAGCTGAGTATGGATCTCCTCCTTCAACGTATTAGCGACTTCTAGCTGCATCGCTTGCTTGCAGGTAGCTACACTTTTTAATACAGTTAAATTTATATATGATTTCAAATCCTCTGATATTATTTTTTTTTGTTTTGTTTTAGGAATAGACTGGACTAAACATTCTAAAACCTCCCTAGAGCCATGATTAGAGGTGCCGGTATAAGGCCGGTCATCAAAATCCCTACCTGCAGTTGCCCTAACAGTGTTGTTCAGGGTAACAAAAGTTTCGCGCCTAGGGGATACGTATTCGGCCCCTCCGCCACTGAGATCGCTATAAGATGGAGCCGAGATCGAATCCTCAGTGGCGCCCTCATGCACCTCCGGCGCAGAAACATTAGAACTACCTACTTGGTGGGATGCGGATCGCATATGTCGTTCGGATATAAGGGGTGAATGCAAAACTCTTTGCCTAACAGCTGGGTTTAAATTGTGAGTAGCCTACCTCACTTGTCAGCTGATTAATGCGATTCTCTTCTTCTTTATTTGGGTGGGCCATATTCACTCTTGATCAACGGATGGTCCAACAAGAACGAAAGATAACGAATATTAACGGAAAGCTGCACTCACAAGTGATAAGTTTAATCGAAAATGGTATCGGTGTATCCTAAGACTTTAAAACAAAATGTAAAAGGCAAAGCAATTATAAATAATTAAACAAAAACGTAATTAAACCAAAATGTAGGTACATTAAACTTAAAACAAAAAAACAATGTTAAATTTCCAGAAAAATAATATATATGGTATTAACCAAAATTATTGAAATATCGAAAAAATGTAAATATTTGACAAAAACCTGTATATCAATAAATAACAAAAAAATTGTTAAATTTGGAACAAAACAAATAAAAATAATGAAAATAGTACCACCCAAAGTTACTGAATCATAAAAAAAATAAGAAATGTAAATAATTAGCAAAAAAAAAAAACAAAAACTGTATGTGACTAAATAACAAAAAAAAAAAGAAAAATATAAATATTGAAATGAACAAAAATAAAGTATGTAATAGAAAAACTAAAAATATCGAATTAATTATTTTCAAAATCCAAAACAAGAAAATTAAAGAAAACAACAAAATTAATAAATGACCGAAGAAAATATCAAAATTTATCAATTAATTTGCTTCGCAAACGAAAACCAAAATTGAAAAACAGAAAAGGTAAATAAATAAAAATAAACTTAATAAATTAACGAAAATTTGTTAAATTAACGAAAATTTGTGTTTTGACTTACAAAAACAAAAATCTCGAAAAAAAACTTACAACCGAAAACGAACTGCATATCACAGAAAAGTTACATAAAATTAACAAAAAAAAATATTGAATTTCCTAACTTAATAAAGTTTTTGAAAATTTAAAGAGACTTTTTCTTTAGAAAAAGATCCCAAATCAGCAAAACGAAAAAAGGAAGTATTATTTTTAAAAGTTTTCTTCAATTTCAGAAAATTTATCAGTTTTAAGAAAAACAACTTAATTGAAGAATAACAAACGAACCTTGACAACAAAAAGAAATAAATAAATAGATAATTCAAGACTCCAACTAAACGTCTAAATTTTACTTAAATAAAATTATTATTATATACTGAATATTCACCGAAATCAATAAATGATTTGAAAAACAAGGTTCATTAACCAGAAAAAAAATTATGCTTAACCAAAACCTATCTTGCAAAAACTTTTTATCTTATATTTTCTGCTTTTATAAGTAAATTTACAGATTTTTTTTTCAAGTTTATAAAACAAATGCTTATTTGAAATTAGCAAAACAAATTAATTTACAGAAAGGCAAATTTTCTTATCAGTTTTAAATTTCTATTATAAAAAAACCCAAAACATTAAGAAACCTTTCTATCAAAAACAACACAAACAAGGTCAAAAACGGAGAATATAACCTAAGCAAAACGAAAACAGTAAGTCAAACGACGAACAAAATTATATTTTTAGGTAATAAGTTTTGAATATTTAACTGTATATTTTTAATTTATTATTATGATTCTACTTAAGTGATTATTTTTTTTTTCTTTTAGTATAATACTTTTCATCACCCGAGATTTAATTACCATCACATTGTAGTAAATTTTGTAACTTAAAATTAAGGTTGCTTAAGTTGTTTCAACATAAGAGGAATTTAATTTTGAATTTTTTGTAAAGACTTAAGTTTTATATTCTATTAGGTTGTCGTATTTTAGCTAGTATCATACACATTTGGGGTGCTTTACGTCGCTTCTTTTCGGTGGTTTCTTTCGCTACATGGTATGATCCTACTTACGATCATCACTGAAACAAAAGACAACAGACGGACGAACTAAAATCCCTGATGTGACAATAATAATATGGGAAAACTACTAGAAACACTAACAAATCATATTACAAAGTTTTCTCTCACCATTCCCGCAATTCTAGTCTGTCGCAAGGACCTTGCTAGAAGACATGAAACGGTGAGATAGAACTGGACGAACATCTTGGAACGGTGCTGTCGGACTAAACGTCACACACAGTCACCGCTACCAAATAGAAAATGACAAGACTGTTGAATTGAAAATTGAAAATTTAGAAATAGAATAGTAAAAATAGTAAGGATAGGAATGGGAAAAACAATACTAAAATACGCTATCTGATCTTACTCAAGCTTTTGCAAAAGAACGTCGCAATACACCTAGGTTCGTCTGTGACCTTCCTGATGCAGACATACGCCTTTTTCAAAAACTTCAGTAATGCCAAATAAAACGCATAACACTTATTAACCGCCGTCGCTGTGAATTTCCAAACACTCGTCGCAATACAACTAGGTACGCCTGAGGCCTTCCTGTTGCAGACTTACGAGTTTTAAAAATTCACAGCAAGTTTGGTTGGGTACTTCACAACATAAACGAACTGAAACAAAGACTACAAAAACTATCTCGTCAAGAAAACGTTCCAACTACGTTGAAAAAACGCTTTAGCGACGTTGGGCGCCATAATTGTTGCGTGCAAGAGGAGGTGGATTGGTCGCGGTAGTGGGGATGGGTAGGAAAAAGGACGGGCTAGGATATTGAAAAGGAATATTTCGGAAAAGGGATAGAATGCTAAGTTCCGGGGGGCGTGGCCTGCTTGCTATGCACGGCATCAGCTCGTCGGACGGGGGGGATTTTCCCCCGGAAACCTAACCTCACCTGCAAACAAAAAAAAACACAGATCAGGCCTAAGGAAAGGAAAAGGAAATTGGAAGATAAAGACGGACGGACTATTGTCACATCAAGGCACTGCGGATGTTGTTGCAGTGAGGCCATTACCCACCCTACCTTAGGAATCTTCGGCCATTTTTAGATTCCCCCAAGATGGTGGATGATCGGTTTCAGATCATACCATCTTCACCGAAACTTTCAGCCACCTTCAGCACCCCCTGAAAAATGTCTTTAAAAAAGCATTGTTTCCCTTACGTGAAACGAGAAAAAAAACCGAAAAATTATTTTTTTTCTAAACATTACAAAATTTCTTAAGGTTTTATTCTCATAGGCAAAAAAAAATGTTTTAATATTTTGAAAGAATATGAGGTACTTTGACAAAAGACTATATATAAAAAAAATTACGAAATTAAGCAAGAAAATAAATGCGAACAAAAAAAAACGGTTTCTTTCAGAAAAAAAAACACTACAAAAAAAAGGATATACCTATGCGGTATTTAAATTGTCACACAACAAAAAAAAACGCAACGGCCCTGGTTTCCCTACCCCTATAGAGCTCTTTGGAGGTGCTTCACCTAAGAACACACAAAAAAATCAGATCGCGGAAGCCTCTGCTGAAACCGGCTTTTTTTTCCACTTACAGGGTAATTAGGATATGAATTATAAATCAAATGAAAAAAAATATTCCACTAAACTAAATGAAATGAATTAAATTTTAAACTAATTATAAATATGTAATTATGAATGTTGTAAAATTAAATGTAAATGTAGCAGTATAAAAATACAAAAAAATAAGAGACGATCACAAACAAAAAATTTTCGTTTAAATATATATTTAAATATTTTATTATTATTATTTTTTTTTATTTATTTATTTTTTTTTTATAGTCAAGGACTCACGGACTTTTTCTCGTTATTTTCAATTTTTCAGGAACTCGGCGAAAATATATGGCGGACGATCTCTGTCGCTTAAGCAGCATAAATTTCACGCAAGGAATTCTTGTCCGGAGCAATTGCCGGAATGATTACCTCAGGATTCGTTTCCAGTGTATCGCACACGCAAGTTGGTAATGGTCAACAAAAATATGGAGTGCAGAAATGTTGATAAAAAGAATGTCGAAAAAAAATGACCAAAAAAAATGTTGCGGCGGCACAGGTTTGGAACACTTCTGTAGCCGCCAAAAATAATATACCTACAAAATTTATATATCTCTTATATTTGCAATAATAATTTTTTCTATCACTCACCGCTTTCGAATTTTCAATTTAATTTATATGTGACTGGATCACAATAATAAAAAAAACGATTAGCAATAAGCAACCAAAAAATGGAACTTCCATAAAAACGTTATCACACCGAACCAAATTCCTTGTTTTTTTTTCTTCTTTTAAAATTTTAAATGTTCCTCAATTACTTATTATCTCCGACTGTTGGCTCAACCGATCGTCTTTTCGTTTTTCCTTGTTTACCATGAGTCGTCAAAACCCAATTCTGCCATAGGCAGAAAAGCCTACCAGAAGGAAAGAGCAAGCCCTATGACACTATGAGGAAGACACCTCTTAGTAGCAACAAAATTAAGTCAGATGATTCTACCCTAACTGCACAACATCACCCGATCGTCATCTTTATTATACACGTACACCGATTGCTGGCTTAGTATAAGTGTTGTTTTTTTTTCATAGCCGTTTGGTTGTGTTGCTGAAGTGGAACCCATTTCAGGCAGTACCAACAACTTCATGGTGTGTTCAGAAACTGTCGGAACCAAAATCAGGTTTATAAGCCGAAGTTATTGGCCAACAGGTGGGGCTTGTAAAAGTTTGTCTTGTTTTCTGTTTATTTTATATTAGTTTTGTTTAAGTATACTCTTATATGGGTGGAGAAATGTAACTCCTAAAACCTGAATCAGAATTGAAACGTAACCGGACTAAAACTCCGGCGTAGAAACAAACAAAAATAAACAGAACACAAGTGAAGACAAAAACGACACGTGTGGACGTAAAGTGAAAACAGGCTACACCTAATTTTTAGGATATTTAGCAACGACCAGAAACCCCGGTAAACCCCCGATACCAAATAATTTTTTTTCTCCGTCAAAATGAACTGTCAAAAATTGTTTGAAAAAAATATTCAGCAAAGCCGATACCTTTGTCTCACGAATCTGAATTAGAAAAAGTAGACATAAGCCTCGGGAAGTTACAGTTCAACGAACATCAGGTTATTCCCGCATTTACGCAAGTAATTTTAAGGGAGTGTTCATGCAAACTTTTTGCGGAAAAATTATCTCGTTGCATGAATACCCTTAGTCCGGGCATACACGAGCGACTTATCACCATAATTTCCTCCATTTTATTGACATTACTGACAAATCGGGTAAGGGGTTTGAAAATTGGTCATTATTTTCGTCATTAAAAAAAACTGTCAGAGAAGACTGGCATTAAATATTGCCCTTATAATGGCTTTCGTGTAAATGCACAATGATTACTGATTTGATTTTACCATTATTTTGCCAGTTTAATGGCATGAACTAATGACACTACACCGAATATATTATAATTTTCTAACACAACTAAAACAGGTAACAAACAAAAATCCAAAGAAAACAAAACCCACCTTGCCACACACAAACTCTATTATTTCCCCACTCGCCAAGAATTGGAATGTGAATTCCCTTCCTCGGTCCCTGGATACATAATATGTGTCTTCAACTGGATCCGCCCCTTTAATGGGAATGTATCAAGTAAGCCGAATTCAATCTAATTCTAAGAACTAAGTAAATCCAGATTCAATCCTGATTCAATTTTCCGTTTATCTGTGATCCACAAACAATTTTCAATCAAGAATCAAGGAAAACAAACCTACGACACTTCTGTTTTCTACCACAGATGAGCCGTACCAAAATGGAACAACTAAGCAGCAATCTTGGGTTAGCCTACTAGCTAGTGCTCTTAAGAAACTGATAGTTCTGCATCTGTGGC
This sequence comes from Philhelius pedissequus, assembly GCA_910595825.1. NCBI lineage: Eukaryota > Metazoa > Arthropoda > Insecta > Diptera > Syrphidae > Philhelius > Philhelius pedissequus. The sequence continues at coordinate 175,197,689 of OU343160.1, read as the reverse complement.
TGAAAACTAAGATTTTTGCCCCTGTGTGCATGCCCATTCGGCTGTTGGATTTCACCACTACCAATGGATAGAGTCACACTTCCAAATACAGCACGGTAAACCTATGGGTTTGGATAGTGCCGATAGTGTGTACTATAATCTGTGGTTGGGAATCTCCACAGATAGTACGATAGGACAAACATAGTAAAATAGGACAAAAGAGAAGATGGCCGCTAGTTATTTTGTTAAGTCAATGATATATTTTCCTAATTATTTTTTTGTTTTTATTTTTATATATGCATTTTATTAATGAACGTTTTTCCATTTTCAGATATGTAAGGAATTCCGGACAGCCCGATCACAACAATACTTTTAACTTTATCCGGATCGACATGAAGTCAATTTCTGTCAACTACATAACCGAAAAATTTCAAGGAAGGCCTACAAAAATAAAATTTTTCAAAACCTGCTTTCAGAACTGCTTCCCTCAATCTCCTAAATACTTCTTTTAAAATATCTTAATGTTTGTCAAAACTATAGGTGACGATGATGATGTCATCAATGTAGACAAAGACGTAAGGTTCTAGGTCTGGACCTAAAACATCCTCAATAAACCCTTGCCACGTTGCTGGGGAGTTTTGTAAACCAAATGGCATTCTCCGAAATCGGTATAACCCTCTGCCTGGCACTGTGAAAGCAGTATACTTCTTTGACTCTTCTTCCATTGGGATTCGCGAACAGGCGGATCTTATATCTAAAGAAGACAAATATTTCGCGTTCCGAAGTTTATCCAAAATTGCTGTTATAAACGGGGGCGTCTAAGTATCCCTATAAGTTACCTCGCTAAGCTTTCTGTAATCAACACAAAATCGAAATTTCTTGACTTACAAAATCGGAGAGGCCCATGGTCTTTTCAATTTTTCTATCACACTTGACTCTAACATTTCTTGAATTTCTATATCTATATGCTGCTGAATGGCTGGGGAAACCGGGTAATATCTCTGTTTGGTCGGTTCTGCCGATATCCTAATCTTATGCTCTACTCAATTTGAACATCCTAAACCTTCACTCATACTTTGAAGTAATTTTCCACATCCGAAATTGTTGTTAACCTCCTGATCTGAAGTTCCACATCTCTGAACTTAATCCGGGACTATGCCCGTGAGTGCCCAAAAATCTGCACCGATGTGAGAAAGTTGGAATAACTAAGCACTCCAAAAAGATTGCTTTTCCTTCAATTTCTATGGGGATAGTTACACATCCTGAAAATCCTACTCCTGCCCCATCTGCTAATGTAACTGACCCAATTTTTGAATCTTCTACTTTAACTCCTAAATCTTTTAAGATCCCACATCCATCCCCTCCTATAATTGTGCGTGAAGCACCAGAATCGAAGAGGCCTAAAAACTTTACTCCATAAATTTTGACATCTAAATATGGGTGGCAATGGCGCAGTGGATAAAGTGCTTGTTTGCTAACTTAGACGTGCGCTTTCGATCCCCACGCTAGGCGCATTCTTTTCTTTACCTCCAATTTTAATTGGATGCCGTCCTGGTTCTCAAATCCACTGTTGCAAACTAGTGCCGAGCAATTCAGGTTGAATTTAAAGACCTTAAGTCTTACAGGCATATAATTAAATTTAAAAAAATATGGCCTAGTGTCCCTACCACTTGCCGCTAATGTGAAGTTTAACTGTACCTGAGAAACCAACTGATCACCATCAGACGACCTGTCCAAACTCTTCGAACTTCTCGTCCTGCTGACGCGAGAGTCCGGTTCCCATTTTCCCCCGAACAACGCTGACAATTATTGCGCGAAAGCCCTACTGTGCCACGTCCAAAACAACGCTGGGAGCAGAACAACAATTAGCAAAATGACCCTCCAGACCACAATTAAAACATTTGATGACCCGACGAGGTGGGGGTGGATTTTCTGAAACAGGGGCAGCAGCCACTGCAACCCTGGCATGTGCTATCGAGCTCAGCTGATATCCACACTCTGATTCTAAAAGCTTCTTCCCTCTAGATGGTGGTGTAAATGTATCTACATTTACCTTCAAAGTATCAATTTCTCTTCCAAGCACAGCAAGTTCTTTAACTGAAGCTGTCCTAGCAAAGGCAATCTGCTTTTGGAAAAATGGATCGACGTTTTTTTTAAGAATAGTAAGTTTTCTTCCCTCAGATAATGGTTCCGATGATCTCCTAAACAAAGTCCGCATCACACTCAAGTAACTTCCAAAAGTTTCATCCTTACCTTGCGTCCTACGATTAATTTGTTCTAATACAATATCATCGTAGCTTACAAGCAAGAACTCGGCCTTTAGTTCCTGAACAAACTCCTGCCAATATATAAATATATCCTCTCTTACAGCTCTGAACCACATGAGTGCCCTACCAGATAAAAGTTCTGCTGCCGATTTAAAAAGATGAGTATCCGAAACATTGTTCGCTAAACTAAGTTCTTCAACCCCTTCTAAGAAAGAATTTACTGATGAGTTATCCGACTGGCCAGTAAATTTGACGCGCCATTTCCCTAACCGCTCAAAACATCTTTCCTGAATTACTATTCTGTCTAAGCCTCGTTCTGGTGCGCTAACATCTACAAACTTAAATTAGTTTGAAAGTCCGCACCAGTTTGCCGTAATGTCTGCATTACCTGTTGAGAACTCGTTGGTTGTAGCGGTCGAATTCCTTGTTGGTTTTGTCCATTCGTTGGAGGGTTCTTTGTTGGCTTTTCTTCTATGTCGCTATTTTCACCTTCACCGTTAAGATCACCTAATAGCATTGTAAAAAATGTCCAGGAAAAAACCAAGTAAAAATTCAACAGATTTTATTATCAAATATAGATTTATGTATAACGTTTGAATGGATTAATGCAACTGAACTTTTAATGACAAGAGTATGAGCTGTTATAGAATGACATTGTGATTGTATCTGTGAAGATTATATAATACAAGTATATAAAAGACAAAGAGCATTATTAAAATGTATATATAAATGATATTGGATTAAGGATTCAACAGTTAATTTTTAACATCCTCGGGGGGGGGGGGGGCAAGGTTGAACTTCGAGTGGATAAATCAACTGGATTGGACGTCGGAACCGCTTCCCATCAGATAATCGAACTTGCAACTGTAGATAAGCCTCGGGTTATTTCAAGGTGTACGGCACGTACAGCAGAACACGTGAAAATGGCGATGTAAGCCTTAGCAGCATTCGAGTTCTCATCATAGGAGTAGAGTGGGCCCGCAAAATCGACACCCACATTGTCGAATGGTCGTGATAGAGATACCCTTTCGATTGGCAATGGGGCAAAAGGCCCCATAGCTTTCTGCACACAAAACAATTTTTAGTTCGTCTTTTGATAGCCTGGCGACCTTTGACTATCCAAAACCGTTTGCGAAGTTTCGTTAGAACAGTGTTGACACCGGCATGCATGGTTTGCTCATGATAGTCATCAATAAGAAGATCTAGGAGTGTGGAATGCGGTGGAAGTATCATAGGATGCTTAAAATCCATTGGTTCGTCTAGCGTTTGCAGGCGCCCTGCCAACCTCAGTAAATTGCAGCCGTCTAAGAAGGGTGACAGCTCAAATATATTTGAAGACGTCATCAAGGCTTTTCCCTTCTGCAAAAGACTAATTTCATTAACAAAATTTTGTCTTTGTACATACCTTAACCAATGATTTTCAGCTATGTCGATTTCGTTTGCGCATAAAGGTGGAACATCAGCAAACGGTAGCACGTTCTCCGATTTTTTCTCCTCTTTAAAGGTTCTTATTGAGCGCAAGACAAAGGCAGTCGCTCTGATGAGATGTTTCCAGGTACTATAATTGCTGTAGCACAACAATGGATCCTCAGTGAAATTTTCTGTTGATGAAACTGATTCGGTCAGAAGAATTGTGGTGACATCGCGAAGTAGAACTTCTTCTTGTATAAAAGAATCGTCACTGTTTCCAAGCCAACTTGGACCGTGAGACCACAATTGGGAATTTCGCAGAATCTTTCCACTTACACCTCGGGTAAGAAGATCTGCTGGGTTGTCTTTTCCTCTGCAGTGATTCCACTGTGAAACCGTAGTAAGCCGTCGAATTTCATTAACTCTGTTCTGGACGTAGAGCTGCCAACGCTGCACATCTCCTTGGATCCAGCTCAAGGTAATCTTCGAATCCGTCCAGAGGAAGTATTCAACCGAAGAACGCTTGAGACATCTCCTTAGGTAAGACTGAAGACGTGCCGCAATAAGAGCGGCTGTAAGCTCCAACTTAGGTAGTGTCAACTCACTGGCACCATTCATCTTTAAAGGGGCGACACGGTTTTTGGCACACAAAAAAGAAACGTTGATTTTTCCATTGCAGGAAATAGACTTTATAAATGCCACTGACCTGAATGCCTTTGTGCTGGCATCTGCAAATATGTGGATCTGGAATGTTCCTTCGCTTAATGGAATGGAAATTGCAGCTCTTGAAAACATGAGGTCTTGAAGTTCGAGAACACTCTTGACACAATCGTTCCATTCAGCAGATCTCCTCAGCTGATCTCCTGTCAAAATTTGATCCCAAAGTAGATTTTGTTTCCATAGTTTCTGGAAGAGAATTTTTAATTTAACAATAGTTGGACCTATCGGATCGAATATCCTCGCAATAGTTTGGAGTACATTGCGTTTGGTTCCTTTCGTTGATTCTGAACTAACAACACTCAGCACAGATTCCATTGGAACAGACAATTCATCGCTGTAGGTGAACCAAGAAAGGCCCAACAATTTTTGCATAGAAGGGGCGTTGTTCACATTCATTGCCCCTCGAACGAGTTGACTGCTCGAGTTCCATTTGTGAAGATTCATCGAAGCTCGTTTGAGGATCTCTACCACTTCGGCACACATTGCACTTCCTTGCTTTTCGTAGTCTGTACTGATGACTAGATCATCCATGTATATGCTCTCCAGTAGTATAGCACAGGTGGTTGGAAAATCCTTTGCTTCAAGCTTAAGGTGGTATTTAATTGTTGCACACAACAAAAACGGGCTACAATTGACACCAAACGTTACTCTCGTCATCCTGTATTCAGTAAACTTTGGCCTATCGCTAGCAGATGTCAATTTGCTTCCAAACCATATGAAGCGATGGCTATCACCATCATCTTCGCATAAGGCTATCTGGAGAAAAGCCTTCTCGATGTCTGCGACGATGCCATGGAGTCCTAAGCGAAAATTTAGGAGAATTTTCATAACAGATGAGCGTTAAGAGAGCCAGTTCTACCGCTCTGTGCCGACGCGTCAAAAGCCACACGAAGCTTTGTGGTACCTTCCTCTTTGTACACAGGTTGATGTGTAAGGTAGAATACATCTGATGGTTGGTGGCACTGTTTATATGATGTAGGTGTAACTGGTTGCACAATGCCATCGCAAATTAGTTTTCGGATGGCTTCATCGTAGTTTAACAATTTAACTGGATCTCTGGACAGCCGGCGGATAATATAGTTCAAACGCTGAATGGCTTTTACTTACTTGGCACTTACACCAATGTGAATGCCTTGCAATGTCCAACCAAAAACAGTCTCAACAGCTCTTAGTCGCTTGGTTAGTTGGCGCTGCTTCCCTGTGACGATGGTCCAATAGAAGTCCGATCCAATTAAGAGGCTAAGTCCCTCCTCTATCTCCATATTGTTAGGTGGAACATCAGATAGTTGAATGCCTTCAAAAAGTGGACACTCAGCTTCTGGAACGGTCAGCACATCGACACAGATTTCAGGCACTACAATTGCTTCCAAAGTGACAAGCGTCTTGGAGTTAAATAGGCTCTTTAAGTTAATTTTAATTTTCATAAACTTTTCAATGGGATTAGCCTCTTTACTCCCAAATGGCATCACAGATAAGTCGACTGTACCGATCGTTTTTAATTTTAATTTATTTGCAACAGTTTCGCGAATATATGTGTGCTGGCTGCCACCATCTATAATAGCACGAATTGAAACATTTCTTGTGTTTGAAGCGACAGCACATTTAACTGTTTTTAATAAAATATTTTCGGTCATATTATGTGCACATAAATTCAAAGCGGTTTTACTTTTGTCATCCCTCTCTTGCAATGTATTTTTTAAGGTAGGATCACACATAGACGACATGTGCCTACCTTTGCACTTGTTGCACGAGAGAAATTTACCGCTTCTGCATTTCTTAGACGAATGACCAATTCTAGCACAACGGAAACATCTACCGCGGCTCCGCAATATTTGTCTCTTGTCTGTGATGGATATATTGCTGTCACAGTCTTTTGTGTTATGTTTGGCTGATTTGCAAAAAATACATGCAGCTTCAACTGTACTGACAGCCACCAAACTAGAGGCTGTCGATTGGGCAACGGTTCTTACCTTTGCACTTGTGTGTCTGACACCACTTTTCTCTAGTGATTCAACTTCACGTTTTAAAAACCGCAAAATGCCTTTCACCTGTTCTCCACCAATTTGTGAAGGAGAAGTTCCATTATCGGATGTTGTTTCTGCAGATTCTTGTACGTTTTCAGCGCTCTCCTCTTGTCTATGAAATTCAATGCGAAGAGCCGTTGGTAGACATCGGAGCAATATGGATCTGAGCATGACGTAATAATTACTTGTTGGCCAATTGTAATATGCTTATTGTTGAATATGCTTATCGATGAGCTTTTCGGTACTTCCATATCGTTCTTGTAGAAGGCCAACAGCAGCATCGTAGCATTTTTCAGATGGTGTGAAGCCTGAAATACACTTTTTGGGTCACCTGTTAGAACTGATTCGGGGTAGTTGAATTTTTCTGGGCCTGGTAAATTTGAATTTTCGTAAACTGCACTACGAAATTGCTCCCAAAAGGGCAACCATTCGCAAAAAGAACCATCAAAGCGTCTGAGAGGTAGTTTTGGGAGATTACAGGCATTGTTCTTTGGCAAAAATTTAGTGGATATCTCTACAGAATGTGTATAAATAGGTTGTATTTTTCTTTTAATTTTCATTATAGTCTTACTTGTTAATCTAGTATTATACTTCTTAACTCAAACTTAAAATTATTTTATTGTATTCAACTATTTTAAAATGGAATAGTTTTTACAAAAAATTAATAAATACATCTTTGAAAAACCTCTACTCCCTTTGAAGGACTTGGGGTCAACACCAAAAACAAATAAAATGAATAGTTGCGTGTGTGACGTATGCAGTGCTAAATTTACACGAAGGAGCAGTCTGAATAGACATATAAGAGCTGCACATGCTGATAAAATTAAATTTCCTCAGTGTGACAAAACATATACACGAAAGGATTCAATTTTGGAACACTTCCTGTCAAGAGCGAGTAATTGATCAACCAACTAGCAGCAAGAGAAAACTTCCAAAAGACATGAATGATTCCCTCTCCCAACCGCATTCATCATTGAAAAAACGTAGATGTGAAAACTGTAAATAGATGTGCTAGTATCTGGATGGGGTCATCACACTAGAACTAATGAACATAAGAGAAAGAGCAAAGTTCCAGTCAACAATACTCGTTTTAACAAAATAAGGCATTGTTTTGAAGGTAAAGTGGAAACCTATTCCTTAGAAAATACTACACTTGATATAATTAAATTACTTGAAAACTCGTTTGAAACCAAAGAGAGTATAAAGTTCAGCTTTGAACTATTTGCAGAGTTAATAAAATTTATATCAACACAAGGAGAATCAGAAAAAAGTGAAATAAGCATAAAATCGTTTAAATGTCCAATGCAAATAGCTTTACAAAATGATGATTTGAAAGATATAATTGAAAATATGTTTAAAACAAATGAAGTTAAGAGAAGAGAAGAGAAGAAGTGAAGAGATTCAGGATGGGCACTATTGTGTATTAAACATATTGAAGTAAATATTAACGAGTATAAGCACTTAAGAGGTTCGAGCTATTTAAGTCTTCCAAAAAGCATTGAACTAAGACATGCCTGTGTTAATGTCCAAAATAATGATGAATTCTGTTTTAAATGGGCGGTTGTATCAGCTCTTTACCCCGTAGATACAAATACAAATAGACCAATCAGTTATCAGATTGAAAATATTCAACATGAAGTGGTAAGTTTAATGAGCGGAATTCAAATTGACTTTACAAATTTAGTGTTTCCTTTGAAACACTATAACACTATTTATACTAATTGTGGGATTGAGACACTCAATCCCACAATTAGTATAAATGTTTTCGGAATAGAAACAAATGGATCTGAAGAAAGTTCTAGAGTTGTTGGCTCATATTTCAACTCTCAACACAAAAGACAACAACATATTAATTTATTACTGATACAAGAAGGAGATTGTAGCCATTAAGTTTGGATAAAAAATATGTCTAGATTAACAGGAGCACAACTGAGTCATGGCAAACGATCAGTAATAATATGTAATTCATGTCTGCAAACGATCAACACAGATGAAGCATTTGAGAAGCATGAAAATGAATGTAATAAAAATGTGACAACACTACCAGATGTTCCAAATAATATACTACAGTTTGAACATCAACATAGATCACTAAAAGTACCATTTGCCATCTATGCAGATTTTGAGTGTATGCTGGTGAATATCGATAGCTGTCAACCTGATCCATCAAACTCATCAACTACATCTATTAAAAAACATGTTCCAATTGCTGTATCCTATTTTATCAAATGTTCATTTAATACATCTTTGAATAAACTTTTCAAACACACCGGTAAGTAAAAATTATTCTTAAAATCTCATTTCGTATTTAATATATAAATTGTCTGGTAATATATTATAATTATTTTTTGTTTTTTATTCTAGGTGAAGACTGTACACACGTTTTTAGAGCGAACTTGCACGAAGACTGTCAAAATATTTATAAAAATTATTTGGGGAGAAAATCCCGATGACTATGACACCTCAGGATGAAATTAATTTTCAACAAGCAACAACATTTCATATCTGTAAGAAACCAGTGTGGGGAAGTCTAAAGGTTCGGGATCATGACCATCTAACTGCAAAATTCAGAGCGGCCGCACATTCCAAATGTAATTTAAATTATAAGATACCTAAATTTATTCATATTTTTTCCATAACTTAACGGGTTATGACTCGCATTTATTCATAAAAGAGCTGGGTAATATCAAAGGGTCTATAAATATTATTCCTCTCAACAAAGAGAAATATATATCAATGTCATCAAAAATCTTAATAAATAGCAAGCAAGGAGAGTTTTTAGAATTACGATTCTTAGACTCATTAAGATTTCTACCTTCGAATATTGATAGTATAGCAAAAACATTAGATAAAAAAAAAGATTTTAAAATTTTAACATCATTTTTCAAAGATGATGAATCTTTTCAACTAATGACTCGTAAGAGTGTTTTCTGCTATGACTATTTAGACTCTATAGACAAATTAAGTGAGACAGAGCTCCCACCAATAGAATCTTTTAGAAATTCTTTGATTGAAGAAGATTGCAACCAAGATGACAATAATCACGCTTTAAAAGTTTGGTCACAGATGTTTTAATTTTAGCAGACATTTTCGAAAAATTCAGAATTGATTCTAGAACAATTTACGGTCTAGACCCCTGTCACTATTATACATTACCAGGTTTTTCGTGGGATGATATGTTGAAAGAAACAGGTGTAAAACTTGAACTTTTAACTAACATAAACATGTATAACTTTTTCGCTAAAGGTATAAGAGGAGGTTTGACACAGTGTAGCCTACGACATTCTAAAGCAAATAATAAATATATGTCTGATTATGATTCAAGTAAACCATCTGATTATTTAATGTATTTGGATGCTAATAATCTTTACGGTTGGGCAATGTCTGACTATCTACCACATTCAGACTTTAAATGGGTTGAACCTCCAGATAATTTAGATGGGATTAAAGAATGGTTAATTTCAAATATAAACATTGGTTATGTTTTAGAAGTTGATCTCGAATATCCTAAAGAAATACATGATGATCACAACGATCTTCCTTTCTGCCCCTCAAATATTTCATTGTCTAACAAATCAGATAAAAAATTAATTGCTGATTTAAATAATAAGGTAAATTGTATAATACATTACAAAAGTTTAATCCAGTGCCTTGAAAATGGTTTAGTGCTGAAGAAAATTCACAGAGTGATGCAATTCAAACAATCTAAATGGTTGAAAAAATATATTGATTTAAACAATGAACTTAGAAAAAAAGCAACTACAAAGTTTGAAAAGGATCAGCGTAAACTCTGTAATAATGCTGTATTTGGAAAAACTATGGAGGATGTAGACAAACGAAAAGATGTTCGAATTGCTGATTCAGTAGAAAGCAGAGGTAGACAGTTTGGTAGTCGTGCTCTTATCGCTAAACCTAATTTTCATAGCATTTTAGAATTTTCCGAAACTATGGCTGCTATTCAGTTAAAACGAATTTACTGTGTCTATAATAAGCCTATATACTTAGGTTTTTGTGTATTAGAGATTTCAAAGTATAAAATATATGACTTTCATTATGCTTATATGAAAGCAAAATTTACTAAGAACCTACAACTAGCTTATATGGATACTGACTCATTTATTTATCAAATACGAACTGATGACTCTTACAGCGATATAAGGGGTGATATAATTAAAATGTTTGATAGTTCAGATTACCCCCTACATAAACCCTTTGATATTGCTCAGCTCAATGTGAAAAAATTAGGTTATATGAAGGATGAGAATAATGGAAGAATAATGAAGGAATTTATTGAGTTAAGAGCTAAAATGTATAGTATTGATATTAAAGATGCATCCGTTATAAAAAAGCAAAAGGTGTTAAATCAGCAGCTGTAAAAAAATTATCTTTGCAAAATTATAGAGATTGCTTGCTTCATAAGCGTAACTTTTATAGTAAAACTAGCGGCCCGGTACGTGCTTCGCTACGTATAAAGTGAAATAATAAACAAATTTAATTGTAACATCAAATTCATTTATTCAAACAAAAAAATATTTTATTAATTCCTAGCTATTTTAAAACTTAATCCAAAACATTTGGATAAACAATATTTTTTGTTTTTCCATTTTGAGCTTGAATGAACAAACGGCTGGGGGTACCGACTCTGGAACAGGCAACATAAAGTTGGCCATGTGAAAAACATGATTCCTCCAAATTCACACAACAAACGTGAAGTGTTTGCCCTTGGGCCTTGTTGATGGACATCGCAAATGATAAACGCGAAGGATATTGTAATTGTTTGAACTCAAATGGCATATCAGTTGTAATCATAGGGATACGCGGTATCAAACAAACTTCTCCTTTTGATTTACCAGTTAAGATCGTAGTTTCAATCAAATTTGGCAATAGTTTTTTCACTGCCAATCTGGTGCCATTACACAGTTTTGGTGGATTAATATTTCGCAATAATATAATCAAAGAACCAACTTTCAGATTTAAGCAATGCGGTGGCATACCAGCCGGTTCCAATGAATTTAAAAATTCAATTGGATAACTCACTGCCTCATCTTGATTCATAACACGGTCAATTGATTTATATGTAGTGACTTCACCTGGCAGTTTCGCTTGAATTTGAAAATTAATGGCATTGATATGAATGTTCTTCGGTGCTAAAATGGCGCGTTCTCTCAACCAATCATGATTTCTATAATTCTGAATAATATTCGGAAAAACACATTCAATCAATTCATCTATCCATTTCGCAGTTGTACAAAAATTGTTTGGTACAGCGATCAATCCGTTGGTACTGTCGATTTGTATTTTGCCATCACCAATTTCTAACAATTACTTTGCGAATTCATGGGCAGCTGGATCATTTTGTAGGTGAATACGCATATTAATGTTCAGTGTCAATTTATATACATATCTCCAAAGAACTGATGACTTCAAACAGGCATTTATTTCATCAGCAGGAGTTGATCGAGGAATGACAGGCAATGTTTGACGAAAATCCCATGACAGTAATATCAAAGCACCACCAAAAAGCTGTTGATTACCACGTAAATCTTGCATTGTTCGATTTAATGCTTCTAGTGATTTTTTATTCGACATTGTACACTCATCCCATAAAATAATTGAAGTTAATCGCAGAACTTTTGCCATAGCAGAATTTCTAGAAATATTGCAAGTTGGAGTTTCAATCACCTGTACATTCAATGGCAATTTTAATGCAGAGTGTGCGGTCCTTCTAATAATGTAGCAGCAATTCCCGAAGATGCAAGTGCCACTGCAATTTTCTCTACCGATCGAATAGCCGCTAAAATCAATGATATAACGAACGTTTTGCTTGTACCACCAGGTGCATCCAAGAAATATAATCCACCTGCATTATTTGAAACGGCTTGCATGATTGTGTCGTATACATGTTTTTGCTGAATATTCAATTTGGTTATTTTCGATTGTACAAATAAACGCAATTCATTAGAATTGAATTCCTGCTCGCGTTGCAATTCACGATCAAACAAATAATGCATCTCACGATTTGGTGCGGTCATACCCAATTGTTTTAATGCTTTATTTACAATCGTTAGACACATATCTTCAATTATTATCAAAGTTTCGTTGTACATTTCCAATGTAATCAAGAAATCAGGATTTCTTGCATGATGACGCATACGAATTAAAATAGCTTCTGCCATATAATGTTTATATTTGTTCCATAATTCTAGTGGATTTGATGGCATACATGTTGATAAGATAATGGCAAATAGCATTCGTATTTGTTGAGGATGTGCTGAAGTAGATGCATCATGAAGTGTTGAATCCCAATGTGCATCATCCTCCAACAAATGCAAGAGTTGACATCCTTCACGATATGTTTGACACAAATGACCGTTGACTGTTCTCAATTCTTGAAATGATTTTGGGCCATTGACGTTAACTAATAACAATCGCAAATAAAAACACTCAATATTGTTTGGATGTACTGTATATATTCTCCCAATTGCATCTGTTTGGAAAATGCCTGGATGCCCATCGACTGCTGTTCCTTGTTTACGTGTTTGAAATTTTTTGGAAAACACATTCCATGTGTAATACTGAGGCACTTCAGAATATAACAAATTTATCGCAAATGTATCAGTTTCGCATAATTTGAAAAAAGCGGTCAACGTAGTCGTAGGTGGTTGTGCTACTCTTTCCAATACATTTGCTTCATTAAAATAAACACGTTGGCCATTCCCAAGATGCACAGCCAAGTGAACAACCACCGGATGTCTTTCGTGCATTGGGAACGACATAATCCTCCAGACAGCATCATTACTACTAATATAGCGCCCCATTTGATACTGAGTAATTTCATCATTTCTATTATCACCAGCAACGCCGAAAATAGCCATATCGCTCCCTTTATTTACATACTTGCAAATATATTTAATGGATTTTACTGAATTACAATACTCCACATTTATATGAGCATTGAATATTTTCGATAATAATGAACAATGCGGAACCACCCAACGATTATCAACTTCAGCGTCCTGGTTACGCAATCTAATGGTTGCCGTTTTGCCATTAACATTAGGTGATCTACGTCGATACAACGGATGTCCATCATTGCCTGTTATTGTGTCTAAAGTCAATTGTCTTGGGTATCGTTTCGAACACTTTCCATCAATCATACATGGCGAATTCATATTTAGTTCACCGCACGGACCATATATCATGTTTTTAACGACAATGTGAAATAACTCAGGATCAACAGTTTGATGAGGAATAACGTTATCGATTTGATCCGGAGTTATTTTATGTACCAGCCAAATTAATATATGTGCGTGCGGCAATCCCCTTTTTTACCATTCGATGGAGTACATTGCCATATGTACATATGGCAACGCACCTCTCCAAATACACATAATTTCACAATGAAATCTATAAGTGCTTTCAATTTTTGCCGAAACACACGTGCTGTAATGTCATGACGATCAGTTGTCGACTGTCCTTCAAATGAATTGTTTTTGATGTCATCCCATTGCGGATTACATGTAAATGTAATGAACAGATCCGGTCGACCGTATTTTCGTACATAAGACAATACGTCTTGTGCATATTCGTTCATATGCCGTGGGCTACCAATATACGAAGATGGCAATATAGTTAAACGTCCGATGTCATTAACATTAGCATCATTCGCTATCACATCCTGCAAATGAATATATTCTTCGGATCTTAATTTTGCTTGGTTGAAACGAATAAAATTAAGATGTTCAGTTTCTATTTTGGCATACATATCAACGATGTACTGATGATATAGCTTACCACATCTCAAGATATAATTTTCTTCTTGTGGACGAACCATCAATCGATACGAATAAAAATTCATGGCACTAACTTTTTTCTGTACATGTAGACCTGAAAATATGTGCACAATTTGACTTTAGAAAATTATACAAATGAAATGTCAACACACTGAAAATAGGTAAATTATTATTTACCTGTTCGTGGATCAATCATTGGTATATTGATATGGTAGCCATCGTCACCTTTCCAATGCAATATTGGGTATTGTAATGCATCGTAACTACGATGAAGTTCCGAAATACGTTGCAATTGCTCATTTCTGCGATGAAGTACAATATCACGGGATTGAAACTGATCACCAAGAATTACAATTGCAACCTCATCAATTGTCGGTGAATTGAATCGCCTTGCATGCTCTCCAAAAGGTGTTCTATCAGCCCTTATTACGATTTTGTGATTATCAGATGGCATACGATCGAGAGCAATTTTGAACAATTGAACTAATGCGTTATGTTGATGGAAAAACCTTTTTAGCTCATAAATAATTTCTCGTCTTGTATTCGAAACAATTGCACAACGTTGATCCAATTCACGATTTTCATCACCAATAAAATAAATTTGCAAAAATTGATGATTAGCGTCGGGGTATGGCAATAACGAACCAGCTTGATGATAAATCTTGCCCTGAATGTGTAACATGTACTCAATTTTAGGTAGATGTTGGATGAGAATTTTTAAAACAATCGAATACTTTATGATTCAGATTGCTATAAACATGGGACAACCCTGTTGAAGTATTTACCTTAAACGTCGGCATAAAATTATCTCTATTAGTTTTAGTAGCACCAAAAGAAGTCATTTGAAATGCCGAATTGTATTGTTGAATATGACTCAAAAATTGATTTGACGTTTGAGATGTCCCAAAAATATATGAATACAATGGTTCGGGTGGAGTTTCTAATGCTGGCAATCTCACTTTGCCATTAGCACAACACATTCCGGGTGTTTCACCTGGAAAGTTAGCCGCATCACAATGTGGACATATTGCGTCCATCATTCCAATGTATCCGTACATACTATAATCAATTTGACTGTTATAATTAAAAGCAGCACGCATCATTTCAGCCAAAAGAGCACGACGTATTCGTGATCGTCGTGCAAGATTCAGTACAGGTACAGGGTCAACAGATCTATTTCGTGCATTACGTTCACGCTGCGATGCATTAGCTTGTGCGCGTTCATTTGCAGTTTGTGATCGTCTTAGTAATGCCACACCATTTGCATTACGCGTTCGCCGACCTATATTTGCTCGCCCGGCTCGTGGCATTATTCCTTCATATTATAAAAAAGAATAAATAAAATTAAAAACAAATTGCTACATTAATAGTGGTGTATCAGTATCGCTCAAGAACTGAGAAAAGTACACGCTCACATATACATAGTACATTTGAACAATTCAAGACTCACCGTTTGTATGAATGCACTAAAAAAAAGTTTAAATTTGACAGCACAATCCCCATATGAAAAAAGTTTCAATTTGACAGCAAAGTCCCCACTAACAAAATGATCCGACATTTATTGAATTCATTTGTTACAAAAAATGTGATAAATGAAGAACCGCTCGACCGATTTTCTGCAAACTTCACATAAACCATCTACTAAATAGTCCGAACAAAGCCTAAACATTTGGTTTGGATAGGTGAGCTCGTTCTTGAGTTATAAAATTACAACGAAAAGTGGCATTGATTTTTATATATATAGATATTAAACTTTAGATCTAGACAACATACTATATATACTGAATGTATCAACAAATTAAGTTTAAGCTGGGCGGACGACAAATGATTTATATGTAGTAATAATATCAATACACTAGCTTGGGGTCATTATAGAATAGATTTTGAAAATGATATGTAAATATAAAAAATTATAATAAAAAGAAAAAGTATCAAGTATTATACAAAATTGTTTTATTGAACTATTAATTATAATTCTTAGCTTCACTAATAAATTTACTTAAGAGATAAACATTTTGAAGTGCACATATTTGTCCATGATATCCACATTTGGAAGTTATATTTGGATACATTTTTTTAAGTTCATTTAAATTTGGACATCTACAATAGGTATCTTCTTCGAGGTTAACGACTTCTACGTTTTCATTATTGAGTAAGGTTTGCAACCATTGTTTCTTTTCAATACCCTTAACGTAAACAACACCACTTTGAAGTTTTTCTCGAAATAATATCTTTACTTGAGAAAGGTGTGCAAATCCTCCATTCCAGGTTAATCCGTGATAATTTTGATACAACCAATTAACTTGTCTTCTAAGTGAATCTGATGCAATGGTTAAATTAAATGGTGGGCTAACAATAAAGTGATGCTGATGCTCATTATCTAATACATCTACTTCTTTCAGAATGAAATGATTGCTGTTTAACTCACCAAATCCTTGAATGTCTTCAAAGTGTATATTCATTTCTCAGATGTCTGTTCTCAACAAATTGTCTCTTTCTACTAACAAATTATCATATAAGTACATGCAATTTAAGTAAGTTTGTTAACTTCTCCTGTTAATGGATTGTACTCAATTATACGATCATGAAGTATCAAACAATACATGCTCGTTAAAGCAGGAATCGAAGTTAATGTTTTAAGCTCAATTCTTACATCCGCAGTACCTGTTTTAATTGTTTCATTTTGAGGTGAACAGTCGATAACCATAATTGGGGCAATATCCTTAAAATCCGTCCTTGATAAAAGAGGACTTGCTTGTTTCTTATAGTGTAAATGTTGAAATTTACTATACATATCATAGAGAACGGCATATCGATCTAGTTTATATTTAACGTTTAAATCCTCTCGGGGAAAAGATTCAGAATTTAAATGAACTTTTACATTGCTGACATCACAGTTATCAAATTTGCCAGCATCTTTATTTCGTTGATTTTTTCTATCAGTTTGTAGAGCAATGATGATATATCTAGGCTTCTCAAGTTGACTTGAAATTTTCACCGTCCATATATGATCAGTGGTGGTTGATAGTGTTGGATATTCATACATTTCCCAATTACGAAAATGAATTTGAATGTGTTTTAATTGAATTCGCTTCAATAAGTTAAGTTTATTTTAATCAGATAGAGTGATGTGTGGAACTCTCCATTGCAATTTAAAAATTGATAGTTTTAATTCTTCATTATCTTTGGAAAAATAAGCATTCTCATTAGATCGAGCGTGAATTAAAACTAGTTCATGTCTTGCATTTGCTATAAACTTTTTATAATCTTCAGCAAACCCCAATAGATTTTTCAATGGTAAACAAAAATTAAAAATACCTAATGCAGGAGAAGTACTAGTGTTTCCACTCCATGATCCATTTTCTAAGATTTTACTTTCATTCACATTTAACGATAAATAATTTTTCAAGGTCGATGTGATACCAACGTTCTTATTGTTTTCAATGTCTACACCATTTAATTCATAGTGTATTTCCTCAAATAGAAAAGCTATTGCATTATTAATTAATTTTCCTGTTGAAACAGTTCCATCTTCTTTAGTCAGACCTCCTTCTATATAAATGTAACTTTCACAGGGTAATATACATAAATCCTGTTGTTGTATGGGTATGCGTATTTCATCACTTGGATTGAATGACTGAAGAAATGGTGAATAGCTGTGGTATTCAAACTTAGATATACTATTATCATAGTTTGCTGCATGAGTAATATCCAATATATCATTCATTTTTTTATTTTAGTTTAAATCCTAGGGAAAGAAGATAAGATTTATTTTCAGGAGATAACTTATGTGTTGTCAGTTTTGATGTTCGAGTAGAACTACTTGAATGACTAGTATTGATATCTGTTAAATAATTATTATTATATATTAACATTCTTTCTATTTGGAGTTAAATGTAATCGTGCTGTTATTCTTTTTCCTCTAAAATTTATTAGATCGCCGTCCTGATCCACAAGTTTTAACGTTATAGTACTCGTAAATAGATAACATTTTTTGGAACCTCTATGATTTTATAGCCTGATCCTGCTTCTGGTGAAAATTGATGAATTGTAGGCATAGGAGTGTTATTAAAATAAGAACCAGTAATAATGTTACACTCGATTCGTATTACATTTACTTTGGTTATATCTATGGGTAAGTCAGATGAGGGAGTCTCCCCTGCGTTGAGAACACGTTAACTAAAGCCTAATAATTTTCCAATAGTTCTATCCTTATCGAAATAAATTTTCTCACTACATTCAATTTCACATACCATTATGTTATTATTTGCTTGTATTGCAACATTAATGATCGAATTTTTTGTGAATAATACTTCTGATATATATGAAGCAATTGCATCAATTTCATACGAGCCTGTAGGGATTTCGATTTTATACTCTCCAACATGAAACAGATTATTATTCTCATCAACATTTGGTATAGAGTTGTAAGTCTGAAAATCAACCAATCCACAAACATAGTCTTGATCTAAACTTAAAGGTGGAAAATATTCAGCTGATAGAATAGAGGTACAGCCGCTTAGTGTAAGTGTCATCGCCATGTTGATAAATAATAAAATGAAACCATATGTATATAAAACTCTTTATTTATTTAATTGAAAATAACAATCATATAAAAATCGTAAACATAAATGACCACAATTAAATGAGTTATAGTTTTGATATTTTGTATAATTATAATTAATTTTTTCACCTTGATAATTTGATAATTGATAATTTCAATAGGAGGTTGAAGATTTCCAAAGCTATCAAAATATTCAATATAATCATGTTTTTTTTATTGTACGCTACCCAATGTGTACCGGGGCCGTTTGAGGAATCCAGATTTACAATTCCACACTCATTTTTCCAAGGCTTTCTTTTTGGTAAATTATCTCTCATGAAAACTCCTCGAAAATTTGGAATTAATTTCTTTGTGAAATTTCTAAAACCTATTTCATTCAATGCACGATTGGGTAGTGAGCTTAGAAATTTTTTGACTGTGGATTTAAATAAAGTCCAAGCCCTTTCCTATAAGGTTTAAGGTATAGACCCTGACCTACTGCAGTGGATTCTATTTGTTGATTATGACGTTTTTTCTCCTATAAATCTTTTTTAGCAATGCTAATATCATTGACAGCCTTTGCTACTCCTGCAGCGCCTCCTGTTAAAGCCCCAAGAGCTGAAAGTCCAGCAAACAAGGGTACAAAAAATGGAATTACACCACCAATTTTCTGTACAGAAATAACTCTAGGTGTCTTAATGTTATTACTGTTTTTTCTAACTGTTTTCTTAGCAGATGATATGGCTATTTTGATAGCTTTTTCCAGATTAATTGGCTTTCTATATTTAATATTATTTCCAATAACTTTTATTAAGTAAGTAAGTAAGGAATTCATTTATTGTTTCGTTTTCGTTTTTGATATAATGTTTATAATTTTTGATGAATTTTATAGCTATGGCATTGCCGTCAGCTCGGTTAGCAAATTAAGTACAAACATTAATACTGATTTTTTTCTTTTTTTTTTTTAATAAATATTTAAACAAATTCGGTAAGAAGTAACATCCTATATTTATAAATAACTTTCAAAAAAGAATAGAGTCTTTTCCAATCGGAATCATTTAGCACTGAAATAGTTTCGTGGAGCGTCATAGTTTCCTTTCCAACGAATGTTTTTCTGTGGGAAGCAAAAATGGGACATATACCTATGATGTGAAAACAGTCCTCTTTGGCTTTCAAATTACATAACGTGCAAAATCGGTTAAAACTGTTGTTGTAAGGAGATCCGTTTAGCGGAAGAACTTCACATCTTGTTTTAAATATTAAAGATATTTCCTTGTAATTAAGTGAATCATTAAAGTAGTTTGATTGCATAAGGTTAAGTTCCAGTTGTGAGTAAAGTAGTCTGCTATCTGATTCTCGAGCTTGTATTATAAACCCATCGCGTTCAGAATTTTCGTGCGCTTGTATTATTTTGTAAAGCTGTTCTTTTACATGACTCAAATTTTGTGAATTTAACGATACTACTTCACCACAATTGTTTCCCAGATGTTTCCATTTTGACACCCACCAGTCCTCGTTTCTTAGCTCATAAAGTGCCATTCGTTTAGTCAGTCGGTCATCACGATGAGACAACACCTTGACAATGTAGTCTGCCTGTGATTTCAGAGTGCCAGTAAAAATTTTGGGTAGCCCAGTTTCCAGATATAAAGCATAATTCGGTGTGTTTAAAGGTAAATTAAAAAGTTTCTTCAAAAAGCATCTGTGAAATTTTTCTATCGACTCGTATTCGTTAATTCCCCATACTTGGGCAGCATAGCAAAGTGAACTCCTAACAGCAGCATCAAATATCCTGTATTTCGCTGAAAGTACTATGCGTTGATTCGAAAAGATATGTCTCCAAGATAGATTTAACAGACTTTGTGTAGTTTTAGCTTTGATGGTTATATGATTGTTGAAATCTATAGTTTTATTAAGAATTACTCCAAGGTACTTATACTCACAAGCTACCTTTAAAAGATTTCCATTGTAGTACCAATTATATGTTGATTGATACCGGGCAGATCTTGAGAATACCATTACTTTTGATTTATCTGCGTTAATAGTAAGTCCCCATTTTCTGCAGTAATCCGCGAGACGATTAATCATTAGCTGGAGGTTGACTGGAGTCTCGGAAAGTATCACTAAGTCATCAGCATATAAAAGGACATTTATGGTCAAATCAGCAATCCGAATACCTCCAGGTAGGTAAGATTCAACATCATTTATAAAAAGGGCGAATAGAAGTGCACTTAATAGGCATCCTTGCTTAACACCAGAATCTGTTTCAAACCATTCTGAATAAATTGATCCATCCCACACAGCAGCTTTTGATTCTTCATACATCTTCTTTACTACACGGATGAACTTGGAAGATATGCCTAGTTGTGAGAGCTTGTAGAAGAGTGCATTTCGATTCACAAGATCAAAAGCAGACTTAAAGTCTACGAAAAATGCATAGACTTTCTTGTTCCTCGCTTGAAATGCTTTTACGATGGAGGTTAGTACGAAGATATGGTCAATGGTTGAAAAATTTTTCCTGAAGCCAGCTTGGAATTGGGTCAATGTATCGTTATATTCCACCCAAGTCTCCAATCTGTTAACAAGTACTCCACAGAACAATTTTGCGATGACGTTCATAAACGATATGCCTCTATAATTGTCTACATTGTTGATGTCTCCTTTTTTGTGAATAGGGAATATAACAGACTTTTTAAATGATGTAGGAATTTCTTCTTTTGAAAACACTTCATTGAAAAAGGATGTAAGTTGACATATAAAGGTTGGTGTGGCGTTCTTGAAATATTCGTATGGAATCCCATCTTCTCCTGGAGCTTTTCCATCTTTTGCCTTGACGAGAACAAGCTGTACTTCAGCTACAGTGATTTCAATATCCAATATATTGTCAACGAAAAAAGGTTCTGCATAAGAAAATACAAGGTCTGCTTTATTTTTTAAAATATTTTTGAAGTGAGTTGAAAGTTCGTTAGCAGATACTCCTGGTCCTATTTTAAAATTCGATCCAATTATTTCTTTTGTCACCTTCCAAAATTCTCTTGAATCTCTTGTTTTACCAAGTTTATCGGCTAGATGGTTTTCGAATTCAGTTTTCTTCCTGAAACACAGATTTTTGTATCTTTTATTTGCTATGTTGTACCAATTTTTCAAGTTTTGACAGTTTGAGTTCCGGAGTGCATTTAGAAGGACAAAGGACTTCTTTCTAGCTTTCATACACTCTTTGTCAAACCATTTTTGTTTAAAAGCCTTACAAAATTTTGAGGGTACTCTTGTTACAGAGTTTCTTATACAAGAAACAAATTGATTTGCACGTTCATCCGCTGAATTAGTCCTCTCATTCAGTCTCTCAAGATGTATAGCAAGCCTGTTTTGGTATGCCAATAAGTCATCCTGTTTCCATTTGAGCCTCGGAATCAGCCGAAGATTTCTTTGAAATGGTGTTATTTCTTCTGACCATTCAACAACAATTGGCATGTGGTCTGAGTAGTTCTTACTTTGTACTTCGATTTTTGTTATAAGCTCAATCCATTCACTATTTGCAGCGCAATAATCAATCACAGATTTGCCTTGACCTCCTATAAACGTATACTGACCTTCAGTATCTCCGTTAGTACAACCGTTCAAAATTATACAGTCATACATCTGCAAGACTTCAAGAAGGCTGGTACCATTTTGATTGCATACATTGTCCTTGGAATTTCTGTTGTTGCGGTTTATTGAAGGGTTATTTGAGTTGTGGATTGTAGTTACCTGGAAGTTGTTGGTTCTTGCGTTGAAATCACCTATTATAAGAACACTTTTGTTTGACAAATGTAACATGATGTTGCTAAACCGCTCGTAGTCTGCTGTCCACTTATTACAATTGATGTAAAATGGAAGAATGTACATATCATTTTTGTGTAAAAGTTTTACAACAGTAACATCATCCAATTGTTCAAAAGTGTACATTTTTAGTAAGGATGTTTTTATACCATACAGTGTTCCGCCGCTTGCACGTCCTTTTGTATATGTTTTAACTGCCGCATTTGAAACTAATTTAAATCCATTAAAATATTTTAAAAATTTTACTTAGATTTTCACTTGTAACATGTGTTTCGTAAAGAAAAAATATATCAAAATCATTAACATAGTTAAAAAAATCTATAAATAAAAGTTTATTATTTAGCCCTGACACATTATATGATAAAATTTTAAAAGAATATAATGGTGCTGAGCTGACGACATTACAATTTCAATTTTGTACTAAAGTATTAGAACTCGGCAAATTTGAGTAGAGTGGCATCCCTGGTGTAATTACATTAACTGGTCTAGACCATTCACTGCGACGTCTAATTGCTGATATGGCTTTGACAGCTTCGAAATTAAGTTCACCAAACATTTCGCGTAGTTTGTTTTCTCCGTCTTCGTTTTTGTATTTAAGTGAATTGACATTATTTAAATAAAATTTTTTATCCGAAACTACCAACGAATTGTTGTTTTTCATTACTACTGCTTCTGTTGGTTTTTTTGTTTTAATTATTTTTCTGTAGCCAAGAAGGATCCGACGTTTATGTTGTGATTGTTTCGTTAGGTCTCGTTGTATAAAAACACCTGTGCCTTTGAGCTTGGAGGAGTTTTGGAGCATTTTTGTTGCATTTTCATTCGAGCCGGTGTTAAGTTTCAGTTTGATGATATTTTCGTTTTCGGTTAGTCTTGTTGCTTCTGGCATTCGATGCGATTCGCCAAGCAAAAGTTGACTGAGAGATTGTATTTTCACCTGTGGATCAATATTCTCTTTCGGCATAGTGAAGATGATGTTTTTTCCTTTTAACTCCCTGCCCTGCATCTCCAACTCCTCTTCCAGAGCATTGCACCTAGCTTCGAAATGTCGAACCTGCATGGATAAATCCTCATTTTGTGTCCGCAGTAAATTAATTTCCGCATTCAGCTTTGCAAAATCCTCTTTTGTAGCTAACTTTGCAGTTGCTTTCTCAAGCTCTGTGTGCAGAGATTCTTCTATAATATTTTTTATTTTTCTAAGATCGTTATCAGAAATAGACATGGTGTGGTGCGATTTATAACCTTTTTGCGTTCTGTTTATAATTGGTGCTTTGGAATAAGGGTGTTCTTCTGGTGAAGTTTGGATTAGTTTTCTTTTGTTCTCAGTCATGTGACAAGTGAGACAACTTCGGGATTTACTTAAAAACTTATATAACTAAGGTTACCTGTTATATTAACACTTTTTTGAAAAATATTTTGATAAACCTTGGATGTTATCGGTTTTTTAAGTACTTTTTGTGAGTTTTACTAATTTAATTAAAATAAAATTGCCGGAGCGATATAAAAATTGAACCAAACACTTTCACAACAGTGTTGCCAACCTTTTATTACTTTTCTAAAAGAAAGCGGTTTAATCTTATTATATGTTTTAATCTTTTTATTTTTAGCCATTTTATCCTTAGCCTTTTTATCTACATTCTTAGAACAACCCATTCTGAATTGTGTTTTTGTCCTCATGAGATTGGTAACCAATAGTGCATTTGCTCGCTCAGCTATACTAGCGTCTTTAGATTTAACTCGATGCCAAGCTTTTTCGGTTAAGATCTTATAGGCGATGTGTCGATCAGCTGTATTTTTAAATTTTGAATGAGATATATCATGTTGTTTGCATGCTTGATCAAGCAAATTAACCCCCGGATCTATCTCCTTGAGCTAAACGTTTTTCAGGTTTTGTTTCTGGTCCACAATATTGATAGCCTGGTAAATGCAGTTCAATAGGAAGTTTTTTTTATTAAAGAATTTAATAAACCTTCTCATTTCACAATGTTTTGAGGAGTGATAGACTTTTTCGAATAATCAAACATTTTGTATAATAATCTTTACGTTAGAATAGTTTAAAGCAAAATGATACGTTTGAATATAAACTTTGAATTTATAGGAAATCGTTTAGTTTTTATGACAATGCGATTCGTTAAACAACAGTATCAGTTACCAGTAAAAAATATGGAGTTGACTAAAAATATTGAAAGAAAAGAACACGGTAAGCTATTCCCTAATAATATACGAGGTTTAATTACGGATCCCTCAAACTGTGGAAAAACTAACGTTATGATGAGTTTGTTGCAACATCCCAATGGATTAAAATTTGAAAATATTTATATATATTCTAAATCTCTACATCAACCAAAGTATGAGCTTTTACGAAAAGCTATAAAACCTTTAAGAAATATGGGTTTCTTCACTTTTGCCAATAACAGTAATGTTATTCCACCCGAAGAGGCTAAACCGAATTCTATATTTATTTCTGACGACATTGCCTGTGAAAAACAAGACACAGTTCGAGTATACTTTAGTATGGGACGGCCTCATCATATTGATAGTTTTTACTGATGTCAAACTTATACAAGAATACCCAAACACTTAATTCGAGATAACGCAAATTTCCTCATTATCTTCAAACAGGATGATATGAATCTTAAACATATATATAATGATCATATTAATTCAGATATGACATTTAATACATTCCAAAAGGTCTGTGCAGAATGCTGGAATACAAATTACGGACTTATGGTAATTGATAAGGATAGTCCTTTGAATGAAGGTCGTTATCGAAAAGGCTTTGACTGTTTTCTTAAGATATAAAGCAGATAACACTTTCAATTTCATATCATATGTATAGTAATGTTCTATGAGAACAGTACAGAGCATTTCAGTGAGCAGATAATAGCAGTAAAAAGCAGTTCAGCTCAGTTTGAGACTCAGTATTCATCAGTTAAGATCAGTTATCTTAATACCAAATTCAGTTTAAGACCTTTTGAACGCTTCTTTCATCAACTACGAAATTTGTTAACCGCCTGCCTCTGTAAGAAAAAAAAAATAATTTTACATGATGATGAGTATAGATGTAAAACTAACAAAGGAACTAATTAGAACTACAGATGCTCTACGAAAGAAATATAAAGCTCTTAAGACAGATAGAGAAGCTTACGAAACTCAAATTAAGGAAACTTTTAAACCCCTTACAAAACCTCTAAACGAGCTGGTTAAAAAATCAAATAGTACACAAGATAAAAATAATCTTAGTGGAATCACTTCAAAGAAAATAAAAATCAATTCGGAACAACTTCACCATCCTGATGAATTCACCACCCTCAAGATTTCTATTGGTGCCTCACCAAATTTTACTGCTGATAATGATAATAGTAAAAATACACCAAAAAGTACAAAGAAACGCTCAAACTATCAAATTAATCATCATCGCAACTTTGTGGAGCAATTATGAAAAGAAGAATTTCATGACACACCTAAAAAATATGTGGATTTATTTATAAATAATTCCAACACTCTTGATAAAACATATAGTATACATTAGAAAGATGAAAAGTGGTATATAGGTAATGCTTAGTTTAATATTCTCGGAAACGATATTGAAATTAGGGATAAAACCTTTGAGGTACAAATGGATTATATGAGCTTATATTTAAGAAAAACCCCGATAAAAATATTTACACAGATGAAGATTTAAAAAACTCTAAGATCATACTATCTCTCACCAATGCACATAGAATTGATCATAATTCTCAAACACAAGTACATGGTAATCGAGGGTATAAGTATAAGAACATTATAAGTAAATTATTTGGAGTAACAAAAAATACTTCTAATAATTCATTATCTTCATCCATACAAACACCAACCGGAAGTGGTTTATTACAGCTATCAAAATTGAAAAAAGATTATATATTTTGGGATAATCCCAATGAACATGTAGATCGAATAAGACTTCTAATTGCTTCGCAACAAGCTGGAAATAATAATCACTCTAACGAAATTATTTCAATCATTGAAGAACTTAAAGAAGCTAATATTATCGAATAAAAAATTAAAAAAGAAAAAAAGGTGAGTTTTGATAAATTTGGTCGTTTTACAAATACAGCACCACTCAGAGGACCAAAAGGAAAAGAGGAGGAACAGGTTCCAATAGGTGTACAGGGAGAGCGAGGCTTACCAGGACCAGCTGGTGAGGGTTTTTTAAAAACAGAAAGCGGTGATTACGATATAAGCTTTAAACGATCAACTAATATTCACATTCCGGAAGAAGAGGGGGACGCCACCACCAAAAAATATGTTGATGAATTATATGAACGAATTAGAGAATACATTGATAATGAAGTTGTTGGAAAATTTGATAAGCTATTGGCGGAGAAGAGTGAACACCAATATTTAAATAACCAACCATTATCAAAGCTTCAGTCTTTAACTTAACTCCGCAGTGTGACAACTAATTCTTTCATTCATTATGTCTAACATAGATTATACATTAATTCTTGATGAAATTCTACAATTTTTGAGAACTAATCAACGCCAATTATTGGAAGAACATTATCAGGAGATCTTAAATAGTATAATCTTCTTTAAAGGATTCATGAATGTATCCAGCACAATTTCAAAGCATGGATGTCATTTTAATAACTGCTCGTGGTCTTCAAACCTATGCTAAGATGGACCAGATACATGTGCATTTTACATGTTTGAAAATAGAATGTTGAGAATTAAAAAATTAATGGCTCTATACAAAAGATTAAAATAGTGAAAGCAAACCTTGTAATTATTATATCAAATGTCTTAAATAAATAAACATATGTATACATAAAAAGAATAAACACATTGTTTTTTATCATTCAATAAAAGAGATGAGTCAAAGAAACGTTGTAGAAGAACTACATAAACCTGCTCGAAGGAATTTTCCAGAAAGACGAGTTATTATTAAGGGCTTAGATATTTTATGGCAAGCTGATCTTGTCGAGATGATTGTATATTCACCGGAAAATGATAATTATCGATATCTTCTCACAGTTATTGATACATTTTCCAAATGTGCTTGGACGGTTCTTATTAAAAATAAAACTGGAGTGAATGTCACTCTTGCTATGGAGGATATACTTAATAAAGGTCGTCACCCAAAAAAATTACAAACAGATGATGGAAAAGAATTTTTAAATGTATCTTTTCAAAAACTTATGAAACAATTTAAAATCAAGCACTATTCTACATATAGTGTTCTTAAAGCTTCGATTGTTGAACGATTTAATCGCACTTTGAAAGCATATATGTGGAAAGAATTCAGTTTGAATGGATCATATCGTTGGATTGATATTATAGAACAGCTGACAAGTACCTACAATAATTCTAAACATCGGACAATAAAGATGAAACCATCTCAAGTTAATACTACAAACGAAAAAATATTACTATCCAAAATTTATAATCATGTTAAAATTAATATTACTCCAAAATTTAAAATTGAGGATTCAGTCAGAATTAGTAAATATAAACATATATTTGATAAAGGATACACACCAAATTGGACTACTGAAATATTTAAGATAATCAAAGTACAGCATACAAATCCAATAACATACCTATTGGAAGACTATCAAGGGCATCCTATTAAAGGAGGATTTTACGAACTCGAACTACAAAAAACTAAGATCCCCGATACATATCTAATCGAGAAAGTGCTTCGAAGAAAAAAAGATAAAATATTTGTGAAATGGGTTTGTTTCTCATCAGATCACAACTCTTGGATACCTATTCCCAAAGACAATAAATAAAACACATCTTTTATAATTTTTTTTTTTAAATAAAACATTATTGATAAGTAAATTTATATATGTTTTCTTTTTCTTAAGAGATATTCATTTGGTATGTTTGCTTCATTGTTTTGAAATTCAGTAATTCAATATCAGATTTATATTCAATATCCTCCTTCATAAATTTTTTTAATTCTAAAAACTCTCCTTGCTTGCGATTTACCAACGCGCGCCGCCGCCACGCATCGCACCCGCCCGCATCACCACCTTATCAGTTCATTGCCCCCCATTTATATAATATTCAATGACACACGACCTCCTAACCACATACGTCATTTATTCAACTTTTTATATTATCCCAAATGCTAGCGCCATACCTTATCATCCAATTTTTTCCTTTTCTTAATTTACTTCCCAAACTAAATACACCTTCAACCAGAACCGCGGCCCGCGCCACCGTCTCGCATAGCACCCGCCGCGCATCCATCACGACCTATTCAGTTCATTGTCCCGTTGGCCGTTGCCGTGGTCTAGCCCCGACAATGATGTGTGCGTCATCCAAGATATGGTTTCTACAATTTAAAACAAAAAAAAATATAAATAATTCTTAAACCCCAAGTATATGATTCATACTACATAAAAAACATTATTTTCTCTTAGCTCTTTAAACAACATGGCGATTACCATTAAATTAATTCTCAAGCAACATCATGCGATACTATTTTGAAAGTAACACCATACGACCAGTATATATGCTGCACCGGTGCGCCGGTGATCCAGAACCCGCATATTTATACTACTACTGTCCTTTCACTTTTCGAAAGAGCTCTTAATTAAAATATTAAAGGGGTTATCAAAAACTATTAAATAATATATGAATTAATAATCGAACACAATATGAAGAACTTAAAAAAATATTATAAACACCCGATTTTCAAAAATAAATTTTGAAAGAAAATTAAAAACCCAATACTGGACCTTTGTGTTTACCAATTCCAAACACAAAAGTAAACAACCGGGAAAATAGCACAAAAACAAATAATTCACTCTTGCCTCGATATAGAAATACCGTAATCAATAAAAAGGAAAATAGTATGTGTATATTTATATGAAAATTTAACAATATAACAATTTGGAACAAACTAAATAGAAAACAAAAAAAATATTCTCACCAAATCCAAATTAACGAAAAATAATATGTACATATGTATATCGGTATACGTAGAAACTTTTTGTTCGCTTGTTCAATACTGGGGGTGGGTATTCAATATTCCAATTTCCACAAATCCTTTTGCTTTGCGCAACTTAAACCCTATATCCAGATTCTTTCGCCGATGCCTTAGCACTTTTCCACAAATCACTTATCCTTTTTTTTTGTTCCGCCCAGATTTTTTTTTCTGCTCTCACTCTCCTAGAAATTTCCTGTGTCCTCGAATCAATCCTATACTCCCCGAATCCCTTCTCGATTTTACTTCCTTCTTCACAAAATCAAAAAATACTTGAAACCTCCTTTCCTCGATTTTTCTTTCTTCTCCAAAAATTCTTCGAAATCTTCAAAATTATCATCAAAATTAACTTCTCGCACGGATAGCTCTCTTTCGAGTCAACTGTCCTGCTAAAACCAATTCTTCCCTCGATCATTCCAGTCACTCACACATACATGCATTCAGCCATTCGCTTTCGTTGATCATCTGTCACGATCACGGCTTCCTGGAAAGCTTCTCTGCCTCCACGAAAACCTCTTTAGTGGAATCACAACGAAACTTACTCTTACTCACACAAACACGTATTGAGGAAGTTGCTGGAGGTCTTTCCAAAACTTGCCGATTCTTAATGGCCGAGTTCAGACCCATCCCACTACATTTTTTTTCGTTAAAATTAAGAAGCTCCAAAACCGAAAAAAGTTCTTCCTATACAACGTCCTAGTTACTACAAAAATATTCGGGAGTGATTCAAAGTGTAAATTATTCATTACTCATATTTTTTGAGATGAGAGACAAAGGTATAATCTTAAACCGCGAACTCTACTGTGTCATATATCAATTCCGATAGGCCTCATGTAAACTGTTCAGTGTTTTAGCAATTGAAATAAGAATTTAAAATTTTAGAACTAAGCGTTAACTACCCATTCTGTTACAATTATATATTAAATTTTACGTTACTTTAAGTTAGGATTAATTATAAATCAGGATATTGTGTTGTTGGTGTAGATATAAGTAAGAGTCCGCCTGACTCGTTACTTCTTCAGCTCGTCCGCTGGTACATCTACATGAGACCGCCCGTCTACATGATTCTTATTTGGATTGTTTAAAAATCGCTCGTTCACCTGTTTTTGTTACTTTTGCAAAACACTGGCTTAGTAAACCAATGGTTGATGGTACCATGTATGCCCTCAAACTCGCCAATATTTTGCAGCTGCAACGAGACAAATAAAGGAAAAGGAACAAGTCGAAGACTGGTCATTATTGCCGTAAATTTTACCGTAACACGCTTTTGGTGAAGTACCTACCTATTGACATCAGCCCTAAAGAGATAAATAAAATAATACCTACTTAAAATTTGTTAGAATAATTTCTTATTGTAACTTACCTATTTAAGATTTGTATTTATTGTTTTCTCAAAATCGCCAAATCCAAATCATAAAATAACTGAAATCTAAGTCATTGTATGTAGGTATGTATATACACATTAAAACTACCCCAACAATTCATTACCAAACTCATAATACGTAAATATCATTGTACATACCTACATACATGCAGAACCTATAAGCGATGGAAGTAACAAGATCACTACAAGCTAAAAGAAAAAAAATATACAATTTTCATGTTCCATGATAGGACTATAGAAATCTATATACACGTATTTTTTAGGTTGGCAATGGTCAGAAAGAGAAGATAGGAAAGATTTTTTTGTTGGCATAGTGGATTTGAGAATTACGTCTTAATTGTCTCTTTATCTAATCCACGGGCGGTATCCAATTAAAATTAAAGGTATAGAAAAGAATGCTGTCTAGCGTGGGGATTGAACCCATACGTCTAAGTTAACAGTCAACCACTATATCCACTGCCAGCTTTAATTACTAGAAAAAGCTCTATAAATTAGTTAAAGTAAAATTAGATAAATTACACAAGTTCTTGGTACTCACAGAAATCTCGCAACGTTGTGCTTACGGTAAGCTATATTTACTGCGCTTACCATTATTACACCGTATTACTCTTAACTAATAAAATAGTTAGATAAAGACTAGAAAATATTAAATAAAAAACAAAACTTAAAGAAAAGCCTAAACGATATAACAATTTAATCAGAAATATTGGATTTAGAATTACTTGAAATTGAAAATAAAATTACAACTCAAGTTTGAATTTTAGAAGGAATTTAGGATGTTACTTTGATTCGACAAAAGATATAAAGGTTCTTTTGAAATGTATTAATGTCGCCAATATCTCGCAGAAAAGTGGGGAGTGAGTTCTATAAGCGGTACGGAGCAATAAAGAATTGTCTCTCGCAAGTCAGGCACGAAAATCAAGGCAATATTAGATATACAATATTTTAAAACCTACAGCCCTATTCTGTTAAATTCTGCTATCCGACGGAAGAAACAAATTGTTCCAAAAAGTATATACATTTCGATAAAAAATAAATTTAAACAGTTAGATTCTCTTAAGAATTCACAAATAAAATATTAGTAAAGCTTTATACTCAAAAGATAGAAGATATTTGAAAATAAATAGTGAAAGATTGAGTGAAATATTCACGTGAATCGAAAGATTTGATCGGATCGGATACCACAATAGGGCTGCTAGTGTCAGTCTACGAAATCGGATATAGTTGTTATCGAATGACTTCTTGAGAAGCGGTTCTGTTGCAAATTTGAGACGTCGTTATACCTTCTTAATCCATAAATATACCGGATAGCGCTGTGAAAGGCACATTTAAGATTTAACTTATTTTTTTTCTAATTACGTCATAGTTGTGTTATACCTCTCATCTATAGGTAAGAACCGGTATCACATAACGGCAAAGAGCCAATGAGAGTTGATTCTGTTACAGACCTAAGTGCGGCCGATAAACAAAGAATTTTTGAAGTGATTCATATGCCTTTGGCAAATCTGAATTCTCCCAAAAACCATCAGACTTATTTACAACGGTCCAAAACATTATGTTGAAAGACAATTTCAAGAACCCGTTCTAAGAAGGCCATTGAAGAATTGGTAATATGGGTTCTTCAAATATCTTCGAGAGTTGTCAATCCAAACAAAAGTAACGAAGTAGGACCGGGAGCTAATATAGTATCTAAAAAATAGATGCCTCATTGTTAATAGATGTTTTGGGAGAAGCGATACATGTGTTTTATTTGTTAAGGATATAGTTTTGTAAAACCGAAGTCGAATATGTATGATTTTCTATTTTTTCCGTATGTTTTTTATCATACGATCTACGAAAATTTGCCTGTACCCGTTTAGTCTCCCGATTTGTTTTACATTTAATTGTTTTTATTGTAAATTCGTTGTAAATTAAGAATAGCCAGGGAAAACAATTACCTACTGCAAGTAACCGCCAGAGCACAAGAACCACCCCAATACGACGTACCTAGCAATTTTCGATGCTTCATAACAGAATTCTATAATAGTTTATAATGAATTTTGTTCATAACAGAAAATTCATAACATACTGGTTTGTTGACTGTAAACTTATTTTTCAATACTTTTTGCAAAATGATTAAATCATAGAAATCATCGTATAAATACGGAAAAATAAGTTAATGTATACAGTGGAAAAACTAAAAAAAAAACATACAAAAATGCACCAAAAACCTAACGTTTTATTAAAAATGTAAACTATTTTGCTTCTCTTTGGAATATATTCCAAAATTGATATACAAAATTGCAGATTTGTACAGGAAATGATTGTGGGTAGATAAGTTACAAGTTATGCGAATAAGTGGCAAATTAAACAATGACTTAATCGTCATCTACTGTTGATTTTACAATAATTGGTATAAATGTTAGATTTGCACATATAAAAGCTCAGAGATTTATTTTTAAAGTTAGGTTTGCTTTAAATAACTTCATTTTGAAAAATAAAAAAATTGCTTGCTTAATCATCAGAACTGAATAAAATATAAAATCCCATTTTTTCAATTTTTGAAAACCGAATCACAAAAATATCCAAAAAAAAAGAATAAAAGTTTTTAAACTAAAAAAAAAAATGCATGGGTAATCTCATGGGTAGGTGTATAATCACAAAAATGACACAAATCAAAATAGAACACTTTGTTTTAAAAAGCAAACAAAAACTAAAAATGTGTCATTTTTCAGAACACAGTAGGTTGCTAAGTGAATCGAAACATACAGCCCTATTCTGCTATTCACGTGAATCCTATATTCGATCCACCCATTCGATTCCCTTTCACACTGCCTTTGCATTGGGTGAACTGCACTATCTCAAGTTCATATTACCATTTATATAAGATGCTCATGCGAACGGCTGAAGTTTGGATAAAAGTGTGTATGGATGTATGTATATGACATCTTTTCGCTTTCACATACATAAATAAGGAAATTCCCAAATTGATAACTACGGAGGAACGACATAAAGAAAAAACTTAATGAAACGTTGTATGATGTTTTTTTTAATGCTTAAATAGAAAATTTGCTTTTTGAAGCTTAAGATGGACTTATAAGCCACACCATCAGAGTTTTCTAGCAAATTTATTACATTTCAAGGCCCGCTTACCTTTTAACACTCAACCAGAAATAAATAAATTCCAAATCCGCAACAATTGATATGCTGGTTTGAATTGCATGGAGTGATTTGTAGAATACCGTACAATATTATCGACTTTACCAATTAATACAAGATTCACTTCGAATGAGTG
Organism: Philhelius pedissequus; assembly: GCA_910595825.1. Lineage (NCBI taxonomy): Eukaryota > Metazoa > Arthropoda > Insecta > Diptera > Syrphidae > Philhelius > Philhelius pedissequus. The sequence continues at coordinate 175,163,500 of OU343160.1, read as the reverse complement.
AAAATTCAAGAAAAATTCACCCCGATGAATAGCAGAATAGGGCTGAATGTTATTAAAAGACATTTTGCCTTCTAGAAAAAAATGTATTCAAGTTTCATCAAAGTCGGCCTAGAAAGGTAGGCTTAAGATAACTAAAATATTTTTTCGATTCACTGTAACTAGGAAAATAATGTACCACCTAACTACCTAACAAATAAATAAAAATAAGGACCTGTACGTAAGTGTCTACATACTACCTATGAATTGGAAAATTAGAGCAAAAAACAATATACAATCAGCCTTATTTTGAAATTCATTTTAATGCGAAAGTTAGTCGAATTCGAATGATTTGTGTTTTGAGTTTCGAATGTTCACTTAAACAATCGAAAGCTCATTTTGTCGTCAAAAGTAACCAAATTTTGAGTTTCGAATGATTCGAATTAAATGTCATTTAGTTCTCTTTCAAGTTTTTTCGGACAAATAGTTTCACAAAACATTTAAGTTTGGATATTTTTACTGAAAACTAATTAAAATAAATTACTTTTGTGAGTTAATTGTTGGCTTTTTTAATAAAGATCGCAATCGCATAAACATATATGTATATCTACACTTGCTGAACGCCTATGAGAGCCCCATGTTAAATTGATCGAAGTTTTCATACCAAATTCATGGGGTGTATCGATGAATTTAACATGGGAATGTCATAGGCGTTCACCAAGTGATTTCAGAGGTGAATATTTAACAGTGAAATCAATCACGAAGTAGGGGTAAGTAGTTAATTCATAAGCAAACTATATGTGATGAAAAATGGCTTGAACGTTAAGCTGTGAAATCACTAGATAACTTAGAGTTGCTTATTCAGCAGGTGAAAAATGGTATGAATGCTCATCGATTAATTCACTCTGCTAATGTAACTCGTGAATTCGCATATAAATTTTATAAATATGATGAAAAATGTAATGAATGTTCAATTATGAAATCACTAGGTAAAGTCCGTAATATAAATATTCATTAAGGAAAAAAACTACGTTTAGCTAATAATAATTAAAATGTAGCCTTGATAAAACATTGATGCGAAAGTAAAACTAATCAATAATTGATTCTTTTAAATTTGATCTGATTTCGGTCGTAGCAATTTATTTTGTTAATTCTGCGAAGGTTTTACACTCTCAGTCGCCAGCATTACATATTGAGTTATGCGTTAAAAGAAATATTGGCATTTTTAAATTTTGTTTTGAATAAAGTCGAAGGAATACCCACTAGTCGCCAAATATCTTAAGGTTAATAATTGTAACCTTTCAGCTGGCTCAATATTCGGAACAAAAAAAGAACACTTTGATAAAAAAAATAAACTTCTTTTGATGTGTTAAATGATGATAATGATCGCGAACAAAACTGGAAATTCTGGTTTATATGTTTTTTTCACTTTCTTTAAAAAAAACCCTCGAATTCATGTCATGACCAGCGAAGACTGAGGGCAGAGCGCATTTCTCGGGGCAGGTAAAAAAAAGGCAACATTCGTCGCTCTTCTCATGGCAGATAAAACGTCTTTTTTAAGGCTTTTTTGTTTGCATTTTTTTTTTGTTCTCGGGAAGAAAACAAAGTAACTACCGCACCGCAGAGAACAAAACATCATTTGCGAACTCATGAACTTTACTCTTCGTCAGTGGAATCATCATTTATGATATTTTAACTGAAAATGAAGTGAATTGTAAGCATTCAATTCATTTTAATTTAGTTAACTGATGAAAAAATGCGTAACCGTTTTCTTATGAAATCATAACATACTACTCATCGATGGAAATAGTGGATGAATCTATTGATGAATTCACCAAAAAAATTCATTCATGTTGAAATTTCCTACTGGGTTATACCTACTATGGAGCAATATTCCATCTTAATACGCAAGGCAATCATAATATTTTCTTGTGTGTATGCATATACTCGTATCATAAACTTCAAATATCAAATTCAACTGTATTCTTCTTGAGTGCAAAGGCACCCGAAAAAAAATTCTTTAAAGCGATACAACAACTTTTCTGCTTTTTAACTTTCGCTTAACTAATTTCACAACATTTTTGCCTCCAAACTACTATTGGCGCGTGGCTAGGTGTTCAACTAAAAAATTCACGGGATGATAGTACTATGGTTTTAATATACAAAGATGATACGAGTACTACTATGGTTTAATATACAAAGGAGACATCTAGAAACAATAAAAACAAGTATAAATAGTAGCGATTGCCTGAAGATGCCACAGTTTATGTTTGAAAGTAAGTGTAAAGTTGGTTGTAATAAATGATATTTGATTTTGTTATTGGTATACTTTTATTATAAGTGGAATTCTAAAGCATTTAGTGTGTTAGAAAGGAAAAGTTTTTAATTAGTTGTGAAATAAATAAATTGAAGTCGTTAAAAGGAAATAAGTTTTCTTTTCGAACCCAAGTGAAAGTACTACATTGGTGTCAGAAAAGTGGAATAAAACTTATTTCATGTGTGCATTTGCATTGAGATAATGAAGTAAGACAAGAAAACTGTGTATCGTCTATTTTTAATATAAAGAGTGACTGTGTCTAAAGAAAAATTGGTAAGACTCTGAACGAGTTAAATTTGGTCGAACTTAAAGCACAACTAAACAAAATAGGTCTTCCTGGATCGAAAAATGACCTTATTATTCGTTTGCCCGAACAGCTAAGACAAAAAGAGGAAAATCCAGACACATTTCAATTTGACATTGAAATGTCGGAAGAACAAGTAAGTACTGTTTTTGACTTCTTAAATATGATGGCGGTTATGCTCGCCAAGTTTGACGAACAAAAGAATGAACGGAAGAAATGGCCAAAAGGATCTTCTCGAACGATTTGAAGAACAACGAGATCAACAAAAGAACGAGCAAAAGAATCTTCTGGAACGATTTGAACAACAAAACGAGCAAACGAATCTTTTCGAAAAACAACACAATGAGCAAAAGATCAGAGAAACATAATCGAAGGTAAGCTGGATGCATTCGAGAACAAATGCCTTGCTCTTGTCGAACGTGTGGATGGCGTCGAAAAGCAATTTTCGAAAGTAGACACGCAGCTTGAAAACATGGAAAACAAAATTGAAAATATAACAAAAGAATTAGACAAAGTGAGAAAAAAAAGTTCCACGAACGTTTGATGGACAAACTTCTTGGTCGATCTATAAAAAGCAATTTGAGGCAGCCGCATCAACAAATAGCTGGGATGACGAAGACAAGTTTATAGGTCTGGCACTTGAACTAAGAAGTTCTGAAGCTTAACTTTTGCAAACTATACCAGCAGACAAGTATGGAGACTTCAGTGATCTTGTTCAAGCCATTGACAAATGCTTTAGAGATGGCCCCAGAACCACTATCCAGATCTCACAGACTAAACGCAACAACAAAAGTCTGACAGTAGAGGCAATTTCAAACAAGAGAAAACACGTGGCTACAATTGACACTGGTGCCACTGCCTCGATTGTGCGTAGGGACTTGGGCAAGATGACATGGCTACACAACACCAATAGATATCGTCTGAAAACAGCGACAGGAGAGGCAGCAAGAGTGTGCGGAGAAGTTCGTCTGAAGATTCGATTAGCATAATAAGAGTTTTCACATCTATTTCTAGTAGCAGATACTTGTGACGAGTGTATCATTGGATACGACTTTATGAAAGAGCACGGAGTTATTCTGGATATCGGTAAGCAAGTTCTTAGGTACAGACATATATAAATTACTATGATCTATGGCAATGAAAACTCATCAACTCTAAGTACTGCTGTAATCAAAGAAGACATATGTTTGCGTCTTTGTTCAGAAGTGTTTTTTTGGACAAAATTAAATGGTGATTCGGGTAGGAATCGGTACCTAATGGTGGAACCGGACTCTGAGCAATGTTCCCGAAACTTTATGGTAGAGGAAACTCTGGTGGCACCAAAGAACAACATGGTGCCTGTACATCAAACCGTACAAAGTTAAGCACAGAAAAGGAGAAGTAGTTGGGAAATCTGAATCTATGTCCGCAATAGCGAAAATCACAGGAGTGGACAGCCAGAAGTCTGTGACCCCCGAACATTTAAAAACCATAAAAGCTAGCATTTTTAAGTCATCCAATCTAAATAAAGAGCAGCTTAATATTGCTGGTAGCCTCCTTCATGAGTACGGCGACATATTTCCGTCACCAAACGGGCATTATGGTCGAACATATCTTGTGCAATATCGAATCGACACAGGAGACCGATTCGTCAACCGAAAAGACGTCTCCCATTGGCTAAACAATCGGATGTCGAAGAAATGATATCGACCATGAAGAAAGATCGACTAACTGAAAATTCAAAAAAGACCCAGGGCATCACCTGTGGTTCTTGTCAAGAAGAAAGGTGGAAGCAGTAGATTTTGTGTGGACTACCGTAGGCTGAACGATGTAACAAATAAAGATAGCTACCCTCTGCCCAGAATTAGCGATTCTTTCTATGCAATGGAAGGAGCTTAATGATTCTCGACTTTAGACTTGAAAAGTGGCTACTGACATGTAGAAATCCACCCAGAAGATCGGGAGAAGACGGCTTTCTCCACAGGATATGGTCTGTGACAATTTAATGTGATGTCGTTTGGACTATGTTACGCCTACATTTGAGCGTTTGCTGGAGTGCGTTTGCAAGGACTTACTTGGAAATATTTCCTGGTCTACTTGGACGATGTCATCGTGTACGGAAAAACATTTGATAAGCTTTGCGAGAACCGTAAAGCCTTATTCAAAAGACTTCGAAAAGCCCTCCTTAAATTGAATCCAGACAAATGTGTGCTTTTCAAGACCGAAGCTAAATACTTGGGACATATCATCTCGTCCGAAGGAGTAAAAACTGATCCAGAAAAAGTTCACACCATCAAAAACATCAGCTCCGAAACTTCCTTGGTCTAGCCATTTATTATCGTCGTTTTGTGAAGCATTCTGCTGGAATCGCTAAAAGCTTACATCAGCTAACTGAAAAAGGCAAACCGTTCAAAAAATCAGGTGAGTGTGAGAACAGTTTTCATGGAAAGAACACGAAGAAAGACTAGAATGGAGTGAAATCTCTGATAGAAGCCCAGTTCTCAAAGCCTATTGGGCACAATGCTACTCATTACATGTGCAGGAAGGTATCCTACGACGTTAATCGGAATCTGCAGATGGCAAATCTATGTGATGCAGCTAATCGTACCTCAGTCAAAAGTCAATGATGCTCTACGTAAAATGGGGTATCAATAAAACGTTGAAAAAGGTTAAACAAATGCATTCTCGTAGTCATGGATTATTTCAGCAAATCGCCAGAAGCGTTTGCCATCCCAACTAAGAGGGCAAAACAATATCCGACCAGTTTGTGTTCAATAGGTTGAGCAGATTCGGTGTACCTCTAGAACTTAATTCGGACCAAGGGAGGAATTTCGAATCTAAAATCTTTCAGGAGGTTTGCTCGCTCCTTGGAATTAAAAAGACGAGAACAACACCGCTACACCCACAGTCGGATGGGATGGTCGAACCATTTAATAGGACCATCAACGAACACCTTTCCAAGGTTGTGGGCAACTACCAACGAGACTGGGACCAACACAATCCATTATTCTTGATGGCCTATGGAAGGGCAGTACACAGTTCAACAGGACACACACCATCGGAAATTCTGTTTGGAACAACAATGAAACCGCCGAGTGAAGTTAAATTTGTATGCCCAACAAATGAGCCTCATAGAATGGAGGAATATGCGGATATCCTCCGGGAACGGCTTATTGACATTCACGAAAGAACAAGGACCAAGATAAATGTAACTAGCGAGCGAATGAAAACACGATATGACATAAGAGCAACAGCATCACGAATTGAGGTAAAAGATCTGGTGTGGCTTTACAACCCGACCCACCAAAAGGGATTGTCTCCGAAACTTAGACAAAATTGGGAGGGCCCTTCTACTGTTGATACAAAAATCAATGATGTCGTTTACCGTATTCGGAACGGTGCTAGAGTTAAGCAAAAGATAGTGCACTGTGACCAGTTGCATCGATATAACGGTGATGGGAATACTAGATTTCTTCGGGACGAACAATCCTAAGAGGTGGGCAATGTAACGAATTCTACTATCTGATTACTTTTGCATTCCGAACGGACTATTTTATATAAAACATAACACAAGAAGTATGCTACAAGCTCCAACCAACAACAACTGGAAGTATGCTTCAAATTCTAACCAAAACAGCAACTGAAGTATGCTTCAAACTACATACCTATTCCCATTGGTGGAGTCTTTTGAATAGTAGAAGACGCAAACCCAACAAGCCATTGGAAAGGAACTTACAAGAACCGTTTGACGAGAACTTTCTCGGTATATCTAGAAAGTTTAAACAAGTATAAATACCGCTCCACTAACTGCGAATCGGGACTTCAAAGCGCAAGTGTAAAGTTGGTTATAACAAAAGATTTTTGAGCTTATAATTGTTTTACTTTTATATGTGGAATGATAAAGCGTTAAGTGTGTTGGAAAGAAAAGTGTTGTTTAATTAATTGTGAATTAAATAATTTGAAATCGTTAAAAGGAAATAGGTTTTATTTGCGAACCCGAGTGAATATACTACAATATCTTAGTTCGAAATATGAGACCTAGTAAGTAATTTTCCATTTATATCTGATAGATATGCAATTTGTTTAGTAACAGCTAGATAAGATTAGCATTAGTCTCACTAAATTCTGGGTGCGTGGCAATGGCGCAGTGGATAAAGTGCTTGATTGTTAACTTAGACGTGTGGGTTCGATCCCCATGCTAGGCGCATTCTTTTTTATACCTCCAATTTTGAATTTCAATCTTTCATCGATACCTAGATTTGTAATCATCTTTCTTAACATAGATTCCCATGTTCTTATACCTTATCCGATTCCTTAATCCGTTTCATATACCTTCCCGGCACAAGATGTTTGTTTGTCGAGTCGGAGATGTAGGAAAAGAGTATAAGAACCACTCCCCATCCTTCCAGACCAGCCGAGCTACAGCAAGCGCGCCATACCTCTCTTCTACACCAAACAAAACCCCCGTGGTAACTGGACTAATGTTCGAACGGCTTACTGCCTCTTCAAGGGGATGACTTTTTATGACGAGCATCACCTTGAAATCGCAAAAATCTCTCAGTATTGTTTTTTTTCGCCATATTTTTTTAAATTCCTTTTGCCCTCATAGTACTAGTCTAGGTATCGTTTAAGCTCTTTGGAGAGCGAGAGATGAAGGGCAGCTGCCCAGTTTTACCGGTCCGCTACCTGCAAATTTTGTGAGTTAATCTTAACTCTGCCGCAGTCCGGGGAGCGGAATAGGATGTAAATGTCAAACATGTTTGCTTTCGTGTGGAGGTTTATATTGAACCCCTTGCCAGCCTATTATCAGGTTATACACCAGATTTACGATGTAATAAGGTAGGGCAAAATGGAACAAAACACTCGTCAAGTCATGGTGGCACCAATAGTAGACGAAGACGTGACAGACTAATTATCGGAAGATAGACCCTACTGACTTAGTAGACAAAAGGCACTGTTTACAGAATTACCCCCTTGAATACTGTTCCGAAATCAGGGGCGTAGTTCCACACACCAAGGAACATCATTATACAAATATATATATATATATATTGTTTTCATATTCACAAACAGCTCAAACTTAGTTTATTAACTGAATTCATTTTTGAATTGAATTGAATACATCTTTCTCTTTTTGAATTATTTTTTTTTATTACATACATATTCCTTTTTTTTAATTTTTTTAATTTTTTTCTAGTACTTATCTTACTATTCTTGAATTTTTTGGTTGCTTACATTTTAATATCCATTTTTGAATTACATAACATATTGAATTACATTTATTAACTTTACATAATTTACAAGATTTGTTTTTGCATTCACATAGGATTTTCTTGAGGTTAAAGATGGTGCGGGGGAAATCAGTGCGGTTCTTAAGAGCACCCTGTTAAACGTTAGGGGCAAGAGGAGCGAGATCCTCATTTCCTTAGATCAGGTGGGAATGCGGCGTGTTCCGAGAACATAACTCCACCTATACCAAATTTTCGGCTAAGTGCGGCTGGCATTAATCAGTCACAGAGAGAAAATTCATTTGTAGAAGAGGATAGAAATAGTTCCTTAACGGAGGAGCCGAACCTTGAGGTAGATATAGGAGAGAACAGAGTGGATTCCCCAATAGGAACAGTAGGTTTGAGCACAGACCAAAGGACGACGCAACCCGAGTTATTACAGTTAGAATCCGAATATGGTACCAAAAGCAGGAGTCAAACACCCTACGACACCAAGATACAACGAGAGTTAGTGACTCCAACCGTGTCGATAGCTTATGCTGACCCGACTAGGTATAAAAGAAATTCAAGCGGCCAGGAACACAAAAAGCGTGTTGAAATTGTGGGTGGCAATGGCGCAGTTGATAAAGTGCTTGATTGCTAACTTAGAAATGTGGGTTCGATCCCCACGCTTGGCGCATTCATTTCTATACATCCAATTTTAATTGGATGTCGCCCATGGGTTAAAATGAGACAGTCAATATCTAGTCCTCAAATCCAGTGTTCGTCGTCAAACGAATCGTTCGATAATTTTTATAGTGAGGTTAGGGGCTCAACTTGCAAATGCAAAATAGGCCAAGTGAGAGAGATTTGGTTTCAATTGTAGGGAAGGACATTCGAGATAGGGTAGCAACCCTTATTTTTGGTTGTTCGATAAAGAGCATTAGTTCACTTAGGGAAGAATGTAGGAGAGCAGAAAAACATTTTGCATGTAGGGAATCCAATTTTAGGAACAAAATTAGTGAGCTCAAATAATGGGATTTTTCCACCCATAGGGCCACCCTAGAAGATTCTGATGAAGACGAGATGAATTAAGTTGCTGCCATTCAGCCCAAACGATTAGATCAATTTCAGATATTTAATAAGTCAGACAATCTAAACAATCCAGTCGACATTAAGCAGAAAGTTTATAATACACAACTAGAACTTACAAAAAGTAAAACCGCGACAGTTCCAGCATGGTAATCGACATTCCATGCGGTGAGGTATTTCTGCTGCGGAAAAGGGAACATTTCATTCAAACGCACGACCTATGAGGGAAATTGGAAGGTCGGCAGAAAACCCGGGGTGACTCATCCGGCGAAATCTCCAATCCCGGAGAAACCAGCTATGGAAAAATAACCATTTTGAAATGAGAATTAAAAACAAAACCAACTCATACTGGAATACTGCCACATAACAGCCCCCACCAACGGATGCAACATTATGAAGAAGCCCGAAGGCGTATTTTTAATGAGGAGGTTATCTATGAAGGAAACAAGGAGATAATGAAGTTAAGTTGAAATTATAAAAAGATAGCTAGGCTAAGGGAAAGAAGTGTAAATATTAGGACTAGGAACAACAAGATTGAGGCCACCGTTCTATCAGTGTCGGACGATAATCGCCTATACGCGAAAGTTCTCGTAGGTGAAGAGGAGATGTTAGGGTTACTCGATAGTGATGCATCAATTACTTGTTTAGGGAAAAGTGCAATGGATTTTATCCGAAAACACAAAATAGAGATTACAGACATGACAGTCGATATTAGGACAGCAGACGGCCAGAAACAACAAATAAGCGCCCGATTTAAAACGGAAATATCGTGGTGTGGTAACACCCAGGTAATGAAGCTATTTGTGGTCCCCAGCCTACAACAACAATTGTATCTCGGAGTTGATTTTTTGAGAACGTTCAAAGTGGCTACACACGTACTATCCGCCCTTGATATTCCATAACCGACGGGAGGGTAAGAGCTTAATCCCGTCCGCCAACTTACGCCAGCACAAACTGTGGGGCTTGAGCGGGTCAAGCATACATTTCCTTCATTCGCTGTATTGGGATTGGGTAAGACACACGTCGAAAAATACGTCATTGAGATGGAAAACGACATCATTCCCATTAAACAAAGACCCGATCTCACCAGTGGTATAGATGCTGATGTATGATGAGCTCGATCGAATGCTCGAGTGAGGAGTGATAGAGGAGAGTAATAGCATGTTTAGCTCTCCAGTTGTGCTGTTACGTAATCCGGGTAAAAAGGGGCTTTGCTTGGATTCACCCAAAGTGAACGCCGCCACCAAAATGATTGCGTATCCCCTTCCTCATATTGAAGGAATAATCAGTCGCGCCAAGACACACACTTTATATCGAGTATAGATTTAAATGATACCTTTTGGCAAATTCCTCTGGAGGCCAAATCAAGAGAGAAACGGCTTTTACGGTCCCTGGACGTCCATTGTATCAATTACCGGTCATGCCGTTTGGATTGTGCAATGCCGCTCAGAGAATGTGTAAGTTGATGGATAAGGTCATTCCTCCTCGTTTGAGAGGTAGTGCCTTTGTCTATCTAGATGATCTCTTGATTTGTTCTCCAGATTTTGAAACGCGTATGAAAGTACTTTCGTAGGTGATGGATGCTTGAGTGTAGATCCAGAGAAAGTTTCAGCGGTAAAGGATTTCCCAGTACCGAAAACCCCTAAGCAACTCCGTTGGTTTCTAAGGATGACGAGATGGTATTAACGTTCTATCCCAAATTTTGCATCTATATCAGCTCCAACAGACTGTCTGAAGAAAGGGAAGACTTTAACATGACAAGCGAAGCCTTAACGGCATTTGAAGACTTAAGGACGACCTTGGTCACGGCACCAATTTTAACTTATCCTGACTTTATGAAACATTTCCTCATACAATGTGATGCCTCACCTACTGGCGTAGGGAAGGCGTTCTTTCAGATTTGACGAAGAGAACAATGAGTGACCAATAGCGTTCATGTCCCAAAAACTTAATCCCGCTCAGCGGAATTATAATATCACGGAACTTGAGTGGAAAGCGGCTGTTCTTTCAATGAAGAAGTTCCGAGCCTACATTGAAGGGTTGCCTCTTACGATTATAACTGATCACTCGAGCCTTAAGTGGCTGATGACACAGAAGGATCTGAGCCATCGGCTAGCTAGGTTGAGTTTTAAGCTGCAAGGCTTCGATTTCATTATAGGGAACAGAACGGGAAGTCTAAATTTGCAAATGTAATAAAGCGACAAATTTAATTTTAAGACCATCAATGGGGCAACAGATAGTAACCAAACGACCATTTCAAAGACTACATCGGCATTTTAGGACCGTACCCTAGGACTAAGACAGGGCATACACACACATTTATTATACTGGACCATTTTAGCAAATATGTATTTTTGAAACCTATTCGTAGAGCAACATCAGCTAAGGTTGTAAAATACCTCGAAGAAATGGTTTCCCATATGTTTGGTATTCCAGAATGTTTACATTCTGACAATAGAAAACAATTCGTGTCAGAACTGTTTTCCAGCTTTCTCAAAAAAAATATGTGACTACTACGGCCGTCTACTCCCCCAAGCAAACGCTCCAGAGAGAGTGAATTGATCCGTACTCGCAAAAATTCGTTCGTATATAGCTGGTGACCTAAGAAATTGGGACACTCTGGTAAGTAATACCGCTTTTCACTCAGAAGTGTTGTTCACGACAAGACTACCTATGAGCCGTATTATGCAGTGTTTGGCTCACAGATGATACAGTATGCCGGTGCATAAGAGTTGATACGAAAACTAGATATGTTAAGAGACACGAATGTGGAAGTCATTCACGAAGCCGATAAGTTGGCAATAATTCGCAAAAATATATTCGAAAATTTGAAACTAGCTTATAATAAATCAACTTAGACATATAATTTATGAAGTAGGGATGTTTCATATAAATCTGTACAAATCATCTTTAGAGGAAATTTTAAACAGGGTAATCTCGCTGAACATTATAATTCCAAATTAGGACCTAAGTTTATAAAGTCAATTGTGCTTAAGCCAATTGGAAACTGTCTATACGAGATTCGTAACCTAAAAGGTGCAAAGGTAGGTGATTTCACGCGGAAGACCTACACACTTAACAAGATTGTCCTGTATACCTAACAACTGAATTCGCTGACGCACTAAGCTGCTGTTGCTCCCACTAGCTATGGTCTGTGATATAAGTGTTAGTTCTGTCCGTATATATATTTATTTATTTATTTATATTAGAGGTTTATTTATTTATTTTTTTATTTATTTATTGGCAAAGAATTATTAATTTATGTATTTACATAAAATAATAATTATCTATTTATTTATGCATGTATCGATATACATGCGTTTTATGAAAACTTGTCTACTGTCCCTATTTAGATGGATTTATTTAATTATATTGCTTAAGTTATTTATTCATTTAGATAGTCATCTACCGTAATATAAGTAGTTAAAAATTAATATCCAGTAACAACGGTGTTGTATAAAGATTTATTTTGGTTTTCAATATTGATGTAATAACCTATTTGGTACACTGCACTTTAGTTATTTATTTTATTGCTTCATTCACCGTCCACTTGAGAATCACAGGCTATTCTAAGTTAACAGATGAAATATGTTCCTTAGCACAGGCAAACAAACGTCAATAACACCCATGTTAAGCATTTTTCATTCAAACATACAAAAAAAGTAACGTCTTCAAAATAAACTAGCATTAAACCATAAAACCAAAAAGAAAACAAAAAAAATGCTCATAACTCTTATTAGTAAGCTATGTCTTCGATATTCTTTTTACTACTCCAGTCTACTCACGACTACTCGAAGACTGTAGTCGAGCTTATGACGTAGGCCATAACTTGCTCATCTGCCGCTTAACAAAGCGAGCAAGAGTAACATAATGTATGTAGGTATCAAAACAAAAAATGATCAACGACGCAACATTACGACGCGTCATACGACACAATCTATCGCTACGAAACCGATCATAGTACTGATTGGAAACACTATTCCAAGAGAACTCAACTAGGCTTATGCAATAAATAATAAAACGAATAAAACATATACTAAGAAACGACGAGACTTACGTTAGTTATGAACCAAGATCAATGCCCTCAAGTAAAGACATCCTTAATCATTTTATTCTGCAACAAAACTTCCATCGAATCCGTTTGTTTAAAGTTGAGATACTCAGAAAAGATAGTTCATCGGTTCTCTGATGTCAGCCTGTAGTGGTAAGGTAACTGGAAGAAAAAAAAAGGATAAATCACAAATGGCTTTCGGATTGAGGTGTCGCATGATAATGGCATTTCGAGCGCAATCTATCTTGAGTGCGAGATTTGTGTAATCGAGAAGCTACCTCCTCAGCGCCAATAGCCACTTATCAGGATAGGGTTAGATCTGCATTAAGGTATCCAAGACCGTGCTTCTTGAAGAAATAGTACAGGCAAATTCAAACAAAACTTACCACCCAATGAGAATTATGTTGAAGCCTCACTCACTCGTAAACTGACGATGGTGGACCAAAGTTTCCATTCCAGTAAATTTTTGTATGTTTATGTCTCATTTGAGAACTTAAATCACTTTGCTTTTGAAAATGAAACTAGCAAGAAAAACATTGAAACACATTAGTTTGAACGTTAGTGAAGGAGAAACGTCAAAAGTCAGAAAATATAGGTGCCGGTAGCGCGATCATTTCCGCGGTGGTGGGTTTTTACAACTAAGAACGAATAGAAATCAAGTAAATATCAGTAAATGGCTGTAACAATTGAAAAGGTGATATATATTTGTGATATTTTGGTGCAATTATCTAGTTATAAGCAGTAAATTATACGAGATTAAGACTGACTAGGCTAGTGCTAATACAAAACGAGTTAATTTTTTATTTATTTTTATTTATTTTAAAATTAATTAGATAGCAAATTCATTAAATAATCAATAATTATATTTTAGTAGTAAATGTTACTGTAGAAAGTCGTGTGGAACACTCACTCATAGTTAATTGAGTAGGAAGGAGGCAATAAGAAAGAAAAGCAAATTTTGGAAAGCACTCCTGGAAGTAAAGATAGGGCGATTGAGAGATCCAGTCGTAAGAAGATGGAAATGAGAAAGAAGGAAACTAGCGCAGTAGGGCAACGACCGATGCATTTTGTTAGATGCGTTCAAAATAATATTAGAAGTCGAAGTATAGACACAAAAAGATCAGAAGTTCCAATTACAGTGACGTTTAGAAGACCGTTGTTGTGTTTTTTTATTATTTTGCATCATATTATGTATAATAGATAATACCTACGGATTATGAATGATTTTTTTTGATGATTTCTAATTACATATATACATAAGTGACTTAAGAGGTAAGGCTGAAACTATTTTCAAATTAGTGAATTAGTAATGAAAATAAGTATTTTATTTAGAATATCACGGGAATTTAATTATGAATGTTGGAAAAAAGATCCGGTGTTCCTATACAGATATATGCTAACGGACAAAACTATTTTAACTCCAACAGAAACATAAAGCTTTTACTATAAATCCTATTTCCACACCAAACATAAGTTTTTCTGCCAAAGTAAAGTATAGTGATTTTATTCTTTCTCACACTCTAAATCCTGCATCGCAACGTCCAACTTTGTCTACTCAAGGTTCTTTCAAATCAGGACACCCCCTCTTCTTCGTCCACCTTTTGTCAAACTAACTTCCAGATTTAGTGACCCTAAACAAACAATTGATGACATCGACGGCCGCCGATATCTGATGTCAAGGCTAAGTGATACCAAGCTATATGAGAATGTTCGACCTTACTTCGGGTTTTTATAAGACAAGCCCAACTCTTTCTACATTAACGGTAAGACCAAAACCAGCGAAGTCTTAAATATCTCGTCCCATACAGTTTCAAAAGACCTCGCTACATACGCTTCACACGTTAACTCAAAACGTGCTCCGTTAGTTAATCGTCTTCAAAAGCCACGCCTTTAACAATAATCCTGCCTTGCAGCAATTGTTTTATAACAAAACCCGAACTACCATGTCCCTCTATTATCAAAATGTAAGAGGACTCCGTACCAAAACTTCCTCTATATTTCTCAATTCCCAAAAATTTCCTTTTGACGTTTTCGCTCTTACAAACCTCAACCCCAGTTTTCTTGATAACGAGTTATGCACCTCAGACTACATTGTCTTTCGCGCTGATTTCATAAGTAATGAGAATGGCACCTCCGGACGTGGTGTTCTCTTAGCTGTACACAATAAATATAATTCAACTCTAGTCGAAATCTCCAATTCACCTCTTTTCGAATTCGTGTGCATCAAGATATCTGTCTCTAGACGGTATGTCTACATTATTTGTTGCTACATTAGGCCATCAAAACCTATTCTAGCTTATCAATCAATAGTATGGACATTATTAGAAAATAAATTATTCTATGGCCCTTGTAATATCACTTCCGAAAAAGAATCCATCTTCTTAGATAGACTGTTTGAGTCTTTCGTTTTTCAAATAAGTAACGTTAAAAAGGGCTTAAGCAGACAACTAAACCTTATATTTTCTTCTGACCCTTCTAACTCAGTCATCACAGAAAGCCATATCCTTCTCTCCAAACTTTATCTATACCATCCCCCTATTACTCTTCTATTCTTTTATGATCAAGGTATTTCAATCTTAGTTTCTGAACACGCCGCCTTTTTAACTTTCGCAAAGCCAACTTTATTCAACCTGACATCCTTTTAAATGGTATTGATTGCAATCGCTTCATTAACTCTTGTTGCCCTATCACAATTGTTCTTAGTTTCTTCTACACTTATATCTTCGAATGCAATATGCAAGTGTTCCTTACACAACCCAAAAAAGTTATTTGTCTTCTCCTCCATGGTACACCAAGGAGCTACACAGTCTTCGTAATCTTAGAAATAAGTTTTGGAAAAATTACCTTAGATCCGGGACTTATTCAGATTTTTCTGGCTACGAACAAGCCTCATACGATTTTTTTTTCTTAGCAGATTACTCTACCACGACTACCTTAACAAAATACAGTTTTATCCTGGAAACTAAGCGATTTTACCAATTTATAAATGTCAAAAGAAATTCAGCTGGTTACCCTTCCGCTTTGAATTTTAACAATATATCCTCAGAAGACCCCCATGTTATTGTTAACCTCTTCGCTAATTTTTTCAATCTTATAGTCACATAGATAATGAACCTATTTTAGCTACCTGTCTAACAGTTCAATCTCCTCACTCGTTTCTGTCGAAATAAGTGAATCGATGGTTTTTGAAAATATTAACTCTCATAAAGGCGACTTCTCCCTGGCCCCGATAGTAGTCTAGCCATTTTTCTAAAAAATGTGTCAACGCCCTTCATATACCTCTAACAAATCTTTTAAGACTTTAACTCTCGAAATGCGTATTCCCATTTCTAAAAATTGTTTTATTTTCCCAATTCATAAAAAAGGTCGAAAGAATGAATTGAGAATTAACCCCCAATTGCAAAACTATCTTCAATCCCCAAGCTGTTCGAAAGCATTATCTACTAACACTCTTTATTTTCACAGTAAATCAATTATTTCACACAACATGGTTTTTTGAAGGGTAAGTCAACTACAACGATGCTCTGTGGTCTAGAAAATGGCAATGATGTCGATGTGATAACCACCGACTTCAGCAAGGCTTTCGACAAAATTAATCACCAAATTATTTATGCCAAACTTGAAGCTTTCGGTTTTCCACCATTGTTTATCAAATGGATGAAATCTTACTTGGAGAACCGAGAATACATGGTAGTATACAGATGCTCGGTATATGAAACTATGCATTCCACCTCAGGCGTCCCTCAAGGTAGCCACCTTGGTCCACTCTTTTTTGTCATTGCCCTAAATGATGTTAACAGCATTATTTCAAACTCCGACATTTTAATCTACGCCCATGATATAAAAATCATAAAAATAATATCATCTTCTCTAGATTCTTCCCTTCTCCAAAATGACTTATTTCGGATTTTATGTAGTAAAAATTTTTCGGGATTGAATGTTAGTAAGTGTCAATCAATGAGATTTACTCGTAAGCGCCTACCATCCCCACGTCGTATTTATCACTTTATCAATTAACCCACCCCTGTAGTGTACTTTATACGTGATCTAGGTATTTTATGTGACAAGGAGTTGAACTTCCGTTCCCATTATTACCGTATTATTTCTAAAGAAAATTCCACCCTTGGCTTTACCAATCGTTGGTCAAAATCCCTACGTTCCCAAATCCCTTTTCACCACTTGTGTTAGGACAATCCTTGAATATGTCAGTCCAGTTTGGTCCCCTTTTCAAACCACTCACTTACAAAGGATATAATCTTATAATCTATACAGCGAGGGTTCTTCCGTTTTTCACTTCGATATCTTCCTTGGTCGGATCCTCTAACCCCTCCGCCCTACGAGGACCGTTTGCAACTAATGTGTCCTAATACGCTGGATAAACGTCAAGCAATAGCTGACATTCTCTTTATCCACCAACTTTGCACAAGTGCCATCGACTCTCCGGCTCTTCTTGAATTAATTTCCCTTAATACAAATCCTCGTAACCTTAGATCTGTTCCCTTCTTCCATCTTCCTTCCATCTTCACCGCACCAACTATGGTCATTTTAATCCCATCACTGAATATTACGATTGGCAAACAGTGATCAACGCACCATTGACTTCTGTTCAAGTTTTTCTTAAATGCGTAAAAATCTTTACTCCTATAATCCATTAACATAGTTTTTAAGTTAGATTAAGTTTAGATTGTTTAAGTTTATTGTTTTATGTAGGTATATATAAATATTTTATTATCATGCTTGAATTAACGTACCATTAAATTAAATTTTATATAGATAGTTACATGCATACCTGAGTATATAAGAGAAAGCAGAGGTAAATTTAAGTTATTAAATATTTTTGTCTATATCTGATTAATTTGGGTAATTGTGGTTTAGGTTTAGGGTTGGTAGAGCAAATTCGTTTTTAGTCTGAAAGAAAGAAAATTGGTTTAAAGGCTTGTAGTCAGAATTTTGGTGGGAATTCCACCAAGGGATCGGGCAGTCATAACTATTTATGCAATTGACAGGGTGTTCTGGGGAACAAGTGACATCTTACTCACCACTGGAGCTCAATATTTTTCTTATGGAATTTTAAACTTTAAAGCATTATTTGTGAATTAATTGATTTATACGGATTTGTTATGATATTTCTCTTTGATCATTCTATAACAAACTTACATTATGCAGTGATATAAAGATAGTTAGAACACTTATAATCATATATACATACATACATCAAAATATAGTGCATATCTCAAGAACGAAACTTTCATCCAGAAAAACTTCACGACCGTTATCCATTCGTTCTGCCGGCAGCACTACGTGGGACGAGAAATTGTAAGTTCATAATTTATTTTTTTTACTTTCTTTTTTTACGTGTTGCATAATTTCCTTATTTTTAAAAAATTTGATACAATTTCGTGTTTTTTTTTTTAATTTTATTTACTTTAAAGAAATATTGAAATATTATAATAACTCACCAATGGCCAACTGATTAGACTACTTTTATTTTGCTGCTTTCGTTATGAGAATATATGTTCTTCTATTACTATGAACTATTAAGCTTACCTGCCATGGCGTGTGGGATTATGGGATTGGAGCCGAAATAGTGGGAGGGGGAGGCCCCGTACCGTTGATATGAGAGCACAGTACTAACAACCTGACTATTGATGATATAGTACCAACTGGTATATCTCGTCTCGTTAATAATATTCCGAGTAAGGGGTCATCTAAAAAAATGATATAGTCATGATGATGGCGAAGGGATGTATCCTCAGATACAGGGTGGGCCGGCTAATGATTGACGATAACATCTGTCAAGGCCATTTATGACTTGGCGAATCACTGTCTAGGTGAGACATTTGGTATTAGAATGAAGTGTAGGGAAATATAGTCTTCGGTTAATTAAGTTATAAAAATAGAGTACATCACATCAGATGTAACTTGTAGATAATAAGCTCCATCTGATATAAAATTTATTATATCTCATTTAGATTGAAGGTTGATTATATTGTAACGAATTGTACTACCTGACTACTTTTGAATTCCAAACGGACTATTTAATACAAAACATAATACCTGAAGTATGCTACAAACTCCAACTAACAACAACTGGAAGTATGCTACAAATTCTAACTAAAACAGCCACTGAAGTATTCTACAAACTACATACCTATTCCCCTTACCCAATAAGCCATTCGAAAGGAACTTTCTAGAACCGTTTGAAGAGAACTTTTACGGTATATCTAGAAATCTTAAACAAGTATAAATACCGCTCCACTAACTGCGAAACGGGACCGTTTATTTTTGAAAGCGCAAGTGTAAAGTTGGTTGAACAAAAGATATTTGAGTTTATAAATGGTATACTTTTATAAGTGTTATAATAAAGTGTTAAGTGTGTTAGAAAGAAAAGTGGAGTTTAATTAATTGTGAAGTAAATAATTTGAAGTTGTTAAAAAGGAAATACGTTTTATTTGTGAATCCGAGTAAAATGACTACATTGGTGTGTGAAGTGGGATAAAACTTATTTCGTTGAAAAAAATTGTGTATCGTGTATTTTAATAAGTAAATACGAAACGTGACTAAAAAAATGGATAAGACTCTGAACGACTTCAATTTGGTCGAAATTAAGGCAGAACTAAACAAACGAGGTCTTCCTACTGCTGGATCGAAAAATGACCTTATTATTCATTTGCACGGACAGTTAAGACAAAAAGAGGAAAATCCAGAAACATTTCAATTCCACATTGAAATGTCGGAAGAACAACTAAGTACTGGTTTTGACTTCTTAAATATGATGGCGGTTATGCTCGCCAAGTTTGACGAACAAAAGAATGAACAAAAGAATCTTCTCCAATGATTTGAAGAAAACCAAGATCAACAAAAGAACGAGCAAAAGAATCTTCTGGAACGATTTGAACAACAAAACGAGCAAAAGAATGTTTTTCAAAAACAACGCAATGAGCAAAAGAACATTCAAGAAGATCAGAGAAACCTAATCGAAGGTAAGCTAGATGCGTTCGAGAACAAATGCATTGCTCTGGACGAACGTATGGAAGGCGTCGAAAAGCAATTTTTGAAAGTAGACATACAGCTTGAAAACATGAAAGACAAAATTGATATAACAAAGCAATTGGACAAGGCAAGAAAAACAAAGTTTCGAGAATGTTCAAAAAGAAGAGAAATGCGTCCACCAACCTTTTGAGGGACAAACTTCTTGGTCGATCTATAAAAGGCAATTTGTGGCAGCCGTAACAACAATTTACTGGGATGGCAAAGACAAGCTTGTAGGGCTGACATTGGCACTTAGAGGTTCTGCTGCAGAACTTTTGCAAACTATAGTAACAGACAAGAATGGAAAATTCAGTGCTCTTGTTCAAGCCATTGACAAACGCTTTGGAGATGGCCATATGAAAGAAGTCTTCCGAGTTCAACTCAATACCGGAGTCCTTAAAAGTGGTGAAAGCGTACAGCAACTCCAACCAGACATCGAAGGACTAGCACACCTGGCATATCCAAACGCATCCAATTTGCAATGGAAGCATTTGTCCGTGCCGTTTCTGACAGAAACTTTCAGCGAGCAATATGAACTGCTGGAAAACGTACTATTCCCAAAGCACTGGCGATCGGTTTGACAATGGAAGCAGCAGAGCAAGCTTCTCAGGGGAATTTGTCGGGTAAGAGAACTTGAAGTTGAGGATTGCTCTTGTCAGAGAACAGAGTTCCAAAGAAGTTAGCGAAATGGATTACTCAATGCTAGAATTGTAACAAGACCGAACATTTCCAACGCCAGTGCAGATTTGCACCAAAATGAGATGTGTGTTAACATTGTGGACACGGAAACAACAGAGAACAACTCAGCAATACAACCAACACTCCTGCCCGCCCTGTTTCCCAGACGGAATTGGAATTTTCACATCTATTTCTATTAGCAGATATATATGAAGAGTGCATCAATGGAGTCGACTTTATGAAAGAGCACGGAGTTATTCTGGATATCGGTAAGCAAGTTCTTAGGTACAGAAATATAGAAATTCCTATGATCTATGGCAATGAAAACTCATCAACTCTAAGTACTGCTGCAATCAAAGAAGACATATGTTTACCGCCTTCTTCAGAAGTGTTTGTTTGGACAAAATTAATGGGTCATTCGGGTAGCCATTGGTACCTAAAGGTGGAGCCAGACCCTTAGCAATATTCCCGAAAGTTTATGGTAGGGAAAACTCTGGTCGCACCAAAGAACAACATAGTGCCTGTACGGATTCTGAACATCAAACCGTACGAAGTTAAGCTCAGAAAAAGAGAAATAGTTGAGAAATGTGAATCTGTGTCCGCAATAACGAAGATCACGGGAGTGGACAACCAGAAGTCGTTGACCCCGAACATTTGAAAACCATTAAAGCTAAAATTATCAAGTCATCCAATCTAAATGAACATCAGCTTAGTATTGCTGGTAGCCTTCTTCATGAGTACGGTGACATAGAAAGATTTATTTTTTTATTTATTAATTTATCTTTTCATATTCTCGTTTATAATTTTTTTATAATTACTTAAATCTATAAGTTTACAATTTTAAGTGTTAGAGAATAGTCTGTAGCAGTTATATTTAATTAAAAATAGGGATAATGCTACATTTCGTAAACATTAGATGGAATGTGAATAATTACAATGTGGGAAAAGTAAGAAATTACGTTTTTAGTTTATTAAAATTGATTCTGAAAATTAACAATAAAAATCAACGTCTTCAAAACTAAACTAAGTTAGCAAAGCTTTAAATAACAATTGTTAATAATGATTTATGTATATTGCAAACAATTTAGCAAAACTAATCATGACATTTTATCAAACAACGTACTACATCAAAGTTTCGATTTCATAAATATTGTAAGTAAGAAGCCATGATTTAATTCTTTTTAAGCAAAGAGATGGAATCCTTATGTTACGCATATCTTCAGAGAATTTATTGAGCAATTTGCGGGTTACTATATTGTAGGTGTTTCTAAAAAGTGTTGTTCGGAAAGGCAAGGCGGTAACAAGTAAATATCCACCTCTTATAAAAAATAGTTTTAGAACCTATTAATAAAATAAGTGACGAACGGGTAAAATGTTTGTTTTTCGAAATTATTCCATGGAGTGAGCCAGGCGCGGGGAGTTGCAATTTTTTCTTATAGCACACTTTTGAAGCACATTTAACTGCTGCAGTTTGTTAAGATAAGCACCCCCCCCCCCCCCCACCCCCAACAACATATTCCATATTGTAGCCTGGGATGAAACAGTCCATAATACACTGTAGTAAGGGTAGTACTAGAACAAAATCTTCTAGGCGATAGAAACATCGAATAATGGACAAGAAGTACTGCTTTGAAAATGTTGATCTATTGTAACCCCTAGATACATAAAATGCTTTACGGTATCGATATAAAAAGCAATTGCCACTGCAAACGACGTTCGAATTATAACGGGACATAGAATTTAACCTTAAGCAATTGTTGTTTATTATTTTGTATTTTACATAAAAGGGGCAATGAAACATAACTTTAGTATCAGCGATTCAATAGACCCGTGACTAAAAAATATAAGTTTTTTGTTATTGCTTATAATTAGTTTATGATCCGCCAACCACAACCTTAATATATGTAAATCATGATTAATATCAACAACTATATTAAGAGGATTAGCTGCATCATATCCAATGGCAAGATCGTCTGCAAACGCTTTTACGGATCCCGCAAATAGTTGTTCGAGAAGGGAGTTAATTTAAATTAAGAACAAAATGGGGGCCCAAAATAGATCCTTGAGGAACATCTACATTAATATTCTTAGATGCTCTTAAGGCATTGGTCACTTTAACTTTTTGGCTACGTTTTCTTAAATACGATTCAAGCCAGCGGTGAAAAAGACCACCGAAGCCGATGTTATTCAACTTGGTTAAAAGTATATTATGGCTAACCATATCGAAAGCTTTAGTTATATCAACGAAAAGCTCACCTCAATATGTTTTGTTATCCAGGCTTATCTGCATAAAACAACAGAAGCCCAAAAGTGCATCTTCTGTGGATAGACCCGTCCTGAATCCGTATTGTTGAATATGTTGATATGTCGGTTTTGAGTCCTTTTTTAAATATTGGGATAACATGAGCACATCTTAAACTATCTGGAAAACACCCAGAGAAAGAACTCAAATTAAAAATATGTGGTAAAATGTCTATTAAATTCACTCCTGGTTTTTTCAGTATATCGTTTGAAATGCCGTCATTTTCACAAGAATTGGATTTTTTCAACGCGTTAATGGTCTTACAAATTTCAAATGCAGAAATAGATTCAAAAAGGAAACTATTTCTACTAGAGCCTTCGTTTAAAGTACTAAAATTTGAGCAGAAATTACAAGAAAGAGGCAGATCAATTGAAAATAGTTTTGACCTACTGCAACAAAAACTCATTAAATAGGTTAGCTATCTCTTCAGTATTAGAAATCTCTTTGTTACCATTTAGTATCTTCATTGAGTTGGACTGATTTTTAACCCTTCTATTCATTATATCGTTTACAACCTTCCACTCTTCTTTTGAATTACAAGAGTCCTAAATATGTGACGATAGTAGACGTCGCAACTTATACGTATATCATTGTTTATTTTCCGACATATTTTCTTATAAAGAATTTTTAAGCTCGTGTTTTATGGATGTTTTTGGCATATCTTACGCATTTTATGTTTAAATTTTATTTTAGTAAGTAGAGAACGATTCATCCAAGATTTTAGCCTAACGTTAGATCTGTTCTGTGGAAGCGGGTATGTTGAATTGGTTATATGGTCTTTTAAAAATCTTAAAATTAAATCATAAGCTCTGGATGGGGTTTCTTCTGCATGGACTTGCTCCCAGTTCTCATAAAGTAGATTATCATTCAGTTTACTAAAATCA
This sequence comes from Philhelius pedissequus, assembly GCA_910595825.1. Lineage (NCBI taxonomy): Eukaryota > Metazoa > Arthropoda > Insecta > Diptera > Syrphidae > Philhelius > Philhelius pedissequus. Next base: position 175,139,678 of record OU343160.1, on the reverse strand, counting down.
ATTTTTATCAATCTACGTTCTAAGTTCGCAGTGTTTTGCTCAAGGTATTTTAATTTTTTTTAAATGAAGCCTGTCATGCAATGATCCGTAATTTGCAGATCGAATACATTGCCCGCACAATCTACTATATATATTTTAGAGAGACGCCCAAAACAAGATCAGTGCAGGTGCCTGAGATTGGTCTTGTGACTTCCTTCACAAAGGATGAAAAACAATGATCAGAAAACATAACATTGTATAAATCCAAGGCAGTACTTGGGGTCAGTAAGTCTAGGTTCATATCACCCAAAATGACGATATAGAGTTAATCCGATAAACAAAAATAATCTTATAATAAATACCTCACCATTTTCAACCTTTCTCAGTAATATACGAGAGTTCCTAAGATATACAGATTTATATTTAGTCTCTATTTTAATTTTTTTGGTTGCCATGTATAAAGCCTCAGTATATTTGGTGAAAGAATCATTAATATAAATATTACTCTTCTTGTTACCGGTGAATAAAAATGCATTCAGCTTCCCCTTATCACTTGTTTTTCTTGACATTGTTTTCTCTTTAATAGCACGCGAGGAGAGTTGAACGCATACGATATTTTCTTCTATACCAGAGTTAGACGGTTTTACTGGCTTTACCTTAATATATGCAATTTCATCATCTAACACATTTACATTCAGCGCTTTATTAAAAATCGTTTGCATACTCGTTGCTGCATTGTTTTTGTTCAGTTTAGGTATTCCCACAATTTCAATTGTATTCAGCTTCTGTTTCCTTCGAATTCAGCTTGCTCTCTAGCCCGGTTAGCTTACTCCTTAAATCGATATTTTCCTCTTTTGAATCATGAAGAGAATAGAGAAATTAAGTATTTATTTTTTAGGTTCCTTATTTCCTTGTAAAATAGCTGAAGAGTAATCGAGATTGTATCGTTGGGCAGTGGTGACGGTGATTGCAACTGCAGATGGGGAGATGCGTTTGATGTTGCTTGGTCTATCTGTTGAGCAGTTACATTATCGTTCCGCTGAGGTGTTGTTTGTTTTTTTTTTTACTTGAAGAATATTGCCAATTGAATACTGTTTGCCCATGCCGTTGTTTTGTAGCTGGACGTTTTTTGAATGTTGCCTCATCATTTAGTCCATTTCTAGGCTGAAGCAGATGTAGCGGTTGCTTGGAAGACGCTCCTTGCTGTTGTTGTTTTTGTTGACCCTTTTGCGTCACATACTTGCGGTGTTCTTTAGCATGCTGATGTTGATTTTGAGGCTCAGGTTCAACATTATTAGCACCAATATTTTGTTTTGTGACTTCAGTTGGCACTCTGCAGTGAAGTGGTGTAATTGGTTGTTGATTAAAGTGTTGAAATTTACGTCGTTGAGCGTTGCACTTAGTGGATTGACACGCTATGTTATTTTCATTTAGGTATTCAACATCAGAAGCCACGATATTCTCACATAGGAAGTGAAAAGTGGAACTCCGCACAAGTAATTTTATATTTATCAGTACGTTCATTTCTGTCATTACACCCCAAACAAATCATGATTAAAGACTCTATTATGACTCAGTTACAGAAAACGTTAATTTAAATAAAGCTCGCACCCCACGACACTAAGTAAGACATGTCCGCACACAACCAAGTTTACTTCTTATGATAGCTACCTTCTCTCCCGAATTAGCGATACTCTGGTTGCAATCGAAAGAGCTCAATGGTTCTCCCCTTTAGACTTGAAAAGTGGCTACTGGCATGTAGAAATCCACCTAGAATATCGGGAGAAGATAACTTTCTCCACAAGAAATGGTCAGCGGCAATTTAGAGTAATGCCGTTAGAACTATGTAACGCGCCGGCAAGATTTGAACGTTGGTGGAGTACGTTTCGCAAGGACTTACCTAGAAATCTTACATTGTTTACCTGGGCGATACCATTGTGTACGGAAAAACATCCGATGAGCATTGTGAGAAACCTAAAGCCGTATTCAAAAGACTTCGAGAAGATCATCTTAAATTAAATCCAGTTAAATGTCATATCATCTTGTCCGAAGGAGTATAAATTGATCCAGAAAAAGTTGACACCGTCAAGAACTGGCCAACACCTCAAGACAAACATTAACTCCGAAGCTTTCTTGGTCTAGCGATTTATTATCGTCGTTGTGTGAAGGATTTTGCTGGAATCGCTAAAAGTTTACCTCAGTTAACTGAAAAGGGCAAACCGTTCAAATGGTCAGGTGAGTGAGAGAAAAGTTTTGAGGAACTGAAGAAGCGCTTATGTAACGCTCCTGTGCTGACATATCCGGCGCCGGATAAGCATTTCAAAATCGACGTCGAAAAGTGGTGCAGTAAATGTCATACTTGTGCTGCGAAGAAAGGGCCAGGTCGGAAAATTCAAAGTAAAATGCAGCAATAAAATGTGGGAGCACCTTTTGAGAGGATTGCGTTGGACATCGCAGGCTCTTTCCCTAAGACTGTCAGCGGAAACAAATACATTCTCGTAGTCATGGATTATTTCAGCAAATGGCCAGAGGTGTTTGCCATCCCAAACCAAGAAACCAAAATAGTAGCCGACCAGCTTGTGTTCAATTGGGTGAACAGATTCGGTGTTCCTCTGGAACTCCATTCAGACCAAGGGAGAAATTTCGGATCTAACTTCTTTCGGGAGGTTTTCTAGCTTCTTGGCATTAAAAATACGAGGATAACACCGCTTCACCCACAGTCGGATGGGATGGTTGAACGATTTTATAGGACCCTCAAAGAACACCTTTTCAAGGTTGTGGGCGACTACCAACGAGACTGGGATCGACACATTCCATTATTCTTGATGGCCTATAGAACTGCAATACACAGTTCAACAGGGCATACACCATCGGAAATTCTGTCTGGAACAACAATAACACTGACGAGTGAAGTTAAATTTGGATGCTCGACAAATGAGCCTTATAGGATGGAGGAATATGTGGATATCGTCAGGCTAGCGATCGAATGAAAACACGATACGACATAAGATCAACTACAACAGAATTTAAGGCAGGAGATCTTGTGTGGCTTTAGAATCCACACCGCCAAAAATGATTGTGTCCGAAACTTCAACAAAATTGGGAAGGCCCTTATACTATTGATGCTAAAATCAATGATGTCGTTTACCGTATTCGGAAAGGGGCTAGATGTAACAAGGGGTAGTACACTGCGACCGTTTGCATCGATATAACGGTGATCGGAATACTGGATTTGTGCGGGACGAATAATCCTTTGGGTGTAACGAATTGTACTACCTACCTGACTATTTTTAAATTGCTAACGGACTTTGTTCTATAAAAAAGTACCTATAAACTTTATAGGTGAGTATGTATAAACTTTATAGGGGAGCTATGTGTGTTTAAGTAGTATAGGTACTTACTATTACTTCAATGATTTCGATATTTTCATCAGTCCCATACATTTGTATAAGTTTACGGGGTGCGCAAACTAGACCGCAAATATAATTTAATACCGTACACATTACTATTACCGTATGTTATAACTACAAAGCATTTTTTATACCTACTATGAAGCAATATTCCATCCAAATACGCAACACAATCATAATAGTGTCTTGTGTGTATGCATATGCTCCCATAAAATTCAAATATCAAATTCAACAAATTTGAAGTCCTTAAAAAGTAAATAGGTTTTATTTGTGAACCCGAGTAAAATTACTACATTTGTGTGTGAAGTGGGATAAAACTTATTTCGTTGGTCTATATTATAAAAAAATTGTGTATCGTGTAATAAGTAGATACGAAAAGTGACTAAAGAAAAATGGGTAAGACTCTGAACGACTTCAATTTGGTCAGAACTGGGTATCGATGGCCCCAGAACCACCATCCAGGCCTCACAGACTAAACGCAACAACAAAAGTCTGACAATAGGGGCAATTCTAAAGAACAGAAAACACTACAATTGACACTGATGCCACAGCCTCGATGCATGGTGCGTAGAGGCTTGGTCAAGATGACATGGCTACACAACACAAATGGTTATCGTCTGAAAACAGCGACAGCAGAGGGAGCAAGTGTATACGTTGAAGTTTCGTCTGAAGATCCGATTAGCAGAATTGGAGTTTTCACATCTATTTCTAGTAGCAGATTTATGTGACGAGTGCATCAATGGGGTCGACTTTATGAAAGAGCACGGAGTTATTCTGGATATCGGTAAGCAAGTTCTTAGGTACAGAAAAAAAATTCCTATGATCTCTGGCAATGAAAACTCATCAACTCTAAGTACTGTTGCAATCAAAGAAGGCATATGTTTACCTCCTTCTTCAGAAGTGTTTGTTTGGACAAAATTAAAGGGTGATTCGGGTAGCCATCGGTACCTCATGTTGGAACCAGACTCTAAGCAATATTCCCAAAAGTTTATGGTAGGGAAAACTCTGGTCGCACCAAAGAACAACATGTTGCCTGTACGGATACTGAACATCAAACTGTACGAAGTTAACCTCAGAAAAGAGAAATAGTTGGGATATATGAATCTGTGTCCGCAAGAACGAAGATCACATCACAGGAGTTGACAACCAGAAGTCGTTGACCCCCGAACATTTGAAAACCATAAAAGCTAAAATTCTCAAGTCATCCAATCTAAATGAACAACAGCTTAGTATTGCTGGTAGCCTTCTTCATGAGTACGGTGACATATTTTTTCATGAAACGGGCAGAATGGTCGAACACAGCTTGTGCGACATTGAATCGGCACAGGAGACTTGAGGCTGATTCCAAACAGCAAGAAGTCTGCCATTGGCAAAATAAGCAGAAGTCGAAGGAATGATATCGAGCATGTATAAAGATGGGTTAATCGAAAATTCAAAAAGCCCTTACGCATCACCTATGGTTCTTGTCAAGAAGAAAGATGGAAGCACTCGATTTCGTGTAGACTACCGTAGGCTGATTGATATGACAAAGAACGATTTATTTTAATTTTTTTGACTTTGATTTATTTATTTTTTTCATATTCTCGTTTATAATTTTTTATAATTACTTAAATCTATAAGTTTACAATTTTAAGTGTTAGAGAATAGTTTGTAGCATTTATATTTAATTAAAAATAGGGACAATACTGCATTTCGTAAACATTAAATGGAATGTGAATAATTAAAATCTGGGGTGAAAAGTAAGAAATTAGGTTTTTAGTTTATTGAAATTGATTTGAAAATTAACAATAAAATTCAACGTCTTCAAAAATAAACTAACTTAGCAAAGCCTTAAATAACAATTGTTAATAATGATTTATGTATATTGTAAACAATTTAGCAAAACTAATCATGAAATTTTATCAAACAACGTACTGCAGCAAAGTTTCGATTTAGTAAATATTGTAGGTAAGAAGCCATGATTTAATTCGTTTTAAGCAAAGAGATGGAATCCTTATGTTACGCATATCTTCAGAGAATTTATTGAGCAATTTGCGGGCTACTATATTGTAGGTGTTTCTAAAAAGTGTTGTTCAGAAAGGCAAGGCGGTAACAAGCAAATATCCACCTCTTATAAAAAATATTTTTAGAACTTATTAATAAAATAAGTGACGAACGGGTAAAATGTTTGTTTTTCGAAATTATTCCATGGAGTGAGCCCGGCGCGGGGAGTTGCAAATTTTTCTTATAGCACACTCTTGAAGCACATTTAACTGCTGCACCCCCAACAACATATTCCATATTGTAGCCTGGAATGAAACAGTCCATAATTCACTGTAGTTAGGGTAGTGTTAGAACAAAATTTTCTTATGCGATAGAAACATCGAATACTGGACAAGAAGTACTGCTTTGAAAATGTTGATCTGTTGTAACCCCTAGATACTTTAGTTAAAATGCTTTACGGTATCGATATAAAAAGCAATTGCCACTGCAAACGACGTTCGAATTATAAAGGGACATAGAATTTAACTTTCAGCTACGAGTATTGTTGTTTATTATTTTGTATTTTACACAAAAGGGGTAATGAAACATAACTTTAGTATCAGCGATTCAATAGACCCGTGACTAAAAAATATAAGTTTTTTGTTATTGCTTATTATTAGTTTATGATCCGCCAACCACAACCTTAATATATGTAAATCATGATTAATATCAACAACTATATTAAGAGGATTAGCTGCATCATATCCAATGGCAAGATCGTCTGCAAACGCTTTTACGGATCCCGCAAATAGTTGTTCGAAAAGGGAGTTAATTTAAATTAAGAACAAAATGGGGCCCAAAATAGATCCTTGAGGAACACCTACATTGATATTCTTAGATGCACTTAAGGCATTGGTCACTTTAACTTTTTGGCTACGTTTTCTTAAATAAGATTCAAGCCAGCGGTGAAAAAAAACACGGAAGCCGATGTTATTTAACTTGGTTAAAAGTATATTATGGTTAACCATATCGAAAGCTTTGGTTATATCAACGAAAAGCTCACCACAATATGTTTTGTTATCCAGGCCTATCTGCATAAAACAACAGAAGCCCAAAAGTGCATCTTCTGTGGATAGACCCGTCCTGAATCCGTATTGTTGAATATGTTGATATGTCGGTTTTGAGTCCTTTCTTAAATATTGGGATAACATGAGCACATTTTAAACTATCTGGAAAACACCCAGAGAAACACTAAAATTAAAAATATGTGGTAAAATGTCTATTAAATTCACTCGTGTTTTTTCAGTATATCGTTTGAAATGCCGTCATTTCCACAAGAATTGGATTTTTTCAACGCGTTAATGGTCTTACAAATTTCAAATGCAGAAATAGATTAAAAAAGGAAACTATTTCTACTAGAGCCTTCGTTTAAAGTACTAAAATTTGAGCAGAAATTACAAGAAAGAGGCAGATCAATTGGAAATTTGTTTTGACCTACTGCAACAAAAACTCATTAAACAGGTTAGCTATCTCTTTAGGATTAGAAATCTCTTTGTTACCATTTAGTATCTTCATTGAGTTGGACTGATTTTTAACCCTTCTATTCATTATATCGTTTACAACCTTTCACTCTTCTTTTGAATTACCTTTCGCAAGAGTCTAAATATGTTACGATAGTAGACGTCGCGACTTATACGTATCTGTTTGTTTTGTTTTCAGACATATTTTCTTATAAAGAATTCTTAAGCTCGTGTTTTATGGATGTTTTTGGCACATCTTACGCATTTTATGTTTAAATTTTATTTTAGTAAGTAGAGAACGATTCATCCAAGATTTTAGCCTAACATTAGATCTGTTCTGTGGAAGCGGGTATGTTGAATTGGTTATATGGTCTTTTAAAAATCTTAAAATTAAATCATAAGCTCTGGATGGGGTTTCTTCTGCATGGACTTGCTCCCAGTTCTCATAAAGCAGATTATCATTCAGTTTACTAAAATCAATTTTTATCAATCTACGTTCTAAGTTCGCAGTGTTTTGCTCAAGGTATTTTAATTTTTTTTAAATGAAGCCTGTCATGCAATGATCCGTAATTTGCAGATCGAATACATTGCCCGCACAATCTACTATATATATTTTAGAGAGACGCCCAAAACAAGATCAGTGCAGGTGCCTGAGATTGGTCTTGTGACTTCCTTCACAAAGGATGAAAAACAATGATCAGAAAATATAACATTGTATAAATCCAAGGCAGTACTTGGGGTCAGTAAGTCTAGGTTCATATCACCCAAAATGACGATATAGAGTTAATCCGATAAACAAAAATAATCTTATAATAAATGCCTCACCATTTTCAACCTTTCTCAGTAATATACGAGAGTTCCTAAGATATACAGATTTATATTTAGTCTCTATTTTAATTTTTTTGGTTGCCATGTATAAAGCCTCAGTATATTTGGTGAAAGAATCATTAATATAAATATTACTCTTCTTGTTACCGGTGAATAAAAATGCATTCAGCTTCCCCTTATCACTTGTTTTTCTTGACATTGTTTTCTCTTTAATAGCACGCGAGGAGAGTTGAACGCATACGATATTTTCTTCTATACCAGAGTTAGACGGTTTTACTGGCTTTACCTTAATATATGCAATTTCATCATCTAACACATTTACATTCAGCGCTTTATTAAAAATCGTTTGCATACTCGTTGCTGCATTGTTTTTGTTCAGTTTAGGTATTCCCACAATTTCAATTGTATTCAGCTTCTGTTTCCTTCGAATTCAGCTTGCTCTCTAGCCCGGTTAGCTTACTCCTTAAATCGATATTTTCCTCTTTTGAATCATGAAGAGAATAGAGAAATTAAGTATTTATTTTTTAGGTTCCTTATTTCCTTGTAAAATAGCTGAAGAGTAATCGAGTTTGTATCGTTGGGCAGTGGTGACGGTGATTGCAACTGCAGATGGGGAGATGCGTTTGATGTTGCTTGGTCTATCTGTTGAGCAGTTACATTATCGTTCCGCTGAGGTGTTGTTTGTTTTTTTTTTACTTGAAGAATATTGCCAATTGAATACTGTTTGCCCATGCCGTTGTTTTGTAGCTGGACGTTTTTTGAATGTTGCCTCATCATTTAGTCTATTTCTAGGCTGAAGCAGATGTAGCGGTTGCTTGGAAGACGCTCCTTGCTGTTGTTGTTTTTGTTGACCCTTTTGCGTCACATACTTGCGGTGTTCTTTAGCATGCTGATGTTGATTTTGAGGCTCAGGTTCAACATTATTAGCACCAATATTTTGTTTTGTGACTTCAGTTGGCACTCTGCAGTGAAGTGGTGTAATTGGTTGTTGATTAAAGTGTTGAAATTCACGTCGTTGAGCGTTGCACTTAGTGGATTGACACGCTATGTTATTTTCATTTAGGTATTCAACATCAGAAGCCACGATATTCTCACATAGGAAGTGAAAAGTGGAACTCCGCACAAGTAATTTTATATTTATCAGTACGTTCAATTCTGTCATTACACCCCAAACAAATCATGATTAAAGACTCTATTATGACTCAGTTACAGAAAACGTTAATTTAAATAAAGCTCGCACCCCACGACACTAAGTAAGACATGTCCGCACACAACCAAGTTTACTTCTTATGATAGCTACCTTCTCTCCCGAATTAGCGATACTCTGGTTGCAATCGAAAGAGCTCAATGGTTCTCCCTTTAAGACTTGAAAAGTGGCTACTAGCATGTAGAAATCCACCTAGAATATCGGGAGAAGATAGCTTTCTCCACAAGAAATGGTCAGCGGCAATTTAGAGTAATGCCGTTAGAACTATGTAACGCGCCGGCAAGATTTGAACGTTGGTGGAGTACGTTTCGCAAGGACTTACCTAGAAATCTTACATTGTTTACCTGGGCGATACCATCGTGTACGGAAAAACATCCGATGAGCATTGTGAGAAACCTAAAGCCGTATTCAAAAGACTTCGAGAAGATCATCTTAAATTAAATCCAGTTAAATGTCATATCATCTTGTCCGAAGGAGTATAAATTGATCCAGAAAAAGTTGACACCGTCAAGAACTGGCCAACACCTCAAGACAAACATTAACTCCGAAGCTTTCTTGGTCTAGCGATTTATTATCGTCGTTGTGTGAAGGATTTTGCTGGAATCGCTAAAAGTTTACCTCAGTTAACTGAAAAGGGCAAACCGTTCAAATGGTCAGGTGAGTGAGAGAAAAGTTTTGAGGAACTGAAGAAGCGCTTATGTAACGCTCCTGTGCTGACATATCCGGCGCCGGATAAGCATTTCAAAATCGACGTCTAAAAGTGGTGCAGTAAATGTCATACTTGTGCTGCGAAGAAAGGGCCAGGTCGGAAAATTCAAAGTAAAATGCAGCAATAAAATGTGGGAGCACCTTTTGAGAGGATTGCGTTGGACATCGCAGGCTCTTTCCCTAAGACTGTCAGCGGAAACAAATACATTCTCGTAGTCATGGATTATTTCAGCAAATGGCCAGAGGTGTTTGCCATCCCAAACCAAGAAACCAAAATAGTAGCCGACCAGCTTGTGTTCAATTGGGTGAACAGATTCGGTGTTCCTCTGGAACTCCATTCAGACCAAGGGAGAAATTTCGGATCTAACTTCTTTCGGGAGGTTTTCTAGCTTCTTGGCATTAAAAATACGAGGATAACACCGCTTCACCCACAGTCGGATGGGATGGTTGAACGATTTTATAGGACCCTCAAGGAACACCTTTTCAAGGTTGTGGGCGACTACCAACGAGACTGGGATCGACACATTCCATTATTCTTGATGGCCTATAGAACTGCAATACACAGTTCAACAGGGCATACACCATCGGAAATTCTGTCTGGAACAACAATAACACTGACGAGTGAAGTTAAATTTGGATGCTCGACAAATGAGCCTTATAGGATGGAGGAATATGTGGATATCGTCAGGCTAGCGATCGAATGAAAACACGATACGACATAAGATCAACTACAACAGAATTTAAGGCAGGAGATCTTGTGTGGCTTTAGAATCCACACCGCCAAAAATGATTGGGTCCGAAACTTCAACAAAATTGGTAAGGCCCTTATACTATTGATGCTAAAATCAATGATGTCGTTTACCGTATTCGGAAAGGGGTTAGATGTAACAAGGGGTAGTACACTGCGACCGTTTGAATCGATATAACGGTGATCGGAATACTGGATTTGTGCGGGACGAACAATCCTTTGGGTGCAAAGAATTGTACTACCTACCTGACTATTTTTAAATTGCTAACGGACTTTATTCTATAAAAAAGTACCTATAAACTTTATAGGTGAGTATGTATAAACTTTATAGGTGAGCTATGTGTGTTTAGTATACTACCTATCTTACTATTTATTCAATGATTTCGATATTTTCATCAGTCCCATATATTTGTATAAGTTTACGGGGTGCGCAAACTAGACCGCAAATATAATTTAATACCGTACACATACCTATTACCGTATGTTATAACTATAAAGCATTTTTTATACCTACTATGAGGCAATATTCCATCCAAATATGCAACACAATCATAATATTGTCTTGTGTGTATGCATATGCTCGCATAAAATTCAAATATCAAATTCAACAAATTTGAAGTCGTTAAAAAGTAAATAGGTTTTATTTGTGAAGGTTTTGACTTCTAAAATATGATGGCGGTTATGCTCGCCAAGTTTGACGAACAAAAGAATGAACGGAAGAATGAACAAAAGAATCTTCTCGAACGATTTGAAGAACAACGAGATCAACAAAAGAACGAGCAAAAGAATCTTCTGGAACAATTTGAACAACAAAACGAGCACAAGAATCTTTTCGAAAAACAACGCAATGAGCAAAAGAACTATCTAGAAGATCAGAGAAACCTAATCGAAGGCAAGCTAGATGCATTCGAGAACAAATGCATTGCTCTTGACGAACGTATGGAAGGCGTCGAAAAGCAATTTTTGAAAGTAGACATACAGCTTGAAAACATGAAAGACAAAATTGAAAATATAACAAAGGAATTGGACAAGGCAAGACAAATAAGTTTCGAGAATGTTCAAAAAGAAGAGAAATGCGTCCACCAACCTTTTGATAGACAAACTCCTTGGTCGATCTATAAAAGGCAATTTGAGGCAGCCGTAACAACAATTTACTGGGATGACGGAGACAAGCTTATAGGGCATACATTGGCACTAAAAGGTTCTGCTGCTGAAGTTTTGCAAACTATGCTAGCAGACTAGAATGGAAAATTCAGTGCTCTTGTTCAAGCCATTGACAAACGCTTTGGAGATGGCCATATGAAAGAAGTCTTCCGAGTTCAACTCAATACCGGAGTCCTTAAAAAAGGTGAAAGCCTACAGCAACTCCAACCAGACATCGAAGGATTGGCTCTCCTGGCATATCCAAACGCAGGAAATGAAACCAGTGGCCAGTTTGCAATGGAAGCATTTGTATGTGCCGAATTGGAGTTTTCACAACTATTTCTAGTAGCAGATATATGTGACGAGTGCATCAATGGAGTCTACTTTATGAAAGAGCACGGAGTTATTCTGGATATTGGTAAGCAAGTTCTTAGGTACAGAAAAAAAATTCCTATGATCTATGGCAATGAAAACTCATCATTTCTAAGTACTGTTGCAATCAAAGAAGGCATATGTTTACTTCCTTCTTCAGAAGTGTTTGTGTGGACAAAATTAAATGGTGATTCGGGTAGCCATCGGTACCTCATGGTGGAACCAGACTCTAAGCAATATTCCCAAAAGTTTATGGTAGGGAAAACTCTGGTCGCACCAAAAACAACATTGTTAAGCTCAGAAAAGAGAAATAGTTGGGATATGTCAATCTGTGTCCGCAAGAACGAAGATCACATCATAGGAGTGGACAACCAGAAGTCGTTGACCCCCGAACATTTGAAAACCATAAAAGCTAAAATTCTCAAGTCTTGCTGGTAGCCTTCTTCATGAGCACGGTGACATATTTTTTCACGAAACGGGCAGTATGGTCGAACACAGCTTGTGCAACATCGAATCGGCACAGGAGTCGTGAGGCCGATTCCAACCAGCAAGATGTCTGCTGAATGATATCGAGCATGAATAAAGATGGGTTAATCGAAAATTCAAAAAGCCCTTAAGCATCACCTATGGTTCTTGTCAAGAAGAAAGATGGAAGCACTCGATTTCGTGTAGACTACCGTGGCTGAATGATATGACAAAGGACGATTTATTTTTATTTTTTTTTATTGATTTATTTATTTTTGTCGTATTCTCGTTTATAATTTTTTATAATTACATAAATCTAAAAGTTTACAATTTTAAGTGTTAGAGAGTAGTTTGTAGGATTTATATTTAATTAAAAATAGGGATAATGCTACATTTCGTAAACATTAAATGGAATGTGAATAATTACAATGTGGGGTGATAAGTAAGAAATTACGTTTTTAGTTTATTAAAATTGATTTGAAAATTAACAATAAAATTCAACGTCTTCAAAAATAAACTAACTTAGCAAAGCTTTAATTAACAATTGTTAATAATGATTTATGTATATTGTAAACAATTTAGCAAAACTAATCATGAAATTTTATCAAACAACGTACTGCAGCAAAGTTTCGATTTCATAAATATTGTAAGTAAGAAGCCATGATTTAATTCGTTTTAAGCAAAGAGATGGAATCCTTATGTTACGCATATCTTCAGAGAATTTATTGAGCAATTTGCGGGCTACTATATTGTAGGTATTTCTAAAAAGTGTTGTTCAGAAGGTCAAGGCGGTAACAAGTAAATATCCAAGTCTTATAAAAAAATATTTTTAGAACTTATTAATAAAATAAGTGACGAACGGGTAAAATGTTTGTTTTTCGAAATTATTCCATCTTATAGCACACTTTTGAAGCACATTTAACTGCTGCACCCCCAACAACATATTCCATATTGTAGCCTGGAATGAAACAGTCCATAATACACTGTAGTTAGGGTAGTGTTAGAACAAATTTTCTTAGGCGTTAGAAACATCGAATACTGGACAAGAAGTACTGCTTTTAAAATGTTGAACTATTGTAACCCCTAGATACTTAAAATGCTTTATGGTATTTATATAAAAAGCAATTGCCACTGCAAACGACGCGACGTTCGAATTATAAAGGGACATAGAATTTAACCTTAAGCAATTGTTGCTTATTAATTTGTATTTTGCACAAAAGGGGTAATGAAACATAACTTTAGTATCAAGCGATTCAATAGACCCGTGACTAAAAAATATAAGTTTTTTTTATTGCTTATAATTAGTTTATGATCCGCCAACCACGACCTTAATATATGTAAATCATGATTAATATCAACAACTATATTAAGAGGATTAGCTGCATCATATCCAATGGCAAGATCGTCTGCAAAATCTTTTACGGATCCCGCAAAAGGTTGTTCGAAGCGGGAGTTAGCTTAAATTAGGAACAAAATGGGGCCCAAAATAGATCGTTGAGGAACACCTAAATGGATATTCTTAGATACACTTAAGGCATTGGTCACTTTAACTTCTTGGCTACGTTTTCTTAAATAAGATTCAAGCCAGCGGTGAAAAAAACCACGGAAGCCGATGTTATTCAAATTGGTTAAAAGTATATTGTGGTTAACCATATCGAAAGCTTTGGTTACATCAATGGAAAGCGCACCACAACATTTGTTGTTATCCAGACCTATCTGTATAAAACAACAGAAGTCGAAAAGTGCATCTTCTGTGGATAGACCCGTCCTGAATCCGAATTGTTGAATATGTTGATATGTCGGTTTTGAGTCCTTTTTTAAAGATTGGGATAACATAAGCACATTTTAAACTATTTGGAAAACACCCAGAGAAAACACTGAAACTAAAAATATGTGCTAAAATGTCTATTATATTCACTCCTGTTTTTTTCAGTATATCGTTTGAAATGCCGTCATTTCCACAAGAATTGGATTTTTTCAACGCGTTAATGGTCTTCAAAATTTCAAAAAAAAAAAACAAAAAAAAAACTATTTGTACTAGAGCCTTCGTTCGAAGAACTAAAATTTGAGCAGCAATTACAAGAAAGAGGCAGATCAAATGGAAATGAGTTTTGACCTACTGCAACAAAATAATCATTAAATAGGTTAGCTATCTCTTTAGGATCAGAAATCTCTACCATTTTGTATCTTCATTGAGTTGGACTGATTTTTAACCCTTCTATTCATTATATCGTTTACAACATTCTACGCTTCTTTAGAATTACCTTTCGCAAGTCTAAATTTGTTACGATAATAGACGTCGCGACTTATACGTATCTCTTCGTTTATTTTCTGACATATTTTCTTATGACGAATTTTTAAGCTCGTGTTTTGTTGATGTTTTTGGCATAATTTACGCATTTTATGTTTAAATTTTATTTTAGTAAGTAGAGAACGATTCATCCAAGATTTGAGCCTAACATTAGATCTGTTTTGTCTAATCGGGTATGTTGAATTGGTTAAATGGTCTTTTAAACATCTTAAAAATAAATCATAAGCTCTGGATGGATTTTCTTCCGCATAGACTTCCTCCCAGTCCTCATAAAGCAAATTATCATTCAGTTTACTGAAATCAATTTTAATTAATCTACGTTCTAAGTTCGCAGTGTTTTGCTCAAGGTATTTAAATTTTTTTTAAATGAAGCCTGTCATGTAATGATCCGTAATTTGCAGATCGAATACAATGCCCGCACAATCTTCCATAGATATTTTATAGAGACGCGCAAAAACAAGATCAAGGCAGGTGTCTGAGATCGGTCTTCTGACTTCGTTCACACAGGATGAAAATCCATGATCAGAAAACATAACATTGTATAAATCCAAGGCAGTACTTGGGGTTAGTAAGTTTAGGTTCATATCACCCAAAATGACAAGATTTCTGCTCGATCTCAATTTAAAAACATGGAGAATTCTTCAACACACACTTGAACCGATATAGAGTTAATCCGATAAACAAGAATAATCTTATAACAAATACCTCACCATTTTCAACCTTTCTCAGTAATATACGAGAGTTCCTAAGATATACAAATTAATATCTAGTCTCTATTTTAATTTTTTTGGTTGCCATGTATAAAGCATATTTGATGAAAGAATCATTAATATAAATATTACTCTCCTTGTTAGCGGCGAATAAAGATGCATTCAGCTTCCCCTTCTCACTTCTTTTTCTTGACATTGTTTTCTCTTTAATAGCACGCGAGGAGAGTTGAAGGTATACGATATTTTCTTCTATACCAGAGTTAGACTTTTTTACTGGTTTTACGTAAATATATTCAATTTCATCATCTAACACATTTACATTCAGCGCTTTATTAAAAATCGTTTGCACACTCGCTGCTGCATTATTTTTGTTGAGCTTAGGTATTCCCACAATTTCAATTGTATTCAGCTTCTGTTCCCTTCAAATTCAGCTTGCTCTCTAGCCCGGTTAGCTTACTCCTTAAAGCGACATTTTCCTCTTTTGAATCATGAAGAGAATAGAGAAATTCAGTATTTATTTTTTAGGTTCATTATTTCCTTGTAAAGTAGCTGAAGAGTAATCGAGTTTGTATCGTTGGGCAGTGGTGACGGTGATTGCAACTGCAGATGGGGAGATGCGTTTTATGTTGGTTGATCTATCTGTTGAGCAGTTACATTATCGTTCCGCTGAGGTATTGTTTGTTTTTTTTTACTTGAAGAAGATTGCGAATTGAATACTATTTGCCCATGCCGTTGTTTTGTAGCTGGACATTTTTTTAATTTTGTCTCATCATTTAGTGCACTTCTAGGCTGACGCAGATGTAGCAGTTGCTGGGAAGACGCTCCTTGCTGTTGTTGTTGTTGTTGACCGGGTTGCGTCACATTCTTACGGTGTTCTTTAGCATGCTGATGTTGATTTTGAGGCTCAGGTTCAACATTATTAGCAACAAGATTTTGTTTTGTGACTTCAGTTGGCACTCTGGAGTGAAGTGGTGTAATTGGTTGTTGATTAGAGTATTGCACTTAGTGCATTGACACTCTATGTTATTTTCATTTAGGTATTCAACATCAGAAGCCACGATATTCTCACATAGGAAGAGAAATGTGGAACTCCGCACAAGTAATTTTATATTTATCAGTACGTTCAATTCTGTCATTACACCCCAAACAAATCATGATTAAAGACTCCATTATGACTCAGTTACAGAAAACGTTAATTTAAATAAAGCTCGCACCCCACGACACTAAGTAAAACATGTCCGCACACAACCAAGTTTACTTCTTATGATAGCTACCTTCTCTCCCGAATTAGCGATACTCTGGGTGCAATGGAAGGAGCTCAATGGTTCTCCCCTTTAGACTTGAAAAGTGGCTACTGGCAGGTAGAAATCCCCCCAAAATATCGGGAGAAGATAGCTTTCTCCACAGGAAATGGTCTGTGGTAATTTAAAGTCATGCCGTTAGGACTATGTAACGCGTCGGCAACATTTGAACGTTGGATGTAGTACATTTTGCAAGGGCTTACCTGAAAATCTTGCCTTGTTTACTTGGGCGATTGTGAGAAACCTAAATCCGTATTAAAAAGACTTCGAGAAGCTCATCTTAAATTAAATCCAGATAAATGTACTCTTTTCAAGAGCGAAGTTAAATACCTGAGGCATATCATCTTGTCCGAAGGAGTATAAACTGGTCCAGAAAAAGATGACACCGTCAAGAGCTGGCCAACACCTCAAGACAAACATCAACTACGAAACTTTCTCGTTCTAGCGACTTATTATCGTCGTCTTGTGAAGGATTTTGCTGGAATAGCTAAAAGTTTACCTCAGTTAACTGAAAGGGGCAAACCGTTCAAATGGTCAGGTGAGTGCGAGAAAAGTTTTCAGGAACTGATGAAGCGCGTATGAAATGCTCCTGTGCTGACATATCCGGCGCCGGATAAGCATTTCATCATCGACGTTGATGCGAGCAACGTTGGAATAGGAGCTGTACTGTCCCAAGTTCTTGACGGAGGAGTAAATGTTGTCGCCTACTACAGCAAGGTACTTTCGAAACCTGAAAGGAATTATTGTGTGACTAGGAGGGAACTTCTAGCTCTCATATTGGCCACGAAGATCTTGCATAAATACATCGATGGATAGAAGTTCCTCCTGCGAACAGACCATGGAGCACTTTATTGGCTTTTAAATTTCAAGAACCGAGAAGGTCAAGTAGCATGGTGGATCGAGAGACCACAGACATACGATTACCAGATTCAACATCGGCGAGGCAAGCTGCACTCAAACACAGATGCATTATTTTGGCGACCATGCAACAGGATTGCAAACATTGCACACGCCACACGCCAAGAAGAAAAAGAGATACCTACCATTCGAGAGTAAGAGTTGATCCCATTTACGGTTGGGGCAACGAAGAACTGAGGACTGCCCGACAACAAGACTCGGATTTCGAACCCATTCGTGCATGGAAAGAACACGAAGAAAGACCAGAATGGAGTGAAATCTCTGATAGGAGCCCAGTTCTCAAAGCCTATTGGGCAGAATGGGACTCACTCCATGTGCAAGAAGGTATAATAAAACGTTGGAAAAGATACGTCAGTGGCTATACTGGCCACATGCAAAAATCGACGTCGAAAAGTGGTGCCGTAAATGTCATACTTGTTCTGCGAAGAAAGGGCCAGGTCGGAAAATTCAAAGTAAAATGCAGCAATAAAATGTGGGAGCACATTTTGAGAGCATTGCGCTGGACATCGCAGGCTCTTTCCCTAAGACTGTCAGCGGAAACAAATACATTCTCGTAGTCATGGATTATTTCAGCAAATGGCCAGATGTGTTTGCCATCCCAAACCAAGAAGCCAAAATATAAGCCGACCAGCTTGTGTTCAATTAGGTGAGAAGATTCGGTGTACATCTGGAACTCCATTCAGACCAAGGGAGAAATTTCGGATCTAACTTCTTTCGGGAGGTTTGCTAGCTTCTTATCATTAAAAAGACGAGGATAACACCGCTTCACCCACAGTCGAATGGGATGGTTGAAAGATTTAATAGGACCCTCAAAGAACACCTGTTCAAGGTTGTGGGCGACTTCCAACGAGACTGGGATCGACACATTCCATTATTCAGGACATACACCATCGAAAATTCTGTGTGGAACAACAATAACACTGCTGAGTGAGGTTACATTTGGATGCCCGACAAATGAGCCTTATAGGATGGAGGAATATGTGGATATCGTCAGGCCCCGACTTATTAACATTCACGAACGAGCAATGACAAAGATAAAGGTAGCTCGCGATCGAATGAAAACACGATGCGACATAAGATCAACTACAAAAGAATTTAAGGCAGGAGAAGTGGCTTTACAATCCACACCGCCAATAATGATTGTCTCCCAAACTTCAACAAAATTGGAAAGGCACTTACACTGTTGATGCTAAAATCAATGATGTCGTTTTCCGTATTCGGAAAGGGGATATAGGTAACAAAGGGTAGTACACTGCGACCGTTTGCATCGATATAATGGTGATCGGAATACTGTGTAACAAATTGTACTACCTACCTGACTATTTTTAAATTGCTAATGGACTTTATTCTATAAAAAGGACCTATAAACTTTATAGGTGAGTATATGCATACACACAAGACAATATTACGAGTATGATTGTGTTGCGTATTTGGATGGAATATTGCTTCATAGTAGGTATAAAAAATGCTTTATTGTTATAGCATACGGTAGTAGGTATGTGTACGGTATTAAATTATATTTGCGGTCTAGTTTGCGCACCCCGTAAACTTATACTGTGTATGGGACTGATGAAAATATCGAAATCATTGAATAAATAATAAGTACCTATACTACTTAAACCTAATAAGTACTAGTTAGATATCTAAGTTGGTAGATAGATATTTCTTATTTTTTAAATTATTTAAAATGTCGTAATAGAAAAATTATGGTATGGTACAAATATACATATGTACATACCTAAAACCTTTCCTGTTAATTGCTTCAACTCGTACGTAAACATCATTGCAATTGTGCAAGTTTTAAACTTTTGTTTCGCACTGCACTTGCTTTTCAATTTTTATTGGGTTCGTGCATTTGCTTAGCACGAGACTTGCTTTGCAAATCTTGCGTTTAGACCGAAAATAGAAACTCTAAAGATATTGGCGCAAAATTGTTGTCGATTTAGTAATATGTTAAATCATTTTTAGTATGATACTAGGCTAAGAAGAGGATTTTGCTAATTTTAAACCAGTTTAGTATCGTACCATTTTCTTAACATTTTACTAAAGTTAAAAGCACAAAATGGGATGTATGTAAAAAATTAAATATTATTCAAAACAATAATATTCAAATATTAACTTTTTCTGTGTATATAACTTTTTCTCTACTTATTATTTTTATATATTTTATGTATTTAACTAGTATAACACTAATGTAAATTATTATATATAATATATAAATTATTTATTACTGTGTAATCAATGAATAAATTAAATTAAAAATTAATCAAACAGAATTAAAATTAAATTTAGAAATAAAAATAAAATCTTAAAATCTTAAATTTTAAATTTCTTTTTAACCAACTCTAATTAATTAATTAAATTTTATATAACCCATCCTAGAATACTTGTAGGTAACTCATATTTAAACTTGTATTAGATTATAAGATAATGTATCTTATAATGCAAGTATGCAAATAAATAAATAAATAAGAAATATAAGAAATGGCTACTATATTTTTTTAGTATCGTACTAAATCCATATGCCACTTTGACATTTACAAACGTCAAACAGTTATGTTGGCTTAATTTTTTGCAATATTTTAGGCGTGTTTAGTTTTAGTTTATTAAGAAAATAGATTTATTATGGTGCTAGTTAAAAAGTGTTTAAAATTAGGAAAATATTAGTTAAGTGCTTTATTATTAGCAAACTGTTAAGTAGTATCTGTTTAAATTTTTGCGCCAATATCTTCAATTATGGGTTTAATACTGTACACACCTACCGTGTGTTATAACTTTAAAGCATTCTTTATACCTACTATGAAGCAATATTCTATCTTAATACGCAACACAATCATAATATTGTCTTGTGTGTATGCATATGCTCGCATAAAATTCAAATATTATTATATTCTTCTTGAGTTCAAAGGCACACGAAAATAAATATTCTTTAAATATTCTTGCTTAACTCATTTCACAACCTTTTTGCTTACAAACTCCTATTAGCGCGTAGCTAGGGTTTCAACTGAAAAATTCGCGGGATAATAGTACTATAGTTTTAATATACAAAGATTCCATACTTCGAACAATCTTTTTTGGAACGTACAAATAGTGGCCAAAATATTTATCCCGGCTCCCAACCAATTTGTGTTGCAGAGTCAGAGTCGGTCAAACCGACACGAATTCTACTTCCGGCGATTATAATTTTTGGAGCGTTGGCAAAATTTTAATTTTGATTAATTTATGATTTAAGGTTTTTTTGTTTGTTTCATAAATAATCTTGTCTTTGGACAATTATTTTGGGAGGAAGCCAACAGGGTGGATAGCCGGTTAGTCGTCGCAAGCCCGAAGTGGACCGGTCGGTGTCAGTTTCCGCCCAAGTTGATTAATTGATTTGGTTTGTTTAGCATAACCGCGGCCACCCCTCTACAGAGCGATCTATAGACAGATTCCCCGTTGAGGATGAACATTGTCCAAATTTAAGGTGTCGGTTGGGACTGAAGTCGTCCAATTATTGGCGGTCGAGTGGGTGTTGAAGGGCATTGGTGACTTCTTTGGGCCGAAAACAATAAAGCCGTTCCAGCCCGGGTGTGGCATAAGGACCCCCGCAGATTGCAGCGACCATGTTAGTGTATGCCGTTCTTTTTTCAATTTTTATTTATATTTCCCATTTTATAATTTTTTATATACTCATATACATTTTTATTTTTTTTTATGGTAATTCCAATTGATTCTGATTTCATTATCTTTTATTAATCTTAGTGCCTTTTTACAAATGGTAGCAAGGTTGCATGATCGTAAATTTTTGTTGGTTTTGGTTGAGTGAAATAACTCTGCCAGCTTTTTGGTTTATATTTTACTTTTATTTTTTGTATATAACTACATCCCTTTCTAACTTAGCAAAATACTTACGTTTATTTATTACGTTTATTTAATACCTAATATCGAGGAAAATATTGAAATCAGAACCTACGCAAAGCTCTCATTTCCAAAGTACTTGCTTCATTTCGATGATTGTAACTGTTCTGATTGTTGATTTACCGCTTCTAAATCCCTAAAATAATTTTATAATCAAACAATTATTTCGAAAAATTGCTATCTAAAAGTAGTTTTTTCGAGTTTTTACAAAATGAAAAATTACAAAATTACTTTCAGATGCAAATTTTTCAAAATACTGCCATTTCGAAACCATTTACCTTATTTGGATGATTCAAGAAATACTCACCTATGACATTGAGACACACAGCCTTACATTTCCATTGAAAAAAAAAAATTTTTTTTAGCAACAAACTTAAAGAAAATGTAATTGAAAAAAATTAAGTGAATCACAATTCTTAAGCCTAATGTATACATAAAAGAAAAACACTTTAAAATATTGATCTTTAAGTATCTGATTTTATAACCCGGAAATAAATGACTTCTTGCTGGGCTTCATGGTCCATTTCGGGCATTTCTTATTTGTGTATAGCCATTGGTTGTGTGGTCTGACCTTTTTGTTCGTCATGATTTTGAGATGAATGGCAGGCGCTGTTTGTCCTACAAAATTAAAAGAAAGACAAACCCTCAAAAATATTTCAAATTAGGTTTTTTTTGTTTAAGCTACCATATTTCTGGTTGACTGAATGCTGATCCACAGACCGACCAAAAATTGCATACACCTTTTAGTTGTTTTCTTTGGATTTTAAGCTTTTACCTTCTACACAATTTTATTATTTGTTTCATCCATTTATTTCTACGCTTTCGTACCATTTCTTTAAACACGAACAAAGACAAAAATTTGCATCTGAAAATAATTTTGTAATTTTATACTTTTCAAGAACACGAAAAACTACACGAAATCTTCGTTTGATTTAAAAACGGTTTTCATGATTTAGAAGCTGAGGTAAATTAACACTCAGAACAGTTACAATCATCGAAAGCAAGCAAGTACTTTGGAAATGAGAGCTTTTCCTATGTTCTGAGTTCCTTGATATTAGTAGCAATATCTAGGAATTGCTAATTTGGACAAGCTGTCATTTTCAAAATACTTGCTTGATCGCGATGATTGAAATAGTTCTGAGTTTTAATTTACGTCAGCTAGTAAATTCTTGAAGCGTTTTTCAATTCGAGTAAATATTTCAAAAAATTTGCATCTGAAAGTAATTTTGTAATTTTTCATTTTTTTAAAAACACGAAAAAACTACTTTTACATAGCAATTTTTCGAAATAATTGTTTGATTATAAAATGAGTCACTATAAAAAAATTTTTTTTTTCTAGTAAAAAGCAATATAAAAAATACAAAAGAAATCACAATAGTCAAATAACAACCGTTAAATTTCGAAGAATCTATGAACACTAACAAACGCCTACTGTTGGCTATTTCACCCGAAAAAAATAGAAATGCCTGACTACAAAAACGGAAAAAGCACATCGGAACTCTTAAAGGATATGACTCGCAAAGATCTTGAAGATTTAGTTGATTTGAGCAACAATATCTAGCTACAAAGTCAGATATATAGGAGGTGCGACCAGATATAAACTCTTAAAACAGTGAAAATGATGATCTAAGAGGAGTTGTGCATTCCCTCCAAACGAAGGTGGGTGTTTTGGAAAAAGAAATCGAACGAATGCAAATACAAAATTTGATCTTCCGCCTAGAATCCAACCAATAGGTCGATCAAAAAAGTCAAGTGGAGGAAATATGTACTCAGCTGTCAAATGATCTGGGAAACAATATTATTGAAGAAATAAAAGAAGTAAAATCGTGGAATTCGAAATATAAAAACTTTATTGTTAAACTTAAAACAAAGGAAACACTGTTCAATATACTAAAAAACACTGGAACACTCAAAAATTCAAAGATCTCGGTGCAAAAAATTATCCGCGGAGCATCAGAGCACGAAGAAGGTCGTCTACTGCACGTACGCAAAATGATAAAAAGCGAGAGAAAGAATGTTAAAGTGGCCGTAAGCGAGGATACACTGGGTTGGTGGAATTTCATACACCTGGACGATTCTATAGGGCTAAAAAGTGGAACAAATTGTGGATTCGCAAAATTAAGTGAATACTTACGTCTTCCCAACGATTATTTCCGAACTTGTTTATCACAAAGCAAAGAAGCAGATAGAAATGACAAATTGACGACAGATTCAAGGTTCAGAACAAACGTCAACAGGGTTCAGAACTTTTCAGTGCGGCCAAGTGGCTCTGGTCAATAGTGCAGGGATAAGCATGGCATGGAGGAAGACGATTTTAATATTATTAAGTACTTAACTGTGTTAGCGTACAATGTTTGCGGTCTTATTAACAAATTCTTGTATCCAGGTTTTTTAAATATTTTAGTAGATTTTGAGTTTATTTTTGTATTCGAAACCTATTTATTGGTAGATAAGAGTAAAAACTTTGAACAATATTTCCCATTATATACATGTTTTGGATACCGGCAAAAAAACAGCAAGTAGAGGACTGGCAAGCGGAGGTACGCTTATCGCAATCAAAAATATTATTCATTCAAAATGTGAAGTAAAAATTGAAGAAAATATTGGTTGCATAGCAATGAAAGATATGAACAAAACACTTTATATCACACCAATTAATATAAATTGCAACAACTGGCAGCAGGAATACGATAAATTTTACGACTTTTTATGTTCGCTAAAATCGCACAATATAATGATAGTTGGCGACTTAATTGCGCGAACCGGAGATCTGGAAGCGGAAAACACATTTGGCTATCAAAAACGAAAAAGCAAAGAAGTTAAGGTAAATAACGAAGGAAAACAAGTAGTCGATCTTTGTAATGAGTTTGCTTTATGCATATTGAACGGTGGCACAAAAGGAGATAGAACAGGTGAACTCACTTCTGTTGGAAAGCAGGGAAGCTCTGTGATTGATTACGGTCTAATTGGTGGAGAGTGGTTGCCTATAGTGAAAGATTTTGCCGCAGGAGATATGCCATATTCGGATCACTTTCCAATATTAATGAATATCGCAATTAATAAACATAATTTGTATCCAACTGAACTTGTGAACCAAAATATGCTCAAGTTAAAAGCATCGGCATTAACCAATTATCAAAATACGATGGATAACATGCTAAGGCATTTGGAAAACACGGTTTCTTTTAAATTTATTCCAATCTGTGAGCTCGAACGTATATATGCGAAGCTGCGAAATTGATGAAAAATACTAACAGATTAAGAAAAAAAACTGAGTGGTATGATTTTTCATGTGAAAATCTAAGAAAAAGATCATTAGCACTCCTTAATCTCCTCCGTAAATATGAAATGCCAAATGTGAAGTTGAAATATTTGCAGATAAATAAACTCTACAAAGATACATGTAAAGAAAAGAAAAAAAAGTATGAAGAAAGTTTAGCGATCTCCTTAAGTCCGATCTAAGATTGAGCAGAATTTTGGAAGTTAACTAGGATATTGCACGACCATATACCGGGATTGAGAAACTTGATAAGGCGATAACGGAAATTGAACTGAGGATCGTTCTACAGAATCTAAAAGATGGCAAGGCGGCCGGATCAAATACTATACCAGCAGAATCTTACAAACATAGTACAGATTTTTTAAAAGTAAAACTAAGGGAAGCACTTAATATTATGCTGAAATATGGAACGTTCAATGATCACATTAATGAAGAACTTATAATGCCTATTTATAAAAAAGGTAAAGGCAAAAGACCATACAATTTATAGAGGTATATCGTTTCTGAATGCAGCCTTAAAAATATTTACAATAATACTGAAAGATTACACAGTTGGGTGCAAGATGAAAACAAGCTCAGTGAATTTCAAAGTGGTTTTCGTAAAGGATACTCTACAGTGAACAGTATCCTTGTACTTCGATTGCTTGCGCATTGGAAACTTGACCAAAATAAAAAATTATATGCCTTCTTAGTCGATTTCAAGGCAGCGTTTAATTCTATCAATAGAAATGCTTTATTTTATCAACTCTTTAACTTGGGGGCTTCAACTAATTTTGTCTGCACTATTGAAAAACTTTACCAATAAACTATAGCATACATTTACAATGGAAAAGACTTAAAACTAGATAAACATCTCAAAATGAAATTAAACAAGGCAAAATCGGCAATATGTGTAAATTGGCAAAAAATGTATAATAACAACCTAATAGCGACCGATCTAAAGTACAGACTTTTAAGCTCTCATTTCCAAACTACTTGCTTGATTTCGATGATTGTAACTATTTTGGGTGTTGATGTACCTCAGCTTCTAAATCCTTAAAATCTTTTTAAAATCAAACAATAATTTCAAAAAATTGCTATCTAAAATTAGTTTTTTCGTGTTTTTAAAAAATGAAAAATTACAAAATTACTTTCGGATGCAAATTTTTTGAAATATTTACTCGAATTGAAAATGGTTTCAAGAATTTACTAGCTGACATAAATTAAAACTCAGAACTGTTTCAATCATCGAGATCAAGCAAGAAATGTCTACTAATATCAAGGCAAATCTTGAAATCAGAACCTACGCAAAGCTCTCATTTCCAAACTACTTGCTTGATTTCGATGAGTGTAACTGTTCTGAGTGTTGATTTACCTCAGCTACCAAATCCTTGAAATCATTTTATATTCAAAAAATTATTTCTAATAATTGCTATCTAAAAGTAGTTTTTTCCTGTTTTTAAAAAATGAAAATATACAAAATTATTTTCAGATGCAATTTTTTCAAAATACTGCCATTTCGAATCCATTTACCTTATTTGGATCATTCAAGAAATACTCACCTATTGCATTGATACACATAGCCTTACACTTCCCTTGAAAAGAAAATAATTTTTTTGAGCAACAAACTTAAAGAAAATGTAATTGAAAAAATTAATTGAATCACAATTCTTAAACCTAATGTATATATAAAAGAAAAACACTTTAAAATATTGATCCTTAATTATCTAATTTAATAACTCGGGAATAAATGACTTCTTATTTGTGTATAACCATTGGTTGTGTGGTCTGCCCTTTTTCTCGTCATGATTTTGAGATGAATGCCAGTCGGTGTTTGTCCTACAAAATTAAAAGAAAAACAAACCCTCAAAAATATTTAAAATTATGTTTTTTTTTTAATTTAAGCTACCATATTTCTGATTGACTGAATGCTGATCCACAGACAGACCAAAAATTGCATGCACCTCTGAGTTGTTTTCTTTGGATTTTTAGCTTTTGACTTCTTAACAATTTTATTATTTGTTTCATCCATTTATTTCTACGCTTTCGTATAATTTCTTGAAAAACGAACTATCGCTTTCGTTTTAGTTACTAAAAAAATCTTCACCCTGAAGTAAGTAGAAGGTAATTTAAGACAAAAAATTTGCATCTGAAAGTAGTTTTGTAATTTTATATTTTTCAAGAACACGAAAAAACTACTTTTGGATAGAATTTCTTCGAAATCTTCGTTTGATTTAAAAATGATTTTAAGGATTTAGAAGCTGAGGTAAATCAACAATCAGAACAGTTACAATCATCGAAATCAAGCAAGTAGTCATTTTCAAAGTACTTGCTTGATGTCAATGATTGAAACAGTTGTGAGTTTTAATTTATGTCTGCTATTAAATTCTTGAAACCTTTTTCAATTCGACTAAATATTTCAAAAAATTTGCATCGGAAAGTAATTTTGTAATTTTTCATTTTTTAAAAACACGAAAAAACTACTTTTAGATAGCAATTTTTCGAAATAATTGTTTGATGATAAAATGATTTCAAGGATTTGGAAGCTGAGGTAAATCAAAAACACTCAGAATAGTTACAATCATCGAAATCGAGCAAGTAGTTTGGAAATGAGAGCTTTGCGTAGTTTCTGATTTCAAGATTTTCCTTGATATTAACAGAAATTTCTTGGAATTGCTAATGTGGGCAAGCTGTCATTTTCAAAATACTTTTTTGATCTCGATGATTGAAACAGTTCTGAATTTTAATTAATATCAGCTATTAAATTCTTGAAACCGTTTTCAATTCGACTAAATATATCAAAAAATTTGCATCTGAAAGTAATTTTTCATTTTTTAAAAACACGAAAAAATTATTTTAAATAGCAATTTTTCGAAATAATTGTTCGATTATAAAATGATTTTAAGGATTTAGAAGATGAGGTAAATCAACACTCAGAACATTTACAATCATCGAAATCAAGCAAGTAGTTTGGAAATGAGAGCCTTGCGTAGGTTCTGATTTCAAGATTTTCCTTGATATTAGTAGAAATTTCTTGCTTGACCTCGGTGATTGAAACAGTTCTGAGTTTTAATTTATGTGAGCTAGTAAATTCTTGAAACCGTTTTCAATTCGAGTAAATATTTCAAAAAATTTGCATCTGAAAGTAATTTTGTAATTTTTCACCTTTTAAAAACACGAAAAAACTACTTTTAGATAGCAATTTTTCGAAATAATTGTTTGATTATAAAATGATTTTAAGGGTTTAGAAGCTGAGATAAATCAAAACTCAGAACAGTTACAATCATCGAAATCAAGCAAGTAGTTTGGAAATGAGAGCTTTGCGTAAGTTCTGATTTCAAGATTTTCCTTGATATTTGTAGAAATTTCTTGGAATTTGCTAATTTGGACAAGCTCTCATTTCGAGACTACTTGCTGGATTTCGATGAATGTAACTGATCTGAATGTTGATTTACCTCAGCTTCTAAATCCCTAAAATCATTTTAAAATCAAACGATTATTTCGAAAATTTGCTATCTAAAAGTAGTTTTTTCGTGTTTTAAAAAAAAAGAGCTATTACAAAATTATTTTCAAATGCAAATTTTTCAAAATACTGCCATTTCGAAACCATTTACCTTCTTTAGATCATTCGAGAAATATTCACCTATGACATTGAGATACACAGCCTTATATTTCCCTTGAAAAGAAAATAATTTTTTTGTGCAACAAACAAAAATTAAGTGAATCACAATTCTTAAACCTAATTTATATATAAAAGAAAAACACTTTAAAATATTGATCCTTAATTATCTAATTTAATAACCCGGGAATAAATGACTTCTTATTTGTGTATAACCATTGGTTGTGTGGTCTGACCTTTTTGTTCGTCATGATTTTGAGACGAATGCCAGGCGCTATATGTCCTACAAAATTAAAAGAAAAACAAACCCTCAAAAATATTTAAAATTATGTGTTTTCTTTATTTAAGCTACCATATTTCTGATTGACTGAATGCTGATCCACAGACAGACCAAAAATTGGATGCACCTCTCAGTTGTTTTCTTTGGATTTTTAGCTTTTGACTTCTAAACAAATTTATTATTTTTTCATCCATTTATTGCTACGCTTTCGTATAATTTCTTGAAAAACGAACTATCGCTTTCGTTTCAGTTACTAAAAAATTTTGACTCTGAAGTAAGTAGAAGGTAATTTAAGACAACAATTTTGCATCTGAAAGTAGTTTTGTAATTTTATATTTTTCAAGAACACGAAAAAACTACTTTTGGATAGAATTTCTTCGAAGTCTTCGTTTGATTTAAAAATGATTTTAAGGATTTAGAAGCTGAGGTAAATCAACAATCAGAACAGTTACAATCATCGAAATCAAGCAAGTAGTTTGGAAATGAGAGCTTTGGGTAGGTTTTGAATTCAAGATTTTCCAGATAGCAGAAATTTCTTGGAATTGCTAATTTGGGCAAGCTGTCATTTTCAAACAACTTGCTTCATTTCGATGTTTGTAACTGTTCTGAGTGTTGAATTACCTCATCTTCTAAATCCTTAAAATCATTTTATAATCAAACAATTATTTCGAAAAATTGCTTTTTAAAAGTAGTTTTTTCGTGTTTTAAAGAAATGAAAAATTACAAAATTACTTTCAGATTCAAATTTTTTGAAATATTTAGTCGAATTGAAAACGGTTTCAAGAATTTAATAGCTGACATAAATTAAAACCCAGAAGCAAGTACTTTGAAAATGACTGCTTGCCCAAATTAGCAATTCCAAGAAATTTCTACTGATATCAAGGAAAATCTTGAAATCAGAACCTACGCAAAGCTCTCATTTCCAAACTACTTGCTTGATTTGGCTGATTGTAACTGTTCTGAGTTTTGATTTACCTCAGCTCCTGAATCCTTAAAATCATTTTAGAATCAAACAATTATTTCTTAAAATTGCTATCTAAAAGTAGTTTTTTCGTGTTTTTAAAAAATGAAAAATTACAAAATTACTTTCGGATACAAATTTTTTGAAATATTTACTCGAATTGAAAATGGTTTCCAGAATTTGCTAGCTGATATAAATTAAAACTCAGAACTTTTTCAATCATCTAGTTCAAGCAAGAAATGTCTACTAATATCAAGGAAAATCTTGAAATCAGAACCTACGCAAGGCTCTCATTTCCAAACTATTTGCTTGATTTCGATGATTGTAACTATTCTGAGTGCTTTTGATTTACCTAGGCTTCCAAATCCTTGAAATCATTTTATAATCAAACAATTATTTCGAAAAATTGCTATCTAAAAGTAGTTTTTTCGTGTTTTAAAAAAATGGAAAATTACTAAATTACTTTCAGATGCAAATTTTTTGAAATATTTAGTCGAATTGAAACCGGTTTCAAGAATTTAATAGCTGACATAAATTAAAACTCAGAACTGCTTCTATCATGGAGATCAAGCAAGCACTTTGAATATGACAGCTTGCCCAATTTAGCAAATCCAAGAAATTTCTACTAATATCAAGGAAAGTCTTGAAATCAGAACCTACGCAAAGCGTTACTGTTTTGAGTGTTGATTTACTTCAGCTTTAAAATCCTTGAAATCATTTTGTAATCAATGAGAGCTTTGCTTAGGTTCTGCTTTCAATATTTTCCTTGATACTAGTAGAAATTTCTTGGAATTGCTAATTTGGGCAAGCTGTCATTTTCAAAGTACTAGCTTGATTTCGATGTTTGAAACAGTTCTGAGTTTTAATTTATGTCAGCTATTAAATTCTTGAAACCGTTTTCAATTCGACTAAATATTTCAAAAAATATGCAGCTGAAAATAATTTTGTAATTTTCTATATTTAAAAAACACGAAAAAACTACTTTTTAGATAGCAATTTTCGAAATAATTGTTTGATTATAAAATGATATTAAGGATTTGGAAGCTGAGGTAAATCAGAAACACTCAGAACAGTTACAATCATCGAAATCAAGCAAGCAATTTGGAAATAAGAGCTTTGCTTAGGTTCTGATTTCAAGATTTTCCTTGATATTAGTAGAAATTTCTTGGAATTGCTAGATTGGGCATGCAGTCATTTTCAAAGTACTTGCTTGATCTCGATGATTGACACAGTTCTGAGTTTTGATTTATGTCAGCTAATAAATTCTTGAAACCGTTTTCAATTCGACTAAATATTTCAAAAAACTTGCATCTGAAAGTAATTTTGTAATTTTTCATTTTATAAAAACACGAAAAAACTACTTTTAGATAGCAATTTTTCGTAATAGTTGTTTGATTATAAAATGATTCTAGCGATTTAGAAGCTGAGGTAAATAAACACCCAGAATAGTTACAATCATCGAAATCAAGTAAGTAGTTTAGAAATGACAGCTTTTCGTATGTTCTGATTTCAAGATTTTCCTTGATATTACGAGTAGTACAGATATCTTGGAATTGCTAATTTGGACAAGCTGTCATTTCCAAAGTACTTGCTTGATTTCGATGATTGAAACAGTTCTGAGTTTTAATTCAAGCAAGGAGTTTGGAAATGACAGCTTTGCGTAGTTTCTGATTTCAAGATTTTGCTTGATATTAGCAGAAATTTCTTGGAATTGCTAATTTGGACAAGCTCTCATTTCCACCAATATCAAGGAAAATCTTGAAATCAGAACCTTCGCCAAGCTGTCATTTCCAAACTACTTTCTTGATGTCGATGATTGAATCAGTTCTGAGTTTTAATTTATGTCTGCTATTAAATTCTTGAAACCGTTTTCAATTCGACTAAATATTTCAAAAATTTTGCATCTGAAAGTAATTTTGTAATTTTCCATTTTTTTAAACACGAAAAAACTACTTTTAGATAGCAATTTTTCGAAATAATTGTTTGATTATAAAATGATTTTAAGGATTCAGGAGCTGAGGTAAATCAAAACTCAGAACAGTTACAATCAGCCAAATCAAGCAAGTAGTTTGGAAATGAGAGCTTTGCGTAGGTTCTGATTTCAAGATTTTCCTTGATATTAGTAGAAATTTCTTGGAATTGCTAATTTGGACAAGCTCTCATTTCCAAACTACTATCATTTTATAATCAAACTACTAAATCATTTTATAATCAAACAATTATTTGGAAAAATTGCTATCTAAAAGTAGTTTTTTCGTGTTTTTAAAAAATGAAAAATTACAAAATTACTTTCGGATGCAATTTTTTTTAAATATTTACTCGAATTGAAAATGGTTTCAAGAATTTACTAGCTGACATAAATTAAAACTCCGAACTGTTCAATCATCGAGTTCAAGCAAGAAATTTCTACTATCATCAAGGAAAATCTTGAAATCAGAACCTACGCAAAGTTCTCATTTCCAAACTACTTGCTTGATTTCGATGATTGTAACTGTTCTGAGTGTTGATTTACCTCAGCTTCGAAATCCTTGAAATCATTTTATACTCAAACAATTATTTCAAATAATTGCTATATAGAAGTAGTTTTTTCGTGTTTTTAAAAAATGAAAAATTACAAAATTATTTTCAGATGCAAATTTTTCAAAATACTGCATTTCGAAACCATTTACCTTTTATGGATCATTCAAGAAATATTCATGTATGACATTGAGACACACAGCCTTACATTTCCCTTGAAAGAAACTATTTTTTTTGAGCAACAAACTTAAAGAAAATGTAATTGAAAAAAATTAAGTGAATCACAATTCTTATACCTAATGTATATATAAAAGAAAAACTGTTTTAGTTGATAAAAATCCTCAAGATAATTATCTAAATTTGTTGTTTGCGGCAGAAATATCATTGGGATAGTTCTGACCAAAACTCCGGTTCTAATCCAATGAAAAGTCTTCTGTGGTTCTTAGGAAAAGACAATTTATTTATATTTTACTAGTCTATTTATACCTTAACTTTACACAGACTTCTTAACTTATTTCTTATTGCCTAATCAACTATTTATTTCTTAACCTATTTATTATTATTTTATTAATCACTATTTACTTAGCCTACTTATTATTATTTATTACTCAACTTTTCTTAGACTACTTATTGTTACTTCAAATTAATCAAAATTTTCGTCGTCGCATATTGCTGACGACGCGACGTTACTTTAATTAACTGTATGGAATGACACATAATTCTGAATTCACTTTAATTACATGTATGGAATGATGACACATAATTCTGATTCTGAAGCGAATTATCACCTGTATGTATGTACATAGGTACATTGTTTTTCTTTTGTATCTACACATTCCGCCCACCAAGAACCTATGAGTTCTTTAAAGCGTAGGTTTGTTTATTTCGTCCCCTGTCGATGCCTCGTACCATCTTGCTGGAAATTTCAGGCCCCGTTTTTTGTGTACATATTTCCACATCGATAATATCATTATGACTACCGCAACGGAGACGATCACAGGTATTGTTGATGAGATTGCGTCTCTTTGGATTGGTTTCCAAATTGCGTTGTCTACTTTCTCTTCGATGTATGACGCTTCTTCAATTAGTGCTGAGATGGCCGATGGCTGGAGGACCTGAGACTTGTTTAATTTAGGAAATTAAAGTTGTGAATGTTCGAGTACTGAATAATTGTACAGAACGAATGATGATGGTTTGATATATGCTTGCACCGTCCGTGTAGATTCTTGATGTTCTGCAGTTATTATGACTTCTTTTGTTTTGATTACGCAATTTGACGTTATTTGAATTATTCCAGACTCCTCTAGGCAAATTTTGTTTAACTGTCCATTACAAACTGATTGAGCTATTGTCTGAGTTGGACTTACATAGAGCCATGTATTTGTCTGATGTAATTGTTTCCATAGCACCGCATGAATGGACATTGTTCCACTTGGGCACCTTATTCCACTAAATTTTTGATAAATTTCCGAGATTATATAGTCTGGTTTTGATTGAATGTTGTATAGAGCTTGTGTTGGCACTATATATTCGGCATTAGGTAGTTCAATACTGTTGCCCAGCATTTCTTCTGTGCATTGGAAGTACGTCTGTGAATCAAAGTGAATACCTAGTACTTCAGTTGGAATGTTTTGAATAGTGTATATAGAGATACTGATTTTTGTTGGTATTGACGTTGCTTTTATTGATTCATAAGGTTTGGTTTCGTAAATTGGAATCCTCTCTATAACTAAAATGTTTTCCATATTTGCATTGATTATTGTTTGACTGGACATGAGGTGATATACTTTTAGTGTGGGCGGTAAAGATTCTTCAGTTGTGGTAAATACATTGTTTAAGTCAATTATATGTGGATACTGCCAGCTGCTCGTTTTTTTAAAAACCATTTGCCATATGCAATCATATTTATCAGCAACCTCTTCTAAATCATTTTTTGATTGTTGGTTCATGCTCAGGTATTTCGTATATATACCATTGTGATCTGCCTCTAGAATCCATCCTGCTGCAAATTTGTTAATCTTCTCGGTTGATTCATTCATTTGAATATTAAAACTTCTTAATCGCTGCTCGTTTCTAGTGTTTGTGTCGTTTAGAGTTTTTACTGCCTTTAGCATTAATTTTCCTTGATGTGATACCGTAGTGATAGGGGTTTGTTGGTTGGTTGATAAGTTGTCTATGTCATGGTATACTTCTTCATTGACTCCGAACATTGCAGTAAAAACTGTTGCTAATACACCTCTCCGTGATTTTGACCGTTAAAATTGAATTGATTCAATCCGATGAGTAATGCCTGTGCTTATGGCTTGTAAGTGGTGATGGAGTATGTCGCATTGTATTTCAGCGCTTATGTATTTTCCTTTAATTCAAAGCGTTTCCATCCTTTTGGTTGTTGCTATAACTTGGTGTTTGTCTTCTGAAAATTCTGTAGTTGGAATAGTGATTTCAATCCGTAGTTTTCCTCTGCTTAAAAACCTATGTCCCAAATTTTCTACATATAGTCCTCCATTTATGTTCGTATTGTTTACCAGAGCTTGAGTATATGGCATGTTTATAAAAGACGCGGTCATTACGCTTAATATTATTGCTGGCCATGTTGCAATACCTAATGAATTTGTTGCAATTTTAGGATATTTTATTTTTTCTGGGACGTTCTGCTTCGACTTCTCGCGATTGATGTTTCCTTTTAAAAGCCCCTTTTGACATCTCTTCGTCAGCTTCTTCTACTGGTAATGGACATAGTTTTACCACTTGTAGTTTGGTTATATTAGCATTTAGCTTGATGGTGGCCACTCTAACAAGTCCGTCTTCACCAGGGTGGACGTCCAAGATGCGTGCTAAGGGCCATTTGGTTTGTGGTGTGCTTTCTTTCGGAAGGAGAACTAGTTGTCCAGGTTGTAGATTTTTCGTTCCTGATATACATTTTTGTCGCTCTTGAATCCTTGTTAGATATTCTTCCTTCCATCTATTCCAGAATTCGGTTGCAAGCCGTTGGATCAGTTTCCATTTCTTGAGAAGTTTTAAGTTGTCTGGAACTG
Source organism: Philhelius pedissequus (assembly GCA_910595825.1). Taxonomy (NCBI): domain Eukaryota; kingdom Metazoa; phylum Arthropoda; class Insecta; order Diptera; family Syrphidae; genus Philhelius; species Philhelius pedissequus. The sequence continues at coordinate 175,104,528 of OU343160.1, read as the reverse complement.
CATCCGGTACTGGAAACATGGAACTTGCAGTGAGAAAGTGTCCAGGTGTCAAACGCAGAACATCATTAATATGGTTATCTGATTGGTGCTCATGGTCGGCTGTTTAAACAAGCTTCAATTTGTGCTAGCACTGTGTACATCTCTTCTAAGTTTAATAAAATTTCACCAAGTGTTTTTACCAGATGTCTTTTGGTAGATTTGACCCCCGCTTCCCAGAGTCCTCCAAAGTGTGGACTGCTTCAAGGTATATGTTGCCATGTGATGTTGTCGTTCAATATTCGTGCTTGTGTTTCGTATGTAATTCTTTCGAATGCATTTTGAAGCCCCTTGTTCGCTCCAACGAAATTTGTACCACAGTTAATGTAAATTGCCTTACACTTGCCTCTCCTTGAAAGAAATCTTTTGATCGCTGCGATGCAAGCTGCTGAAGTTAAGTCACTCACAGGTTTAGATGAATTGCTTTGGTTGCTAAACATACGAAGACAGCTATATATGTTTTGGTAGTTTTTGTTCCCCTTCCAGTTGTCCATTTTATCTTAATTGGGCCTGCAAAATCTAGTCCCATATTCCAAAAGGGGAAATTTTGCGTTACGCGATGTGTCGGTAGATTTCCCATTAATTGCTGTTGATTTGTCTTCGCATTGAGTTTGAAGCAAGTGATACACTTATGAATACATAGTGTTACTAACTTGTTTGCGTTTAAGATCCAAAACTCCTTTCTTATTGTATTTAGTGTAAGCTCTTGCGAACCGCGGGGAGTTTTTTCATGAAAGTGCGATACTATTAGTTTAGATAGTGGACCCTCGTTGCTTATTATGATTGGATGTTTCTCTGCTTCAGTCAGTTCCTCATTGTTAAGCCTTACGACCACCCTGAGGACTTTGTCAGCGTCCAAATATGGACAGAGCTGCAGTATCCTTGATTTTTTATCAATTGGTTTCCCTGCTAATATGGATTGTATCTCGAGTGAGAAAGATCGTTCTTGTAATATTTTGATGCAACTAATTTTAGATTGTTGTAGCTCATCTGTTGTTAACCAATTTGGAGTGTCTTTCTTGCGGGATTTATAGTGAGGCCGCTTTTTCGTGGTGATTCGTAGTCCATTCCATCACTTCATCCCAATCTAAATTCTTTAGCCAAAGTTGTTGCATGAAAATTTTGTTGCGTACGACAATGGGTTGCAGCCATCCCACCGGATCAAAGAGGCGAGCCATAAAGGAAGCTATGGTACGTTTCGTTACTTCTTGTTCCTTGGTTTCCCAACCAACAGCACTAAAGATGAATTGATCTTCTCGTTGGAGCCACTGGAGCCCTAGTGTTTTTGTTGCGCCTTCGTCCTCATCGAAAATGTAGCCTTTTCCTCTATATGTTTCTGGTATTTTGCTTAGAACTTCTTGATGATTGCTGTTCCATTTGCGAAGGTTGAAGTCTCCCTTTATCTAAGAGTTGCGATAGTTCGAAGTATAAAGCTTTTGCTTCCGCGATGGTGTCTGTGCCTGTAAGGAGATCGTCTACATAAAAATTTTTCTGGCTGCTGCAGTGTACGAATGACTTGAAATGGAGCGTTGGCAGTTCCAAAAGTCAGCGTCTTTATTCTATATTTTCAGATGGTGTCTGATTTGTTTGGACACCAGGGGATGCGCTGCAAGTCTGAATCGTCTCTTTCAACTGCTATTTGTCTGTACATTTTCTCAATATCTGCTGTGACGATGACTGGGTACGTTTTCCATCATAAGATCAGACTAGTGAGTGTGTCTTGAATGGTTGGGCCGACCATCAGGCAGTCATTGAGTGATTTTCCTGAAGCCGTTTTTGTTGAGGCAATAAATACTACTCGTACTTTGGTAGTTGTGCTATCTTCTTTGATCACTGCATGGTACGACATGCAGTATCAAGGTTTGTTAATTTCATTGATGGGAATCTCCTCTATGTGTCCAAGCGTAAGATAATCATTGATCAAATTGTTGTATCTGTGTAACTATCTGGACTCATTAATAGTCTCCTTTCATTTGAAATATATCTGGTAATGGCTGCTTTTTCGTAAAGACCAAGTCTGGTCCTCGGATCATCCTTCCAAGGCATTTTGGCTTGATATCTACCATCCTTCGTCCTTTCTAAATTTTTGATGTAGTGCTTTTTGGCATTTTCCTGTTCTTGAGACATAAAGATTTTCTTTTCAATTTCCTCTTGTTCCCAAAATCTGCTTAATTGTTGATCCAATTCTGCTGTGCTTGCCATTGTATTTGACGCCCTTCTTGCTATTGGACCAGATAAAATCCAGCCCAGTTTTGTCTTCTTCTTATAATCAAACAATTATTTGGAAAAATTGCTATCTAAAAGTAGTTTTTTCGTGTTTTTAAAAAATGAAAAATTACAAAATTACTTTCGGATGCAATTTTTTTTAAATATTTACTCGAATTGAAAATGGTTTCAAGAATTTACTAGCTGACATAAATTAAAACTCCGAACTGTTCAATCATCGAGTTCAAGCAAGAAATTTCTACTATCATCAAGGAAAATCTTGAAATCAGAACCTACGCAAAGTTCTCATTTCCAAACTACTTGCTTGATTTCGATGATTGTAACTGTTCTGAGTGTTGATTTACCTCAGCTTCGAAATCCTTGAAATCATTTTATACTCAAACAATTATTTCAAATAATTGCTATATAGAAGTAGTTTTTTCGTGTTTTTAAAAAATGAAAAATTACAAAATTATTTTCAGATGCAAATTTTTCAAAATACTGCATTTCGAAACCATTTACCTTTTATGGATCATTCAAGAAATATTCATGTATGACATTGAGACACACAGCCTTACATTTCCCTTGAAAGAAACTATTTTTTTTGAGCAACAAACTTAAAGAAAATGTAATTGAAAAAAATTAAGTGAATCACAATTCTTATACCTAATGTATATATAAAAGAAAAACTGTTTTAGTTGATAAAAATCCTCAAGATAATTATCTAAATTTGTTGTTTGCGGCAGAAATATCATTGGGATAGTTCTGACCAAAACTCCGGTTCTAATCCAATGAAAAGTCTTCTGTGGTTCTTAGGAAAAGACAATTTATTTATATTTTACTAGTCTATTTATACCTTAACTTTACACAGACTTCTTAACTTATTTCTTATTGCCTAATCAACTATTTATTTCTTAACCTATTTATTATTATTTTATTAATCACTATTTACTTAGCCTACTTATTATTATTTATTACTCAACTTTTCTTAGACTACTTATTGTTACTTCAAATTAATCAAAATTTTCGTCGTCGCATATTGCTGACGACGCGACGTTACTTTAATTAACTGTATGGAATGACACATAATTCTGAATTCACTTTAATTACATGTATGGAATGATGACACATAATTCTGATTCTGAAGCGAATTATCACCTGTATGTATGTACATAGGTACATTGTTTTTCTTTTGTATCTACACATTCCGCCCACCAAGAACCTATGAGTTCTTTAAAGCGTAGGTTTGTTTATTTCGTCCCCTGTCGATGCCTCGTACCATCTTGCTGGAAATTTCAGGCCCCGTTTTTTGTGTACATATTTCCACATCGATAATATCATTATGACTACCGCAACGGAGACGATCACAGGTATTGTTGATGAGATTGCGTCTCTTTGGATTGGTTTCCAAATTGCGTTGTCTACTTTCTCTTCGATGTATGACGCTTCTTCAATTAGTGCTGAGATGGCCGATGGCTGGAGGACCTGAGACTTGTTTAATTTAGGAAATTAAAGTTGTGAATGTTCGAGTACTGAATAATTGTACAGAACGAATGATGATGGTTTGATATACGCTTGCACCGTCCGTGTAGATTCTTGATGTTCTGCAGTTATTATGACTTCTTTTGTTTTGATTACGCAATTTGACGTTATTTGAATTATTCCAGACTCCTCTAGGCAAATTTTGTTTAACTGTCCATTACAAACTGATTGAGCTATTGTCTGAGTTGGACTTACATAGAGCCATGTATTTGTCTGATGTAATTGTTTCCATAGCACCGCATGAATGGACATTGTTCCACTTGGGCACCTTATTCCACTAAATTTTTGATAAATTTCCGAGATTATATAGTCTGGTTTTGATTGAATGTTGTATAGAGCTTGTGTTGGCACTATATATTCGGCATTAGGTAGTTCAATACTGTTGCCCAGCATTTCTTCTGTGCATTGGAAGTACGTCTGTGAATCAAAGTGAATACCTAGTACTTCAGTTGGAATGTTTTGAATAGTGTATATAGAGATACTGATTTTTGTTGGTATTGACGTTGCTTTTATTGATTCATAAGGTTTGGTTTCGTAAATTGGAATCCTCTCTATAACTAAAATGTTTTCCATATTTGCATTGATTATTGTTTGACTGGACATGAGGTGATATACTTTTAGTGTGGGCGGTAAAGATTCTTCAGTTGTGGTAAATACATTGTTTAAGTCAATTATATGTGGATACTGCCAGCTGCTCGTTTTTTTAAAAACCATTTGCCATATGCAATCATATTTATCAGCAACCTCTTCTAAATCATTTTTTGATTGTTGGTTCATGCTCAGGTATTTCGTATATATACCATTGTGATCTGCCTCTAGAATCCATCCTGCTGCAAATTTGTTAATCTTCTCGGTTGATTCATTCATTTGAATATTAAAACTTCTTAATCGCTGCTCGTTTCTAGTGTTTGTGTCGTTTAGAGTTTTTACTGCCTTTAGCATTAATTTTCCTTGATGTGATACCGTAGTGATAGGGGTTTGTTGGTTGGTTGATAAGTTGTCTATGTCATGGTATACTTCTTCATTGACTCCGAACATTGCAGTAAAAACTGTTGCTAATACACCTCTCCGTGATTTTGACCGTTAAAATTGAATTGATTCAATTCGATGAGTAATGCCTGTGCTTATGGCTTGTAAGTGGTGATGGAGTATGTCGCATTGTATTTCAGCGCTTATGTATTTTCCTTTAATTCAAAGCGTTTCCATCCTTTTGGTTGTTGCTATAACTTGGTGTTTGTCTTCTGAAAATTCTGTAGTTGGAATAGTGATTTCAATCCGTAGTGTTCCTCTGCTTAAAAACCTATGTCCCAAATTTTCTACATATAGTCCTCCATTTATGTTCGTATTGTTTACCAGAGCTTGAGTATATGGCATGTTTATAAAAGACGCGGTCATTACGCTTAATATTATTGCTGGCCATGTTGCAATACCTAATGAATTTGTTGCAATTTTAGGATATTTTATTTTTTCTGGGACGTTCTGCTTCGACTTCTCGCGATTGATGTTTCCTTTTAAAAGCCCCTTTTGACATCTCTTCGTCAGCTTCTTCTACTGGTAATGGACATAGTTTTACCACTTGTAGTTTGGTTATATTAGCATTTAGCTTGATGGTGGCCACTCTAACAAGTCCGTCTTCACCAGGGTGGACGTCCAAGATGCGTGCTAAGGGCCATTTGGTTTGTGGTGTGCTTTCTTTCGGAAGGAGAACTAGTTGTCCAGGTTGTAGATTTTTCGTTCCTGATATACATTTTTGTCGCTCTTGAATCCTTGTTAGATATTCTTCCTTCCATCTATTCCAGAATTCGGTTGCAAGCCGTTGGATCAGTTTCCATTTCTTGAGAAGTTTTAAGTTGTCTGGAACTGCATCCGGTACTGGAAACATGGAACTTGCAGTGAGAAAGTGTCCAGGTGTCAAACGCAGAACATCATTAATATGGTTATCTGATTGGTGCTCATGGTCGGCTGTTTAAACAAGCTTCAATTTGTGCTAGCACTGTGTACATCTCTTCTAAGTTTAATAAAATTTCACCAAGTGTTTTTACCAGATGTCTTTTGGTAGATTTGACCCCCGCTTCCCAGAGTCCTCCAAAGTGTGGACTGCTTCAAGGTATATGTTGCCATGTGATGTTGTCGTTCAATATTCGTGCTTGTGTTTCGTATGTAATTCTTTCGAATGCATTTTGAAGCCCCTTGTTCGCTCCAACGAAATTTGTACCACAGTTAATGTAAATTGCCTTACACTTGCCTCTCCTTGAAAGAAATCTTTTGATCGCTGCGATGCAAGCTGCTGAAGTTAAGTCACTCACAGGTTTAGATGAATTGCTTTGGTTGCTAAACATACGAAGACAGCTATATATGTTTTGGTAGTTTTTGTTCCCCTTCCAGTTGTCCATTTTATCTTAATTGGGCCTGCAAAATCTAGTCCCATATTCCAAAAGGGGAAATTTTGCGTTACGCGATGTGTCGGTAGATTTCCCATTAATTGCTGTTGATTTGTCTTCGCATTGAGTTTGAAGCAAGTGATACACTTATGAATACATAGTGTTACTAACTTGTTTGCGTTTAAGATCCAAAACTCCTTTCTTATTGTATTTAGTGTAAGCTCTTGCGAACCGCGGGGAGTTTTTTCATGAAAGTGCGATACTATTAGTTTAGATAGTGGACCCTCGTTGCTTATTATGATTGGATGTTTCTCTGCTTCAGTCAGTTCCTCATTGTTAAGCCTTACGACCACCCTGAGGACTTTGTCAGCGTCCAAATATGGACAGAGCTGCAGTATCCTTGATTTTTTATCAATTGGTTTCCCTGCTAATATGGATTGTATCTCGAGTGAGAAAGATCGTTCTTGTAATATTTTGATGCAACTAATTTTAGATTGTTGTAGCTCATCTGTTGTTAACCAATTTGGAGTGTCTTTCTTGCGGGATTTATAGTGAGGCCGCTTTTTCGTGGTGATTCGTAGTCCATTCCATCACTTCATCCCAATCTAAATTCTTTAGCCAAAGTTGTTGCATGAAAATTTTGTTGCGTACGACAATGGGTTGCAGCCATCCCACCGGATCAAAGAGGCGAGCCATAAAGGAAGCTATGGTACGTTTCGTTACTTCTTGTTCCTTGGTTTCCCAACCAACAGCACTAAAGATGAATTGATCTTCTCGTTGGAGCCACTGGAGCCCTAGTGTTTTTGTTGCGCCTTCGTCCTCATCGAAAATGTAGCCTTTTCCTCTATATGTTTCTGGTATTTTGCTTAGAACTTCTTGATGATTGCTGTTCCATTTGCGAAGGTTGAAGTCTCCCTTTATCTAAGAGTTGCGATAGTTCGAAGTATAAAGCTTTTGCTTCCGCGATGGTGTCTGTGCCTGTAAGGAGATCGTCTACATAAAAATTTTTCTGGCTGCTGCAGTGTACGAATGACTTGAAATGGAGCGTTGGCAGTTCCAAAAGTCAGCGTCTTTATTCTATATTTTCAGATGGTGTCTGATTTGTTTGGACACCAGGGGATGCGCTGCAAGTCTGAATCGTCTCTTTCAACTGCTATTTGTCTGTACATTTTCTCAATATCTGCTGTGACGATGACTGGGTACGTTTTCCATCATAAGATCAGACTAGTGAGTGTGTCTTGAATGGTTGGGCCGACCATCAGGCAGTCATTGAGTGATTTTCCTGAAGCCGTTTTTGTTGAGGCAATAAATACTACTCGTACTTTGGTAGTTGTGCTATCTTCTTTGATCACTGCATGGTACGACATGCAGTATCAAGGTTTGTTAATTTCATTGATGGGAATCTCCTCTATGTGTCCAAGCGTAAGATAATCATTGATCAAATTGTTGTATCTGTGTAACTATCTGGACTCATTAATAGTCTCCTTTCATTTGAAATATATCTGGTAATGGCTGCTTTTTCGTAAAGACCAAGTCTGGTCCTCGGATCATCCTTCCAAGGCATTTTGGCTTGATATCTACCATCCTTCGTCCTTTCTAAATTTTTGATGTAGTGCTTTTTGGCATTTTCCTGTTCTTGAGACATAAAGATTTTCTTTTCAATTTCCTCTTGTTCCCAAAATCTGCTTAATTGTTGATCCAATTCTGCTGTGCTTGCCATTGTATTTGACGCCCTTCTTGCTATTGGACCAGATAAAATCCAGCCCAGTTTTGTCTTCTGAGCGGTTGACATACCTTTCTTTGGTCCATCGATCAATATTCCTCCATAGACATTAGCTCCTAATAGTACATCTATTCTGGATCTTGTTCGAAATTCTGGATCTGCTAGTTCTGTAATTTTGATGGATAGATCCATAGTAGAGCCGATGGTAGTTGATGGAAGATTTTGAGTAATTTGTCCCAGGATTACAGCCACTGTTCGGATCTCCAGACCATTTTTCCTTGATATCCAATGAGATTTGACCAGAACTTCGGTTCGTAGAGTTCCTAGTCCCTTAATTATGACGTTTGCTGGTTCTCGCTTGAGTCCTAGTAATTGGGCGCAGTGTTCAGTAATAAAAGAATTTTGTGACCCTTGATCTATTAGTGTGCTTAACTTTATGAACTCTCCTCTAGCATTCTTCACTTGGATAATCCCCGTTGACAATAGGATGTCCCTGGTAGTGGTTTTAACTTGCGAATTGAAAGCTTTTGTGGTGTTGTCTTTAATTTCGGATTGATTTGTGTTGATATGCAGCAAGGAGTGGTGTTTGTTGGAACATATCTTGCATGTGAGTCTGGTTTTGCACTTAAAGCCTCGTTGATTGCCCATGCAATTGAAACATAGATTTTTGGTTTTTATTATGTCTCGTCGTATTTAAACTACAGCTTTCAGAAATTGACGGCAATTTAGGATGAAGTGGTTCCCTTTGCACATTTTAAATTTATAATATGATTGTGTGAGTAGGCTTGTGTTGTGAGTTTTCTTGGTAATATCACTCCAAACTTCTTCCAATGATCGGAACTTCTTTGATAAAACCTCAGAAAAATCTATTCATGATGGTAATTCATTTTGGGATCCCCATAGCAATTCCCATTCTTTCCTGGCTTCAAAGTCTAACTTCTGGGAGGCCATGTAGACTAATAATGAGTCCCAGGATTTGATGTCGATGTCCAGAGCCTTTATCCCAATGAGAGTTTCGTTGGTCGTATCCAATATTATCTTATAATTGTACGCTGTTTCACTCTTGGCAATTGGGATGTTGATGAATGCTTGAATATGGGACGCCATAATCGTCTTCTTCTTGTTGTATCATTCAAATAACATTTTCCAGGCACTCTGGTAATTACTTGCGGTCACCCCCAGATTTTCGATGAGGCGCCGATCTTCGCTTTTAGTGGATGTCACCAGATACTGCATTTTTGCACCTCATGGAGTTGTTTATTCTCGTGGACTAGGGTTTTGAACATCTCATAAAAATTTACCCATTTCGAATATTGGGACCTTTACTCGTTCAAGACGAATGACTTTATCATTTTCCGTCATTTTTCTTACGGTTATTTTTTGGGTATGAGGAGACTCTTGCTGTGGTTTAAACCGCTCTATGGCCTGTTGAAAGACGGCTAACAAATGCATGGTAATCTCCGCAATTTTGAAGTACTCTGCCATATAGTCTTTGACTAGCGATTTATTATGTATATTTAGATTGTACACCTTCCCATGCATGTCTTCACAGTTCTTCCAGTCTTTTTTTAACTTATCTAGACGAACTTCAAAGTATTGCAGCGTATACCTTTCCTTTGAGTCCTTTCCGAAGTTCGTCTCCAGCCGTTCGATGGTGTCAAAATTTAATTTTTGAAGTGTTTCAGCCGAAGGTGCTGCCATGGTTTTGTTTTTTTGTGAATGAGAAGGGGCTGAGAGTAGCTGCTGGCGTTGAAGCGGCTACGACTTATTCTTGTAGTAGCTGCTGGCGTTGAAGCGGTTACGACTTCTTCTTGGAGTAGCTGTTGGCGTAGAATCGGCTACGACTTCTTCTTTGAGTAGCTGCTGGCGTTGAAGTGGCTACGACTTATTCTTGGAGTAGCTGCTGGCGTTAAAGCGGCTACGACTTCTTCCTTTGCGACTTTTGCTTGGAATAGATATCCTTGTCGAAGGACCAATGTTTTAGTTGATAAAAATCCTTAAGATAATTATCTAAATTTGTTGTTTGCAGCAGAAAAATCCTTGGGATAGTTCTGACCAAAAATCCGGTTCTAGTCCAATGAAAAGTCTTCTGTGGTTCTTGGGAAAAGACAATTTATTTATATTTTACTAGTCTAATTATACCTTAACCTTACACATAATTCTTAACTTATTTCTTATTGTCTAATCAACTATTTATTTCTTAACCTACTTATTATTATTTTATTAATCACTATTTTCTTAACCTACTTATTATTATTTATTACTCAACATTTCTTAGCTTACTTATTGTGACTTCATATTAATCAATATTTTCGTCGTCGTATATTGCTGACGACGTTACCTTAAGTAACTGTATGGAATGACACATAATTCTGAATGCACTTTAATTACATGTATGAAATGATGACACATTATTCTAATTCTGAAGCGAATTATGTGTCGTCGGTCGCTGTCGGTTGCTGCACCTCACCTCTATGTATGTACATAGATACATTGTTTTTCCTTTGTATCTGCACAAAAACATTGATCCTTAATTATCTAATTTAATAACCCGGGAATAAATGAGTTCGTGCTGGGATTCATGGTCCATTTCGGACATTTCTTATTTGTGTATAACCATTGGTTGTGTGGTCTGACCTTTTTGTTCGTCATGATTTTGAGATTAATGGCAGGCGCTGTTTGTCCTACAAAATTAAAAGAAAAACAAACCCACAAAAATATTTCAAATTAGGTTTTTTTAATTTAAGCTACCATATTTCTGCTTGACTGAATGCTGATCCACAGACAGACCAAAAATTGCATTCACCTCTCAGTTGTTTTCCTTGAATCTTAAGCTTTTGCCTTCTAAACAATTTTATTATTTGTTTCATCCATTTATTTCTACGCTTTCGTACAATTTCTTGAAATATGAACAATCGCTTTCATTTTATTTATTACAAAATCTTGCCCCTGAAGTTAGTAGAAATTAATTTAAGACAAAAAATTTGCATCTGAAAGTAATCTTGTAATTTTATATTTTTCAAGAACACGAAAAAACTACTTTTAGACAGAAATTTTTCGAAATCTTCGTTTGATTTAAAAATATTATTAGCTGGCATAAATTAACACTCACAACAGTTACAATTATCGAAATCACGCAAGTAGTTTGCAAATGAGAGCTTTTCGTATGTTCTGATTGCCAGATTTTCCTTGATATTAGTAGAAATTTCTTGGAATTGCTGATTTGAACCAGCTGTCATTTCCAAAGTACTTGCTTGATCTCGATGATTGAAACAGTTCTGAGTTTTAATTTATGTCAGCTAATAAATTCTTGAAACCGTTTTCAATTCGTCTAAATATTTCAAAAAAATTGCATCTGAAAGTAATTTTGTAATTTTTCACTCTTTAAAAACACGAAAAAACTACTTTTAGCATTGATAGCAATTTTTCGAAATAATTGTTCGATTATAAAATGATTTTAAGGATTTAGAAGCTGAGGTAAATCAACACACAGAACAGTTACAATCATCGAAATCAAGCAAGTAGTTTGGAAATGACATCTTTGCGTAATTTCTGATTTCTAGATTTTCCTTGATGTGGTTGTGTGGTCTGACATTTCTGTGCGTCATGATTTTGACATGATTGGCAGGCGCTGTTTATCCTATAAAATTAAAAGAAAAACAAACCCCCAAAAATATTTCAAATAAGGTTTTTTTTTATTTAACCTACCATATTTCTGCTTGTCTAAATGCTGATCCATAGACAGATCAACAATCTGTTTACAAGCTACAGATACAGGCAGAGGTTTTTCGGTCAACATGTGCATATCGATATCGTTCATGTGATTGCCAAACTCTCGCTATATTTCTTGCCAAAGACGCGAGCCTAAATCTCCGTTGTTGACACACAATGAGTTACATAATGTAGAGATCCAATACTTCTCGGTTTGGATCGGAGTCGGGACACATAGGAAAATTAATACTACTTGAATTTTGATTTCCAAAATCGCCATATCCTAGCACAAGAGAATTTGGCCAAATTCTCATAAGGATACTCATATGGTAAGAATGTGTACTCGGCTTCCGAGCACCGCCTAACTAAAGTATTGTGACATTGATGTTACAGAATCGAGTTTCGTATTAAATTGGAACACTTTTGGCGGAATTGTTTGTAAGAAAGAGCAATATAAATTAAAATGACTATAATATAATTTAAAATGAACTTATTTGAATCTCTTTAGTTTTATTCTTGCCATTTGATTTTCGGTGGCCAAAGCGAGTCGGTTAGTACGAAACTACAGACGATAATGCTTGTGACGAATTAAATGAATCAACACACAATTATTTTTTTTTGGATTAAAGTAAATAAAATTGTGAAATAACAATTAAATAAAAACAAACAATTTTGAAAATGAAAGTAAAAAATTTTATTTCGCGTAAGCTATTTGAGAACTGTCAGATTGACTTATAAGAAATCAACAAAAAAAATTATCTGTCAGCTTGAGCAAAAGGGCTTTTTTTACATCACTCACATGTAATCACGGACAGGAAAAAATGAGTAATTTTAAAGAGTTTTCTCTTACTCACCTAAAAAAAAATTGCGGGTGTTACAGGCAAGGGGGGTACGACTCGCGCCTCTATTTAATTATTGTCTCTATGGTATGGATGAGCGATATTGAGAAAAATATCAAATACTCATCATCGATGTTAATAATTATGGAATCAAAACATCGATGTTTTTGAGGAAGTTCCTTTATTCCATTAAGGAGGCTTTACATGGATCTGCATCTGCAGACTTGCAGAAAAGTAGACCGGGCCCAAAATATAAAACAAACATAAAAGTAAGACAGGGTACACACTAATAACTTACTCGAACTCTCCTATAACTTTTTTGACACATCTCACAATCACATGTTCTTAGCGTTCAGTTATGTAGTTTTGAAAAGAAAATTTTCGCTATTTTCGTTGTTTTTAAGCAAACTGAGGTGAAATGGTAAAAAAAACTTGAAAATTCGTTATCTGAACGGAACAAATTATGGTGCAGATGAAAAGCTATAATGAAGATGAACATGTTCATCTTCACTATAACCTGCAATATTCAAGTTCGTACTTCCTATAATCTTCATACATGAAGATGATCTCCATTTTGGTTTTCGCTCTCTATCGCACAGGTATGAATTTTTTATTTTGTTTCCTCTTTTTTTGCAGATGTCAATGCAATGAAGATGAAGATGCATGTAAAGCCTCCTTTATCATACTTTCAACGTCGATATTGAATCATCGAATTTTTGTTTTACCATCGATGTTTCGTTAACGTAGAAGAACGTCGCTAATCCCTAATCTGAAATACTTGTTTTGTTGTGAATTCTCGTTTTGCATGCAATTAGTTATTTTTAAAATGGAAATAAAAAGAATACTCAAATCTATTTTCAGACACAGACATGCAAAATAGAACGCTTTGAAGTTGTGGATTGTACATATAAGGGCCCTATTACGATTGTCAATTATCAATTTGATTATTGATAAACGCTGAAATTTGGTCTTAAAACCTCGGATTATTTAAAAACTGCACAGCTATATAATGGTAATTATCGATTTTCTTGTAATTCACAATAGTCTGAATCATTCTCAATTACCAAAAGTCTTATCAATTAGGTTATTTAATATTAAATTTCAGTATTTATCAACCATCAATTTGCAATTGAAAATCATAATAGGGGTAGACAGATAGCCAGCGACGAAAAATGTAACGTCATTTCATTAAGAAAATTTTGAGTATTATTACAAAGGCTGAATATTAATAAACATTAAATGAATTGTGTGAAACGTATCCGTTAGTAGTGGATTGTGGATAAGTGGCAGACAGTTCCTTTGATGCTTATTAAAATTCAGCCTATGCATTAATACTAAAAAAAAATTTATGAAATGACGTTACTTTGTTTGCACTAAGAACTTAAATTGAGCATATTTTAAGTTTTAATTATTAAGACCCGTTTGGTGAAACGCATCATAAATATTTATGTTCAACTTAAAACGCTTATGGGTATCGGCAATACTTTTCGCATGGAAAAACTTCCAAAGAAAAATTGCTCATATAAGAACCGCTATCGGGAATAAAGTTTTTCCCTCGAAGTATTTCTTTATTTATTTTGATAGGGAATAGATCGTGTGAAGCAAAAATGTGTTATTTTCTTACAAAATATTTAGTAAAAAATATAAAATTATTTATTTTTTAAGGGCGAGTGCAACGAACAAAAAGCAGATGGAGACTTTGGTTGAGCTGATGGAGAAATATCCGGACATTGCTTCTGGATATAGCAAGAAGAGCAACGAGGAAGTAACCAGGTTTTGGAAAACTGTAGATCCTGAATTCAGTAGTATTGGACCACCTGTTAAGTCAATATTTGAATGGAAAAAGGTTAATGCTTTTGTTTAATTTTAGTTAATATATTATTATTTATTATTTTTTCAAGTGTGGAGTGATAAAAAGAAATATATTTAAAAAAAATGTCGGAAAATGTTAAAATAAAGCATGGAACTGGAGGGGAATCATTCCGCAGAGTATAAATTTGCTGCTTTGGACGAAGCAATAATAAAATTATGTAGAATGGCTCAACCAGTTAAAGGTTTCTACAACTGAAAAAAACAGAGCTTCAGAAACCATACCCACAGCAAAATATACCATGCGATTGGTCGTCTCTAAGACCAACAGAAACTAGTTCTTGAAGAACAAAAACGTAACAACTGTGAAATGTAAATATTTCGAAAACGTGTACTTGAAGCGAACTTGGATTTCAAGTAAAGACTGATTGCAATAGAGGAAGCTAAGCTTCAACGATTAGGTTAAGTGATCATGAGCAATTTTTGTATAAAAATTTTGTTTATATTTTATTTATTTTGTTCGAATAAACTTATTTTAAATTACATTACATTACATTACATATTATACTACTGTGTAGATAAATCTACGAAGTAGAGACACTGGAGCACTGGCAAAGAGACCATTGGTTTTAAACATCACATACATTAATACAACAGAGAGAAACAGAGAAAGAAAGAGCACACAGCAGAAGAAACACATGTCAACAGAACGTGGGTGGTTTCCGACGGTCCACCATCGAGGTACTACCCACGTGCAACTTCTTATGGTTTGAGATATATTCATATACTCTGAATTATTATTAAGGGGAATTTCGGTATATAATTCTCCGGTGTCAGTATTGCTCTCATAGGTTCCCGTATGTGGAATGTTCATAGGTTTAAGATCAGCGTTGAAATGAATGCAGATGCTATGTTATGCGCAACAAACATTTACAATCTGCACGGCCTTATTAGGTTGGTAGTGTAGCTCCCTTGTACCGAGCAGACATCTGTTTTCGAGAACAATATTTACTCTCTCAATGATGTTGCGATACTGCTTACGCTTCATATTGAATCGGCTCTCAGTTGTACCATCCTCTGGAGTTCTATGGGGAATTAAAAGCCACGGTTGTAATGGGTATCCAGGGTCTTCTAAGTAGATTAAGGTTTTTTTTAATTTTTTCAACAAAAGTACACGTTGAATTGATCTAACCCAATAACCATGAGTTTCTTTCTCCATTTAAAATCTCTTGTTCCAACCATGATCTCATTTCGCTCACCTTCCAAATGAGCACACTATGAGATGTTCCCCTGGCTAGCATCAACAAACCGAATCCCAATGTCAGCATCACAAACCTATAGAACTATATGTATAAATAAGTGTTCATTATGGTATATAATTATTTTCTTACCAGTAAAACATTTAAGCTAAGAAATGCTTTCCGGTTATAAAACAGGTGTTTCTTTTGTGTAGGCGCGATTATGCGGACGTGTGTCCCGTCTATACACCCGATAACTCCTGGTATACGATGCTTTTCATAGCTACATGGCTGTGTTCCGTTTCTCCTGTGATGCCATGTCTATATTTATCTAAATTGAACATAATATCCTATTCACACCAAACCATAAACGAGATTTTACTCGTTTTCCTAAAAACAAATACTGAAAACTAATCGTTTTCGAATACATTTTTGTTTTGCAAAACGACTCGTTTTTGATAAAACGACTCGAAAACGAGTTGCGATTCAAAGATGAATTAAGCGAACAGATCCTCCGTCAAGCGAAATTGATATTATTGTGAATAGGCCCTCAGGAAAAAAAGAACAGCTGAGTGCTCGCTGTCAATATAATTAATTTCAAATCGTTCTAACAATTATGGCAGCGGTAAAGACATTTTTTAAAATACTTATTTGCAATACATTTTTAATGCATGAGTTCTTTTTATTTACAGGAAATGCAAAAGAAAAAACTAAACAATTTTGAGGAAGTACGGACGAGAAATTCTGGATGAACTTTGGGCTGAATATTCTTATTAAAAGTCCACATGCTTCTATGTGTTGCACAATTTTGAACTATTTATTATTTTTCTTTTCTTTATAAATTCAATTATTATTTTCGAATGAAGAAGACGATTCTTCCTGCTTGTAGATACTTCTGGCTCAAAAATAAAGTTGGTTAAAATCCTCATATCTAGTCTCTTTTTATGCAGCATTATAAAATTTGATTGCTCAGAATTTATGTTGTATCAACGTTTTGACAGCTTTTTCAAAAACAAATCAAATGTCAAACAAAAACAAGTAAATGTTCAATGTGAACGCTCTACTCGTGTTAGTAAGCGAAAAGGTAAACGAGTTTGGTGTGAATAAGCTAAATAACTTGTCTTCAAATATATTCAAGACATCCGTGAGAACTTCTGAAAACGAGGACTGAGCCTGACCCACGTTATGGTCGTTTCTGTCAAAATTTTCGAAGAAGGTTTTTCGAAGGTTTGTTTTTCTTAGGTTTGTTGTATTTCTTTCCCGAAAACGAAATTCGGATGGAGATTCCCGATAAGGAGAAAGATTCCCGGGAAAGAAAATCTACTGCCCGGGAAATTCCTCACGTTATATTGCCGACAGGTCAATTGAAAAATAATACAAGTAAATTTGAAACTCTTATCAAAAATACATAGAAAATATTTCCCGGCAGAACAATTCGCTAACGTTCTCACTAAGTATTTTGATTCGATAGTATATCACATTTACATGGGTTGGATTAGCGAAGATTCGCTATTTGTAATAACTCGATAATCAAGTTCGCTACAGTTTTGACATTTGATTCGTAATTCGAAAATAGTGAATTCGCAAGATTTTAAGTTCTATTTACTATTCATTATGAGGGCCTAAATGTCAATTTTTTGGTAAACGTTAAATACCAGAAATTGTGTTTTGTTAATAGTATTTCGGACTTAGTCCACGGAATAAGTCCTAAACCTTCTCTAGTCCATGTTTATTATTTTGTGATTCTGTGTTTTTAAAAACTAGGGACTCCCTAAAGTAGATCTAGGTTTTTAGATAGATCAAGTTGAGGTTAGAAAATATACTGTCAAAGTCACCTGATATTTTAAGTAGGGATGAGCTATATTGAGAAAAATATCAAATACTCATCATCGATGTGAATAATTATGGAGTCAAAACATCATTCCTTTATCATACCTTCAACGTCGATATTGAATCATCGATTTTTTGTTTTACCATCGATGTTTCGTTAACATAGATGAACTTCGCTAATCCCTAATCTGAAATACTTGTTTCGTTGTGAATTCTCGTTTTGTATGCAATTAGTTATTTTTAAAATGGAAATTAAAAGAATACTCAAATTTATTTTCAGACAAGGACATGCAAAATAGAACGCTTTGAAGCTGTAGATTGTACATATTTATAAGGGCCCTATTACGATTGTCAATTATCAATGATTATTGATAAACGCTGAAATTTGGTCTTAAAACATCGGCTTATTTAAAAACTGGACAGCTATATAATGGTAATTATCGATTTTCTTGTTATTCACAATGGTCTGCATCATTCTTAATTACCAAAACTCTTATCAATGAGGCTATTTAATATTAAATATCAGTATTTATCAACCATCAATTTGCAATTGACAATCATAATAGGGGTAGACAGATAGCCAGCGACGAAAAATGTAACGTCATTTCATTAAGAAAATTTTGAGTATTATTACAAAGGCTGAATATTAATAAACATTAAATGAATTGTGTGAAACGTATCCGTTAGTAGTGGATTGTGGATAAGTGGCAGGAAGTTCATTTAAGGCTTATTAATATTCAGCCTATGCAATAATACTTACAAATTTTTTAATGAAATGACGTTACTTTTTTTGCACTAAGAACATAAATTGAACATATTTTAAGTTTTAATTATTAAGGCACGTTTGCTGATACGCATCATAAATATTTATGTTATACTTAAAACGCTTATGGGTATCGGCAATACTTTTCGAATGTAAACACTTCCGAAGAATAATTGCTCATATAAGAACCGCTATTGGGAATGAAGTTTTTCCCTCGAAGTATTTCTTTATTTATTTTGATAGGGAATAGATCGTGTGAAGTAAAAATTTACGTATTTTCTTACAAAACATTTATTTTATTTTATTTTTTATTTAAACCAAAGTTCAACCTAGAACCTTTACAGATCATCAAAGAGGCCACTAAGTATATATAATAAGCTCGATACAAATATAAAAAGCTTAAGCTAACTTATTTTTTTGTACTTTTTTTTCTCTTGTATATACCAGCCATTATCAAATCGACCATATTTTTAAGCTTCAAAGAGTACTATAACATGTACATAATTTAAAAACAATAATAAAATAATAGTTTCAACGATTATAGTTATTGTAAATATTGGGAAATATCTTTTTTTAAAACACGAAATGACTTTGAAATGTTGCTGATACGGTCCTTTAATAAATTCCACAAAACAGCTGATCGAACAATAAATGGCCGTGCCATCACTTCTATGTTTAACTGTCATTATATTGGTCGGGTATAAGCGAAATTGACTGAAAGTGATGCGATTGAAGAAGTATGATGGATTTTTTGTTTTAATCATTTTGAAGAGGAAGAACATTGACCTAGATTTCATGAAATTTTAAAAAGATAAACCAAGAAACTTGTAAACAAGTTCACTAACATGATCAAATCTTCTTATTTTTAAAACATATCTCACAGCGCAGTTAAAACAGACTTTTAACTTATAAAGTAAATTAATATTGCAGCCACTATAAACTTCACAGCCATATAATAAAAAAGGAAGAACTAGGGCCTTGCATAGCTTCCAACGAACCTTATAAGATAGATAATTGCTTATTGAGTATAGTTTTCTTAGTGTAAATGTTATTTTCCTAATTGTGGTGCTTATGTGATTTTCCCATGAGAGCTTGTCATCCAAGTAAAACCCGATCACTTTGATGCTACTTTCGTAAGGAATTGTATTGCCATCCAGGGCGAGAGTGTTAAGTGAGTGACTACCCAAAGGAGCTCCAAAAGCAATAGCTTTTGATTTAACAGCATTTAAGATCAATAAATTTTCCTTCGCCCAATTCAGTTCTAAATCACAATCAAAACCAAGTTCTAACACACACTTATTCGGATTACATTGGCTAGAGCAATGAAGTATTTGTACATCGTCGGCATATATGAAAACAGAACTATGTTTGACTACTGTAAGCAAATCGTTTACAAACTTTGTAAAAAGAATCGGGCCCAAGATCGAGCCTTGGGGCACACCCCGATGAAGGCACAAGAATGGTGAAGTTTCCTTGCTTATGTAAACAGCCTGACTGCTGCTATTAAGAAAAGAGAAAATAAGATTACACGCAGTTGAAAGAAATCCAAACAGTTTTTTCAGCTTTAAACAAAGTAGGTTATGGTAAACACTATCAAAAGCTTTGCTAATATCAAGGAGGAGGAGGATAGACACCATTTTGCAATCTATATTTTGTCTTATATTGTCGGTTATATTAATAAAAGAGGACGTCGTAAAAACTATTTGATATCAATGTGTTTTCTAGAATTTGGTTCTTCATAATTCTTTCACATACCTTTGAGAGAGCTGGAAGAATGCTTATAGGCCGGAAGTCTAATGCAAAGAGGGCTTACTGTTTTCTGGAACCGGGCATACTCTAGCAGTTTTCCAGAAAGAAGGAAATACTGAAGTGGTAAGAATGGAATTGATGAGGCAAATGTTTCTCAAATGCTGGAAAATAAGTTTTATAAACCTAATAGGAATTCCATCAGTCCCAACTGCATTGCAATTAATAGTGGAAAGTGCTTCAAAAAATGTAAGACCAGTTATGTTTCGAAAAGAAAAACAATTTTCTGTTTCTGGATACAAAACATCGGTACGAAAAGTATTACTAGGACAAGAATACGATGCAAAATAGGTATTCAAAGAAAAGACATCTGTGTTAGTATTATTGTTTGATGCTGCATTATTGATTCCAATATTGTTCAATTTGGACCATAGTTGCTTGGTGGAATGTGTGCACGAAGAAAACCGATGCAGCAAGCTTTCTTTTTTCCAGTCTTACCTCTTTGGAAACTAGATTCCGATGAAAGCAATAACAACGCCAACGATCTTCAATACGCTGTTCAAGGAAAGCTCTCAATGCAAAATCCGTCAATTCCTTAGCTTTCTTAATACCATTATTACTTATAAACCTGGTCTTATAATCTTTTTGTTTCAATTGTGTTACGGCAGCCCTTGCTCGCCTTATTCGCGCACCCCACTCGCCCTGCGGCTCACCCTTTCGTGCATAAGGCACTGTGGCAGGAGCAACCACCGGCTGTAAGTATCAGCGTAGCTGATAAGTTCAGCCGCACATAAAAAAAAACCTATTTAAAAACGAAAGCAAAGGGAAGGCTTAACTTACGGCTTTTCCCGGGGATGTTCCTGTCCAGAAGGGTGTGGTTTGACGGGCAGAGGAGGGAGTTGTCCAGCCATTGGCCTCGTTCGGTGCGCGGCCGATACGCTGTCCAAGTTACCTTTGTAGCGGATTTATTTTCGAACGATTCAGGTAGCCTTCTTGTATGTCAGTTATATTGCTTACACATCGGAAGTTTTGAATCAGCTGTTCCCCACATTTCCGAACTAATCTCAACGAATCCAATTATTTTGGGATCGCTGGAGATTTGTTCTTGACAAGTTTTGTTTCATTAGCTTTAGTTTAGATTTAGTTTTTTTATAAACCATAGTTTTTTCATTTTAAATTTAGGGTTAACATTGAATAAGCGTTAGATTTGATAAGGTGTAGTTTGTTTGATTTTTGTTGTATTTTTTTTGTAATATTAAAATTAGTTAAGATTTAGTTCTAAGACATAGTGTAAGATCAATGTAGGTTTAGTTTTGTTTAAACAAGCAAGAGTCTTTTGTCCTTAAAGTTTTTGTTCAACATTAAGGTTTAGTTTTTTTTTGTAAGGTATAGTTTTTTTTTAAATTAATTTTTTTGTTGTGTGATATACTTTTGTTTTTGATTACAGATTTAGTTTAAATAAGCATTTTTTTTGTGATTTCAAGGGTTATGTAAATTAATATATGTAGTATAGCCTTAGTTATAAAATTGTTTAGGTTTATGTTAAGTTCGTTATCAGAAAAATTAACAGTTTTTGTTTAATAATTTTAGTTCCATTTTAGTTTTTTTTATAGATAATTGTTGTTCATTAGTTCGTTTTAGCAAATGTATAGAATAGAGTAGTTGATCCGATTGTGGTACACCTAGAAAATAAAAAGGTATAATTAAGTACACCATAGGGAGAAGGTTTTTTGTATATACATACATTCATACAAACCTCTGGTCTTAGAAACTTCCTTGGTTTTTATTTGCGAAGCCGAGGGGTTGGAGAAAAAAATTAAGGTTGCCAGGTCGGTTCGTCAGGGCATGAGTTTTGAAAAAGATAAAGAAATTTATAACGCTGTGTATAGAGAAAATCGTACCGTCACTCGATCTCATCTAACAAACCTAATTAAGAATATTTCCAGGATGCCGTTAAGTCATTCTCCCAATATGAAAACGGGCGGTGCAAAGCCATCGGTGAACCCGCCCATATTTTCAGTGCCACCACCCGATATACCTAGGTCGCTCAGTAGGGCTGGAAGTTCGGCTGACTCTGTAACGTCACCTGAGTTCAGCGCATTAACCAATGCCGGGGCCGTAGCGTCTGGGGGGCAATCCAATCTGATGGCGAACGCGAATGGTTCCAACCCGTTAGTCGATGTTAGTGGTCCGGGTGAGAATCCTGCTGGGGGTTTCCTTATCTCCAGTGGCAGGGACACTCGTACTGCTATTAGGCCACCTGAAGGAGCGGCTGGCACAATCAACGCCAACGTATCGGCGGAGTTAGTAGCGGCGATTAACGTGGCGGTAAGTCAGGCGTGCGAGCGCTATACGTCGGCTTTGAGAGACGAGCTGGCCGAGTCCCTGAAGCTGGAGATGAGGAAAAACCTGGCCCAGGCGAATAATATCAGCAGGTCTCAGGCGGGTCTTCATGAAGCGAGCGGTCGAGGTTCGGGTACGCTGGATGCATTGGCTGAAGCACCTGTCCGACAACCTACTCCGGTGCTTCCACGCCAGTCGCAATTGGATCCAGCGGCTAGACGATTCGAGCCCATCGACCCACCGAATGGCGCAGTCAACCAAATGCCATACTGGGGTCAAAGGCCCGACAGCAGAGGATGCCGACTGGCTGATACTCAAGACGTGAACGGCGGAATGCGGAATCCTGGCGGTGGATACTATCCTCATCCGCATGTAGATCCTCGGGATTTTCTAAATTTGAACTGCAAAACCCCTATAAAAGTAAACAAATGGGGATTAAATTTTAATGGTAATTTGGAAGTGCTTACCGTGGAGGATTTCGTGTTCCGGTTGGAGATGTTGCAGAGCCAGTATGTCTGTCCCTGGGCGGAGATCCTGAGAGATTTTCATTTGCTGCTCTCCGGCGCCGCGCAGGAATGGTATTGGCAATTCCAGCGGTCTCATTATCGTCCCGATTGGCCAATGCTACGGGACGCATTAATGCGCCAATTTCGGAATTCAAAGTCCGACTACGAAATAATGAGGGACATGATGGATCGCAAGCACGGCTCCGGAGAGACTTGTGATGAATATTTTGCGGCAATTAATCGGCTTAGGTCTCAGCTCAGGGTACCGATTCCAGAAGCGGAGCTGGTTCTAATTCTCAAACGCAACCTGAATAGGAAGTTGAGCCAGTTGGTGTATCCACAAGATATATATACGATGGACCAATTGCGGAGGGCGTGTAAGGATGCCGAAAACGCGTTTCCGGACAGGGACCGAGAAAATCCAAGATTTCAACGGCCATCAACTCGTTATGTCGCCAACGAGCTGGATATGCAGGAGGAGCATGTTCCGTTCGGGGATGAACAACTCGCGGCATTTCAGCAGGCAGTGACTCGGCCGAAGACTTCTCGCGGATTGGGGGATTCCAAGTACCTGACGTGCGGGAATTGTAAGGTACAAGGCCACTCGTTTATGGATTGCCCCTCAGCAACGAGGAACCTGTTTTGCTACCGCTGCGGTTTGGATGGGGTTATCACTCCGAAATGCCCTAAATGCAACCCGGAAAACAGGGCCAGGAATGCGATGTCGAAGGGGGAATCGTGTTCCACACAGACACCCCCAGCCGAAGAGTAAGAGAACCTTCTAGGGAATGTAAAATTAAAATTTTAAAACGTATTAATGATGAAAAGAGTGAAGAGGTTAAGACCAGGCGTAAAGATATATTACCATTGCACATTAGGCTAAAGGAATATGAGTTGGCAAGGAGTAGGATTTTCAACGGACAGAATACGATAGTGAGTAAGAGAATACTTAAAACTAGAGCCCGCTATCAAGTTAGAAAGGAGACTAAGAAAAATCTTTCGTCGACCATAGTAGATGTTGTCACCGACCCTAGGCCCTATGCTAAGGTGGGGGTTGGGGGTAAGGAAATGCTGGGTTTGTTGGACAGTGGCGCCAGCGTTAGCATTTGAGGGAAAGGATGTATGGACTTGGTGAATGCTACTAAAATGAAAATTCTTCCCTATAAGGCGGGCGTAAAAACCGCCGATGGGAAATCCCAATCGATAACAGGGAAAGTGCAAACACCAGTCCAGTACAAAAATATGTCGCACACTGTCACACTTTACCTGGTACCCACCTTAGAACAGGAATTGTACCTAGGGGTTGATTTCTGGAAGGTTTTCGGCCTTGCACCCAATATTGTCAGTTCTGTTTCGGTACCAGAGGAGGAAGCAGATCTACGTGAAGCTCATCTACTAACACCAGAGCCACGATCTCAATTGGAGATGGTCAGGCGGAAATTTCTCGATTATGATCGACATGGCCTTGGAAAAACATCATTGATGGAACATGTCATCGATACCGGAGACGCGGAGCCTGTTAAGCAGCGACACTACCCTGTTTCGCCAGCGGTACAAGCCTTATTATATCAAGAAGTAGACCGGATGCTTGAGCTCGGCGTTATAGAAGAGAGTGAGAGTCCTTGGTGCTCGCCTGTTGTCCTTATCAAGAAGCCAGCCGGAGACGGTACTATGAAGTATCGCTTCTGTCTGGATTCGCGTAAGGTCAATGCGTTGAGTAAAAAGGACGCGAACCCTCTTCCTCACATAGACGGGCTCATCAGCCGGCTACCCAATACCTACTTTATTAGTAGTGTAGATTTGAAAGAAGCGTTTTGGCAAATACCGCTGGAAAAGGAGAGTAGAGAAAAAACTGCGTTTGCGGTACGGGGGAGACCCTTATACCAGTTTAAAGTAATGCCGTTTGGGTTGTGCAATGCAGCTCAAAGGCTTTGCCGATTAATGGATAAGGTGATTCCTGCACGACTCAGGGACAACGTTTTCGTGTATTTAGACGATTTGTTGATCATCGCGCCAGATTTTGCCACACATATCGCCTTGTTGAGCGAAGTAGCTGAGTGCCTAAGGAATGCTAATCTTACCATCAACCTTAAAAAGTCCCGTTTTTGCTTCAAGGAGTTGAAGTATTTGGGTTTTATCGTTGGTGGGGGGAAGTTGAAAACCGATCCGGCCAAGGTCGAAGCGGTGGTCAATTTTCCGATTCCGAAAAACGCCAGACAAGTCCGCCGGCTGCTTGGCTTAGCAGGGTGGTATAGGCGTTTCATCAAAGATTTTTCTAGCCTGACTGCTCCTCTAACGGATACGCTGAAAAAGAAGGATGCGAAATTTAAGATGACGGATGAAGCAGTGTCAGCATTTGAAGAGTTGAAACGGGTTTTAACCACTGCACCCGTGCTTTCGCATCCTGATTTTAAGAAGCGTTTTTATGTTCAGTGTGATGCTTCCGACACCGGAATCGGAGCAGTACTATTTCAGAAGGACGATGAGGGTGGAGAAGTTCCGATTTCGTACTTCTCACAGAAGTTGAATTCCTGTCAGCGGAACTACAGTGTGACCGAGAGGGAATGTATGGCGGCGTTAATGGCAGTTAAAAAGTTCAGGCCCTATGTCGAGGGTATGGCTTTTACCGTCATCACCGACCACTCGAGTCTGAAATGGTTGATGACTATGAAGGATTTGAGTGGGAGGCTGGCTAGGTGGAGCTTGGAGTTGCAAGCCTATACCTTCGACATAGAGCACCGAAAAGGAACATTGAATGTCGTGCCGGACGCACTCTCTCGGGCACACCTGGATAGCATTGAGTTTGAAGACATTGCTCCGCTGATTGATATTACCTCGGACGAATTTCGATCCGAAGAGTATAAGGACTTGATCGACACGATTTGTTCCAACCAAGAAAAGTTGCCGGATCTGAAAGTGGACGATAATTTTGTATATAAGCGCTCATTCGCTGCAGGGACTGACGAGCCAAGGTATGAGCATAATTGGCTGTTGTGGATACCCTCCGGTTTGACGGAAGGGATCATCGAAAGAGCACATGATCCACCTCAGGCAGCTCATGGAGGTGTTGCCAAAACTCTCCACCGGATTCGCCAATATTTTTACTGGCCAAACATGACGGTTCAAATAAAAGAGTTCGTGTCGAAATGTGCAATATGCAAGCAGAGCAAATCGTCTAGTCAGATTTTACGTCAACCTGTGTCTAGTTCTTTTAGTGTCGATCGTCCGTTCCAAAAGTTATATGTTGATTTCATTGGTCCCTACCCTAGGTCTAAGTCCGGGAATGCCTACGTGTTTGTTGTGTTAGAACATCTAACAAAATTTGTGTTTTTAGAACCTTTACGGTCAGCTAATACCGGAAGTATCATTAAATTTCTTAAAAATGACATTTTGAATACCTTCGGAGTACCGCAAGTCATACACTCCGATAATGGTAAACAATTTGTTTCGAAGAACTTCCAAAATCTTTTGCAGAAATGCGGTATTCGGCATTTCCGAACCGCCAATTATGCGCCTCAATCGAATGCCTCTGAGAGGGTCAACAGAACGCTACTGGCGGCTATACGGTCATACTTGAAAGAAGACCAACGCGACTGGGATATGCACCTGAGTGATATCGCCGGAGCGTTGAGGAGTTCAGTTCATGCAGCTACCGGTGTTTCGCCTTATTTTGCGTTGTTTGGGGTAAACATGATGACTCATGGTAGTGGGTATGAACTGACTCAGAAACTAAGTATGGTCGATGATGGCGAGCTGTTGACTCTTTCAAGGCAAAATAGGTTGCAGTGCATAAGGGATAAAATCAAGGATAGCATTAGAAAAGCAAAAGAAAAAAGCGACAAAGTTTACAACACGCGCACTAGAAGGTGAAGTACGTACCTGGTCAGGAAGTGTACAGGCGAAATTTCGTCTTGAGTGACACGTCTAAATGTTTGTCGGCGAAATTGTGTCCTAAGTTTGTTAAATGTCGGATAGTTAAAGCAGTAGGAAAAAATAACTATGAACTAGAGAATTTAGCGGGGAAGAAAATTGGGATATTCCATGCCAAGGATATTAAGCAATAACAACACCAAAGAAATCTAAGTCTGTAATGAATAGTTAGATCTGTGATAAAACACCGAAACCTGTGATATGAATATTGGTCGTCTTACGGCCAGCCGATATTCTTGCCTGACCTCTGGCATGCAATTTTTCTTTTCTAGTCATTTCTGCGATATTTTAATTATTAGATATTCATTTATTTATTAGAGTTTTATTTATTATAGATATTTATTTATTAGAGTATTATAGTATTTATTTTATTTTATTTATTTATTTATTTTAGATTTTATTTATCAGATTTTATTTATTTATTTATTATAGTTTATTTATTTTTATTTATTTGTTAATTTATTGATTTAGTAGAATTTATTTATTTTTTTTGAGTTTGTTTATTTATTCATTTTATGTATATGATAATTTGCTTATTTATTAGAGTTTATGTATTTATCAGAGTTTGATTATGTGTTCATTTTATTTACTTATTTATTTTAAATGTTATTGGTTCATTTATTTTAATATTTATTAATTTTACGTATTTGTTAATTTATTTATTTATTAGAGTTTATGTATTTGTTAGAGATTATTTATTTATTTATTTGTCATAGTTTTTTTTTTGTTATTAATTTCTTTATGTAGGTCAGTGATTTTTTTTTGGGTATTAGCATTTATTTTGATCAAACATAACTATTATTTAACATAGCCCATTTATTTTTTGTATTATTTTAACTCTAATGTTTTGGTCAGTGCAGGGACGTTAACGCTAGTAATCTTATGTGTGTATAGTTGATTTTGTTTCCCTATATTGCCGAAGTTCCGAGAAGTAGAATCTAATTTTTACCTAAGAACCGTGCTTCCGTGCAACCTGCCATGGGAAAAGAAACCAAACGAGAAGCGATTAATACCAAATGTTTCTGAACACCAACTAACTACTTAAGTAATCTGATGTGCAATAACCTAACGTGCAATAAAAATTTGTATAACTCTGTGTTGTTTGGTTGTCTGTTTTGTGTATGTTTTTGGCAATAGTAAATTACTATATACCTACAAACGTTCCGCTATACACTGACTGAATCCATTTTTATTCAATTCCATTTCTTAAAAGAAATAGATAAATTGATCTAAAGGATGTTAAAGAAAACGACAACTTCTCCGTATCTCGAGCATCCGGAAGAGTTTTCAAGTTTTTACGGGAAGTACGATAGGATTAGCCAAATGAAACCAAAAAAAAAAAAAAAAGGAAAAAAATTTAGTCAGGTTTTATAAATTAGATTATGTAGGTAGGTAGCATAATGCGAATTGCCCGGCTGAGTTCGGGTGGGTTTCTTCCCCACGTTTAATATTTTTTTTGGGCCGCCTGTCACCATCTTTGGTATACCAAAGGTATTCCCAAATCCGGACGTTTGTTACGGCAGCCCTTGCTCGCCTTATTCGCGCACCCCACTCGCCCTGCGGCTCACCCTTTCGTGCATAAGGCACTGTGGCAGGAGCAACCACCGGCTGTAAGTATCAGCGTAGCTGATAAGTTCAGCCGCACATAAAAAAAATCCTATTTAAAAAAGAAAGCAAAGGGAAGGCTTAACTTACGGCTTTTCCCGGGGATGTTCCTGTCCAGAAGGGTGTGGTTTGACGGGCAGAGGAGGGAGTTGTCCAGCCATTGGCATCGTTCGGTGCGCGGCCGATACGCTGTCTAAGTTACCTTTGTAGCGGATTTATTTTCGAACGATTCAGGTAGCCTTCTTGTATGTCAGTTATATTGCTTACACATCGGAAGTTTTGAATCAGCTGTTCCCCACATTTCCGAACTAATCTCAACGAATCCAATTATTTTGGGATCGCTGGAGATTTGTTCTTGACAAGTTTTTGTT
This sequence comes from Philhelius pedissequus, assembly GCA_910595825.1. Taxonomy (NCBI): domain Eukaryota; kingdom Metazoa; phylum Arthropoda; class Insecta; order Diptera; family Syrphidae; genus Philhelius; species Philhelius pedissequus. The sequence continues at coordinate 175,075,950 of OU343160.1, read as the reverse complement.
CATCAGCAATTTTTCCTTAGGCGTCAAAACAACACTAAGCAATCCGGTTCGGTTGGGTCGTGCCACAGAACACAGAACAAGGCCATTGATGCACCACGGGAGAATCTCGGGCACAGCTGGTGGTCCATTGGACTTTATGGGACACACCAGCAAGAAGGAAGGAAAAAGTTATAAACAAAAAAAAACTGCATTTTGCAAATGCCGGCCAAATCTAAAATACAAAACCAAAACAATTGTTTTTTTTTGGCATTTGATTTGAGATGTCAGAGAATGACAGATGAACTTGATGGTAAGGTCGAAAAAATGGGTTTATACCTTCAAGTTAGATGTTCGAAAAGGATCGTATATGGGATAACCGTTTGGGGTAGAACACACTGGGAGGAGAAAATTTAGGAATGAGGTTATTGAAAAGGGGGGTGACGTAAAGGGTCGGCTCCTTCATACTAGTGCTGCTAACCCCAAACGGTTCTCATGTACCTAGAGAACCAACGGAGCATGTTTTCCATTTTCGATTAAGTTCGAAAATCGGTTGGGTGGATGTTGATGGGAAAGAAGAGGAACAAAGTCTTTTTGTGTCTCAAGGAAAATTGTGCTGGCGGGAGTTTCAAAAGAAAAAAAAAAGAACAAAGAAAAATTAAGAAGTGGTAAATTACCATATCACGTAGAAATTTACGTTTAAATAGTGACGGGTTTTTTTTTGTTAATTTTATGAAAACAGGTTTTTCTTTATCAAAAGACGTGGTTTTTTTATTGGTGAACTTTTTTTGAGTAATTGGATGAGGTTTGAGGGTGAGTTGTGAAGTGACGGTCGATTTCCTTCTAGCCACTTAGAACTGGCGTTTATTTCCTTTTTAGGGTCCTGGCGAAGGATTGGCGACATCGACGAGGACAAAGTCGGTGCCGTCGGATTTTCATAAAGTGTTGGTGTTTTAAATCATATAAAGAAGAATTCCGGCAAAGAGACAAAAAAGGCCCATAAGGACGCCGATAAGTACCAATTTTGATTTTTTTGTTCAATTAAACAAAAATAAATTCTACGTCGCCATTGTGACTTGAGCGCAACCCCTTATACGCAAACCATTAAATAGCCAAAAACAGAACCCTTTTCTTCGAAATTTCGAACACTACTTGTTCCGAATTGTGGAACCTGTAGTAAATGTGGACGGCGTATGTATTCAGCGCACCAACCAACAGTCGAGAGCCGAACCACCACAAACGCCATCCGGCGGTTAATTTAAATTTTTTTTTTGGTCGTTGGCAAATTATTCAAATTTTAAATAGTTTTTTTTTGTGTTTAAAAAAAAAAGATATTTTTTTTTATTGTATTACTATTACCATTTGGAAGTAGGCAATTGTGCGGGCCGACACGGCCATCGTCGAAGTACGAAGTCGACCGGTCGGCGTAGTGTCCTCCGACTGTTTGTATCATTATTGTCGGAAACTTTTCCGCACTACTACCGCGGGCTTATAGGCCGCCACCCCCTTAAGAGCGCTCTGTAGGTAGGTTACCGGCCAGGGCGAAGTATCCGTAAATTAATTATCGGAGGAGGCTAAGGCTGGCCCAATCCTTAATGGTCGAATAGATGCTTGAGGGTAGTGGGAACCTCTTTCGGCCAAAAACCTAAAGCTGTTCCAACCCGAGTGAGGCGCAAAGTCCTGCCGACGTTATCGGCCGCGCGGATATCGCGCTATTGTTTGCGTCCTGATAACTTACATTTCTGTTTTTGATCACATTTTATATTTTTTTGTTATAGATAATTATTTGCCAGTTTCTTTATTTATTTTACCTTTACATTTGGTTAACTTTAACGTTGGTAATTTCTTATATCTATATAATTTCTTTAAAATAACATTTAATTTTTTTAATTTTTTTATTTGTTTGCGGCGCTACGAACTGTAGCCGTCGTTTGATTAAGATCTTTAATTTTTGTTTGTCCTTTATATGAGAAAATTTTTTTTTGCCATTTTTCTTGTTTTTTGTTTTATATATCATGGGTAAATAAAACGACTTGCTTGTAAGCCACGCCAACCTACTGCCTTTCAATGGTCTGAGCAAAGCACCTAAAATGCATTAAGATTTTAAAAATTTCAGGGGGTGCAGAGGACAGCCAGGACATGGACGGAGCGGATTAAGCCCTTCAGCAGTGGTAAGCGTAAGGGGAGTCGGATGTAAAATCGGCCTCCCGGCTCCAGGAGTGGTGAGGGAAGCCATCGGTTTGAAAACACCCTAAACCGTATCGATGAGTGGTAGCCAAATTCAAACGGGGTTGAGTCAAAAAAAAATTGGCATGAAGATATTTTTTTGTTATGAGGTGAGGTCCGACGGAGGGACAAGATCCCCCCCTATATCCGGCGAGCTAAGCCGTGCGACGCCAGCATGCCACTGTTCTGACCTTTGGACATTCGGACCCTGCCGTTTCCCATCCTATCCACATCCCCGTATCCTACCCATACCACGCACCGGTCCTCATCCAGTTGCCTCATTACAATTGTTTCATGTAATAAATTTTTCAATTAAATAATTCAACGCACTATTCAAAATAAATAATTGTTGATTTATATCTGTGGTGGAATACAGTGAATTTAAGTCATAAAGATAGGCCTCTGATAGTAGATCATTCACATTAACTCTATTAAAATCCCTATTAAGAAAGGCTTCATTAGGTGTAACAGAATTTATTTTAAATGAACAATAAATAAATGCATGTTTCGAGACACCACGAATCCAAAACTGGTCAGTAAAATCCACAAGTTCAGGTTTACTCACAACGAAAAAGTGAATGAGGCTTGTACTACTATGATAAACATCATAGTGTGTTGGTTGAAAATTGTCTAAAACAGATATACCATAGTTATTTAGTATGGGTGTACTCAATAGAAAAGTTTGATCAGCATTTGATAAATTTGTGTTAAAATCACCCATTAAAATAACGTTTTCATGTAGGGGAGATAGTTCAGAAAGTAAGTTTTCCAATGTATTAATGGAACCTGACGGCAGATATAGCGCACCAATTAGAGTCTTAATGTTATTGAAATGAAACTCACAATAAATACATTCCAATCCAACATCAATTTCACTAACGCACTTAATAACCTTGTATTTAATTTTATTAAAGAGCAACACCACCACCTCTTCCAATATTTCTATCGTTCCTAACTACTCTATAGCCAGGAATTTCAATAGCCTTATCAGAAACATAATCTTTGAGCCATGTTTCAGATACTCCTATCACATCAAGATAACAACCTGCAAGAATTTATCTTATTTCCTTAAGCTTTATTGAGTTGAAAGATGGTTTAAGACTTTGACTATTAAAATGCCCGATGTTAAAATTATCACTTTTATTTCCTAGTCTTTGCTTAAGAATCAAATTATTGTTAGCTGATATCCCTATTAATATATTATTAGACATTGTAATGTGAAAATATGTACAAATGCTTTGAGAAAGATTGAGGATAGCACAACAAAATAAAAATGTAAATATACCTATGTAATTGTATCTGAAAAAAATCTGAGAGTAGAAGATAGTTCTTATATTTGAAATCAAACTTTAATTCACAAACAAATTTCATGTTAAAAGAAAAAGTACTTTTTTGTATTAGAAATAGAAATTAGAAACAAGAGTATTATAAAGAAGTATTTGGAATATAAACGAGAGGTAATAAATATTTATAAAGAAAATAGAATAATTTCATTATTGCGATAAAAAATAAAAAAGAAATAAAAGAAAGAAGTTTAAGAAACAAAAGTCAAAAACAAATATCAAAAACATATAATGAAGAAAATAAATTTAATGAGAATAAGTAAAAAAACAGGTAACAAACAAAAAAAAAATATGATTTACTTCACATGATTCATTCCAATTGATGTAATTAAATTATGAGCAGCATATTATGTACTTGTCGCAGCATTAGCAACACCAACAATGTCATTAGCAGTGTTTGGATGTAAACCTATTTTGGGTCCGTTGTGCTTCTTGGCAAAGCTTGCAAGCGGAGCACCTCGTCGCCGGCGGCTGGTTTTCCTTGACGCAGCAGATGTGCATGTTGCTGTGGGGAGAACATTTTAGAAACAGTAAGGTTCCCCAAATTATTAATCCACAGTCATTCTGCTTACTTGATTTCAATTTTAAGTAATAAATTCATTAAATTCTAATAAGCAAGAAAATTCTTCTGAATCATCATTGGGCAGGAACACTCTGATGCTACCATTTTCGGGTTATACTTTTTTATTATATTAACCTTGAGTGTACGTTGGGCAGCTTTTTTCATTGCAGCTTACATCGGTGGTAGGTTTTCGGTGAAATAAATACGCGAGCTGATTGGAAAAGATGCATCGATATGTGTGATGAGGAGGTTTCTTTAAGAGAGATCAGATTTCATGATTAGATCTCTCTTCCAAATATAAACAAATTTAACCAGCACAGAAGCTCCCAAACGAATGCATTGTGAGATGTCAGAATCAATAAGAGGCACATTGTAGAAATGTGCTATTTTCATAAAAAAATATTTCACGTCCGAGAATGAATCAGGGATTCCATAAATTAGAATATCGTTCCGTCTCAGCAACATGGACATTCGTTCGTTTTCACTTTGTAGCCTGATATTCTCTTCCTTGAGTTGTTTTATTTCGGGAGTTATGGGTGCAATAATAACAGGAACTTGCGCCTTGAAGTCTGCCAATTGCTTTTTGTGCTCAGGACTCTAACAAACCAGCGCATTTAATTTATCAGCGAGAGATTCCATTGTAACTACTTATTTACTGTTAGACATCAGCATAACTTAAAAAAACACACAATTACTAATTAATAGCAAATTGTCAATTGAGGGTAGGAAGCAGCAGAAGAACTGTAACTTAATGTATTATTTTTATATTTATCGTCTGCATACGATTGAAGTATATTTTGATAAATATTAATTACTTATTTGGTAGATTGTAAATTGATTATAGTGACTTTTTAATTTTAAGTAAAAAACTGCAAAGCAAATACATTTTCTCTTCCACGAAATAAAATGTTGTTATTCTATCGACATGACAGTTTCGACCTTTAGTATTAGCAAAATATAAAATTATTTATTTTTTAAGTGCGAGTGCAACGAACAAAAAGCAGTTGGAGACTTTGGTTGAGTTGATGGAGAAAAATTCGGATATGGCTTCTGGATATAGCAGGAACAGCAAAGAGGAAGTAACCAGGTTTTGGAAAAATGTAGATCATGAACTTAGTAGTATTGGAACACCTGTTAAGTCAATATTTGAATAGAAAAAGGTTAATGTTTTTGTTTAATTTTAGTTAATATATTATTTAAAAAAAAAAAAAAAAAAAAATATATTTGAAAAAATTCGGAAAATGTTAAAAGGAACTGGAGGGGGACCATTCCGCAGAGTATAAATTTGCTGCTTTGGACGAAGCAATAATAAAATTATGTGGAATGGCTTAACCAGTTGAAGGTTTCGAAAAAGGCAAAATCAAAAAGATGCGTACAAGGAAAACGTATTAATATCTCCAACTAAAAAATCAGAGATTCAGAAACCATACCCACAGATGAAGAGTTGGAATTTTTAATGGCTGGGGCTGAAGATTCCAGCCAAATAAATGTTAATATAAGTTGCTTTTCCAGTCACATGACAAAGAAGATGCTCATCTAATGACGCAACAACGACAAAATTAGCCTAAAAAAATATACCATTCGATTGATCGTCTCTGTGACCAGCAGAAACTAGTTCTTGAAGAACAAAAACATAACTGTGAAATGTAAAAATTTCGAAAACGTGTACTTGAAGCAAAGTTGGATTTCAAGCCAAACCTGATTTCAATAGAGGAAGCTTAGCTTCAACGAGTAGGTTAAGTGATCATAACCAATTTTTGTATAGTGCATTTTTTTATATTTTATTTATTTTGTTCAAATAAACTTATTTTAAATTATTTCTCCAATTTGCCTTCTTAAGGTTTGAGATTTCATATACTCTGAATTATTATTAAGGGCAATTTCGTTTTCTAATTCTTCGGTGTCAATATTGCTCTCAAAGGTTTCCGTACGTGGAAGGTTCATAGGTTTAAGATCAGCGTTGAAATGAATGCAGATGTTATGTCATGCGCAACAAACATTTACAATCTGCACGGCCTTATTAGGTTGGTAGTGTAGCTCCCTTGCACCGAGTAGACACCTCCACCTGTTTTTGGGAACACAATTTACTCTCTCAATGATGTTGCGACACTGCTTATGCTTCATATTGAATCGGCTCTCAGATTTACCATCCTCTGGATTTCTATGGGGAGTTAAAAGCCACGGTTCTAGCGGGTATCCAGCGTCTCCTAAGTAGATTAAGCTTTTTATAATTTGTTCAACAAAAGCACACGTGGAAATGATCTAACCTAATAACCATAAGTTTCTTTCTCCATTTAAAATCTTTTGCTCCTACCATGATCTCATTTGTCTAACCTTCCAAATGAGCACACTATGAGATGTTCCCCGGGTGGCTAGCATTAACAAACCGAACCCGAATGTCAGCATCACAATCCTATAGAACTATATGTATATATAAGTGTTCAATATGGTATATAATTATTTTTTTAGCAGTAAAGCATTTAAGCTAAAAAATCCTTTCCGGTTACAAAACAGGTGTTTTTTTGTGTAGGCCGATTATGCGGACGTGGTTCCGTCTATACGCCCCATAACTCCTGGTATACTATGCTTTTCATAGCTGCATGGCTGTGTTCCGTTTGTCCTGTGATGTTGTTGCGGCTCCCTTCGATCAAAGGCAAACTTTGGTAAATGTGACATTGCGATTATTACCTTCTTCCTTAAACATTGTTTTTATTTAGATCTATTAAGGAAGGTGAGGCGTAGTAACGTTGATCATAGTAAAAGGTAGTGTTGCTTAAACATCGATAGTCTATCGATAGTATCGATAGTAAAAAACTATCGCGTATATCGATAGTTTTAAAAAACTATCAAAAACTATCGATTGTTTCAATAATATATTCCAAATAATGTTATCACAGCGCTATCTTTCTGAATGCAACCACTGATCAATGTTCAACTCCTACAATACTGGAAATCTACTGGAACTCTACTGGAAACCTGTACGTCTCATCATTGCAGCTTGTGATTTTTGTTGGGGGAACCACCGAATTTGTATTGCAATATGGGTTGTTTTACTGTCAGTTGTTATTTTCTTTCGTTGTTCGTTATTGCTCGTGATTTCTGGTTTTATCCAAATTTGCTGTTTGCTTGGTAGTTTTTATTTTAATAATAAATGTGTTGCTTACTTATTTGCTAATATTAATTTTATGTCTTAAATACGTTTTTAGGCAATCGGTGATGTCGTCAATTTTGAGAAAAAAATCGTCAGTGTAGCTTTTTTTCAAGCCCGTCGGTGCCACCGGTGGTGACACCAAATTTGTTAAATGTTCCCTATGTCAGAAGGAATATAAACATTCTGGTAATACAACAAATCTGAGCGACCATTTAAAAAGAAAGCATCCATGTAAACTAACAGAATCATCGTCCTCAGAAGTCACCACCACCGCCGAATCGAAAACAGAAACAAGAGACTCGTCGGAAAAAGTACCAAGTCCAAAAAGGAGAAAGACGAACGCTGCTTCAATAAAGACTTTTTTTGACAGGAATAGTCTATGAAATAAATTCTGTGGAAAAAAAAGAATTAGATAAGCTTTATGCCCAAATGATCGTCAGAGATTATATGCCCTTTAGAACCTCTGATCATTTAGGGTTTAGGAACTTTGTGTCGGCCTTGAACAGCAAGTACGAATTACCTGATAGATCGGTTTTGAAGACTAGACTGATACCCTCACAGTGCAAAGAGATTGAACAAAAGCTAAAAATTGCTCTTGATGAAACAAAATTTTGTTCAATCACCACCGATATGTGGACAAGTGTTGGGAATGAGGGCATTCTGGCAGTTACTTGCTACTTTGTGCACAGGGGACAGTTGAAATCACCCTTGCTAAAAGTTTTAAGAATAGAAGGTCGACATACATCGGAAGCAATGTCAAAGGTAAAACAAAATATGTCTATACTTATACTTAGTACTTTGTAATTTGAATTTTTTAATTAGGCTATAAATGATATTCTTACTGATTTTAATATTCGTGATAAAGTGGTGGCAATGGTGACGGACAATGCTCAAAGCATGGTCAAAACAGCAGAGCTTTTGAAGATCCGACATATACCTTGCTTTGCACACACACTCAACCTAGTTGTACAAGACTGTTTCAAAGTGAATACATTTTCTGCAATTTTATGTAAAGCTAAGACTATTGTCACTTTTTTTCGGTGTAGTACCGTAGCAAGTGACAATTTAAAAAATATTCAGAAGCAAAACAATAAAAGTGAGTTAAAACTCCTACAAGAAGTAGAAACTCGGTGGAACAGCTCGTACTATATGCTTAAAAGATTAACTGAAGTCCGAGGTGAGCTGGCTATAGCAATTAGTCAGAGTCCAAAAGCTCCTGCGGCTTTGAGCGCCGAAAATTTTCAAGCAATAGACGAAATATTACAGCTTCTTGAATGTTTTGAAATCGCCACCACCACGATATCAGGAGAAAAATTCGTAACAAGCTCCCTTATTATACCTCTTACAAGAGGAATCTCCACAAAATTAATAGCCCTAGAGATGGTAATTCAAACGGCTGAGGCCCAGGAAGTTCTTAAAACATTAACCGAGTCAGTTGGTAAAAGATTAAAGCCTTATTACACCAGGACACCGCTCATACTATCAACACTGGTAGATCCCAGATTTAAAAAAAATGGATTCAGAACACCTCAAGAAGCTGATTATGCCGTCCAGATGTTACAAAAAGAATATGCAGCATTTATTTCGTCAAATGCCAATCTCAAACAATGTAACACTATTGAAGATGATTATGTGACACCACCGCAACCATCCACATCTGGTTCTAGTCTTATACAATCAAAAATAGATGAACTGCTCTTTTCCCCAAACGGCAGACAACAACAAGGCAGAGTGGCAACACCTATGAGCGATTCCATCATTGATATTCGGCAGTACTTGGAAAAACCTTTGTTGAACAGATCAGAGTCAGATTGTTCAATAAGCTTTTGGGAAAGATCTGAGAACATGATGCGAATAATTGCATTTAAATATTTAGCAATTCCTGCAACTTCGGTACCGTGTGAAAGGATATTTTCAAAAGCAGGCCAAGTGATGACTGAAAAGCGGAACAGACTTAACATAAAGCATTTGAACGAAATTTTGTTTTTAAAGCATAACTTTGATGTTTGATGTCTTCAAATAATTTTGTTTTATAATGTATTTTAACTAAAAAGACTTTAATGAAAGGCTTGTGATAATAATAATATTTCTTTTTTTTTTGCATTTAATGCATTTTAGTTTTTATGGATTGAAAATATATTTATGAATACGTATGTATGTTATACGAGTATGTTTTTTGTTGTTTTTTAATAAAATGAGTTAAAATAAAACAAATTTAATTTTTTACTAATTTGCCTTAAGAGCAGAAATTTACGTTTTATTCAGGTCTTCTGCATTATTAATTTTTACTTGCGATATAGGCACTAAGTACTATAGGGCAAGTTCTACATTTGGAAAAAAATCGAACTCGAGATTTTGATCAAAGTTGACATTACGATGATAGCGAAGACGAATAAAGTGGGTCCGGCAATTCCGTCTGTACCTCGATCTACAGCCTAAGCCAATGGAGCTATTGCAAAATCTTATCATCTCAAAAACGGCTGTAACGATTTTGATAAAAAAAACTAGTGTGCTATAATGGGCATGAACTACATTTTGTCAAAAACTAAAATTGAGAAAAAGTGTTATTTACGGTAACTGCCATAGAAGTAGAACCATTTTTTTGATTTTCGACTTTCTCATTAACTGTTCTAACGATTTTAACCAATTTTTTTAAGCAGGAGCCCCCTTAATAATTCAAAAAATATTGTAGGTATATGAAAATATTTGAAAAAAATATTTCTTGGGTTTAAAAAAATAAAATTTTTTTTTCTCGAAAAATCAATATATCTTCAAGGCGTGTGAACGATTATTTTTTGTAATTATTTTCTAAAATCTATACTACTAAATACTTAAAATTTGCATCTCAAATTATGTTCTTGAAAAATTGTAAAGAAATTTCTTGTATAAAAAATTACTTTAATATTAAAACGATTACTTTTCTGGAAATAAAGTGGCAATTTCATGCATTTGAACTTATTTGTCATATAAAATCTATGTTTTATATATATCAAATATATTTAAAATTCCAAAGTATTTTTACATAAGAGTAAGTTCGTGGATCCATTTGTGCATTTTATTTTACTTGCTCTGTAGTAGGGCAAGTATTGATTTCGTATTAAAAAAATTCCTAGTTGTAATCAAAAATGATACCACGATGATAGAGATAGTTAAATCCAAAAAAGTGAATTCGCATTTAAAAAATTCGAAAACAATTTCGTGAAAAAAAAAATTAAATTAAACAAAAAAACAATTTTTTTCAACTTTTGAATTTTTTAACATTTTTTCGTTAAACAAATTACTATTTTCATTATTGTATTATTATTAAAATTTGTATTACTATTAAAATTTGTATTATCTAATAGATTTTGTAATAGAAAAGCATTTCTAAGGCTATTTAAAAATTCAGTTAATAAAACTATCGATAGTATCGATAGTATCGATACTACCGATACTATCGGAAATGCAAACTATCGATGTTTAAGCAACACTAGTAAAAGGATTGTACTGAAGGTATAATTAATAATGTATTAGTATTGTGTTCGCAGGAAGTTATAAATTCTCACACATTTATAAAAGTCGAGAGACAGGTCAGCTGTTAGGCAGTAACTAAAACGAGAGAAATAAAAAGTTGTATACACTGCTATAGAAATGGTTTTGGCATCAGTTAAATATAGGGAATTTTGGTTAAGTAAATAACGCCTAAACATAGAGCAGACAGTACTTATTTGAATATGTAAAATTGAGAATTTTAATAATAGTATTAACGTAGGCCTTTAGTCATATGGTCATCTCGAATGTAGGTCAGGGGAGGTCGTTGGACCCAAGCTAAGGATAAATTTTATTTCGGTAAGCTGCGGGAATGTGCCGAACGGAGAGCAATGAGGTGATATGTTTTCGAACGGTATCGATGAAGCCGGTGGAGCCCAAGTCATTGCTAGTCTAATCAATGTAGAAGCAACATCTTAGTTGGCAATAAATTGTGCGAGCCTGCCAAAAACAGGTAATGTATATGTATACAATTTACCGTGTTAAGTTTTTTGTTAAATGTAAATTAGAGTTGCCTTTTTGCTGTTCTGACTTCGACGGAGGAGTTTTATGTGGCTATTTCTCGAATTGTTTTCTATCATTTTGCGCAATAAGGGGTGAACATGAAGCGGCACCTCGGGTCGGGGCTCCCGTATTTACGGTCATACGGCCGACGCTATATTCCAGGCGAGCGACACCAGAGCTGCTAGCGATCTGCCTTTCCTGCTCGTTAAAGGAATATGTGCATATGAAAGACCCAGGCCAGCGCAAGTAACCTATTTTTGTGAATCTTTTTTTGACGTTCCTCCCGTGAAGGGGTACAGTCGCACATAACAACAAAACCGTAGGGTCGTGTAAAGAAACCCAGCCCATTTGTCAATTCACCTTGCATTGAAAGTCGAGATATCCATAAAAAAAAATTATCTCGAGCGACGTACGAAATAATAAAATAAAAAGGAAATCTAAACCCGAAGCACACTAAGCGTACCTAACCCTATTGATGAGAATAGGGAAGGGACAGCCGTCCAAAGAAGTGCTAAATAGCCATAAGTCAGTATTTTTACTGTTTAGCTACAAACGATTATGTATTATAAAAAGAGGGGACAATTAAATTCTGTTTTTTAGCGTCCAACAAATTCGTTAGAATACGAAAATTGGCAATTTGCTGGGTGAAGTTGTGAAGCGTCCTTCTTGACGATTGAATAAGGAAAATTTAAATTACACGGCGCGATTTTCCGTGAACTTTCCTTTAACCGAGACATTCGCTTCATTATTTCAGAAACCACCAACAAAGAGCTCTCTTTAGGCAGGTCCGGGGTCAATAAATGTTTCACGGCGAGGCACAAACCGGCCGGCGCAGATGAAAGAGGAAGGTGAGGGAAATTCGGTCGCGTCTTGAAATCGTTACTACCTTACGCTTACCCAAATAACTGCGAGTTTTTAATATCCTGTAATATATATATATATATATTCGAATTTTGCATTAAATGGATGCCTTACCTTGGACGAATCGCTATATATATTGACCGTCTTAAGTGTTTTTTTTTTTATTATGTTTTGATTGTTCTTGTGAAGATAACTTTGATTTCGCCAAAATATATTTAGATTAAGCAGGTTTTGTTATTTCCCAAATGAATGTTGGGACTTGCTTCAGTTCTGTATATAACCTTTTTGTATTCCAATCTAATTATTATTGATATATTTTAAGAGTGTAGTTTATTCAATTTTCTATTAATTTCCTCCCGAAATAATCCCTCCAACCATCGACTCTTCGCTTCCAAAGAGACGCTCCTTCAATGCTCCTCTACGAGACTTTTCTAAACCGGAGCTAAACCGGAATTTCATATTTTCCGCGGACTTCCTTTTAGATACTTTCCCTAGCCCAATTATTACCAAACCGCTCCTTTTGCCTGTGTTTCAATGTCATATCTATATTTATCTAAATTGAACATAATAGCCTATTCACACCAAACCATAAACGAGATTTTACTTGTTTTCCTCAAAACGAATACTAAAAACTACTCCTTTTCCAATACATATTTGTTTTGCAAAACGACTCGTTTTTGATAAAACGACTTGAAAACGAGTTGCAATTCAAATATGAATTAAACGAACAGATCTTCCGTCAAGGGAAATTGATATTATTGTGAATAGGCCCTCAGGAAAAAAGAACAGCTGAGTACTTGCTGTCAAAAAAATTAATTTCAAATCGTTCAAACAATTATGGCAGCGGTAAGGCCATTTTTTAAAATACTTATTTGTAATACATTTTTAACGAACGAGTTCTTTTTATTTACAGGAAATGCAAAAGAAAAAAACTAAACGACTTTGGGGAAATACGGACGAGAAGTTCTTGACCGAACTCTGGCCTGAATATTCTTAATGCTCTATGGAAAACAACATTTTTCGTTTGGCTATTAACATTCTCGTTGTAGATATACTAAACCGAAGATTTTCCTACACACGAACCGGCAACATACAATTGCCCATGTGAAAAAACTGGATACTCCAAATTCACACCGCAAACTCCTAATGATTGACCTTGACCATTATTGATGGTAATAGCAAAAGCCAAACGAATAGGAAATTGAAGACGTTTAAATTCAAATGGTATATCAGAAGGTACCATTGGAATGCGTAGAATGAAAACTTCTTCGCCTTTGAATTTGCCAGTCAAGATAGTAGCTTTTTAACAGCAAGCCTCGTACCATTGCACAAACGTGGTTGATTTAAATTCTGAAGCATAATGACCGTAACTCCAACTTTTAATCGAAGATTATGCGGTGGTATTTCAGGCAAGTCCAATAAATTCAAAAATTCAGTAGGATAGTTCAGTACTTCATCTTCGTTGGAAACGTTATCAACAGATTTATACGAAACCAAATCACCGGGAATTTTCGATTGAATAGCAAAATTCAATTCATTGACATCTTTGTTATTCGCAGCTAAAATTGCTCTATCGCTCAACCATGCATGGCTCTTATAATTTTGCTCAATATGCGGAAAAACACTTTAAATCAACTCTTCTTTGGACTGCATAAATTACAAAAATCACCTTACAATGTGATCAATCCAAATTCATCAACGTGCATTGCTCCATTTCCAATTTTTAACAATTGCTCAGTAAACGTAGGTGCAGATGGATTATTTTGTAACTGTACACGTACATTAGTGGTTAATTTCAAAGTTGATATATGTAGGTCGCCATAGATATGAAGATTTCAAGCAAGCATTGATTTCTTCAGCTGGAGTTGATTTAGTTATAACAAGCAATGTTTGTCTGAAATCACCAGCTATTAATATCAGTGCACCACCAAATAATGCACCATTATTTCGAATGTCTCTCAAACTTCGTTTTAACGCTTCGACAAATTTTTTGTGTGCCAAAATTTTCGAATGCATAATCGCAGAGAATAGACACAGTTTAGTGACGTCCGTAGCTGAATTCTTTTTTTACTCTATTCAACTAACATTTATTGCTAAAGTGCGCGAACTTGATTAGTCTATGTAAATATCTACCTAAACAACTGAAAGCATTATTGATCCGATTAATATTTACAAAGACTTTAGTGATTTTAATTCGTAAATCAATCAAACTCGCATCTCTCCACTTTTAATACAATGAATTCCCGATCCAAAAAAGCACAACAACAAACGCCTGTCGCTGCACTTACACCAACTAGTGTCAATTCTGCTTCTTCTACCCGATCCAAAAAAAACACAACAACAATCACCTGTCTCAGCACTTACACCATCAAGGGTTAATTCTCCAGCCGTCAACACAAAGGAAAACAAATTAAGCAAAGATGATGCCTCCTCTTATTTAACAATAACAACTCTTGATGAACGATTGAACAAACATGCTGACATGATTATCAGATGAGTTTTCTAAAATTCGCAGCGACCTCTCTGATAAATTAAAACAAGCCGAACAAATGTGGTTAGAGAAGCTGAGCATAGTTAACGCCACTCTAGAAGAAACTGTCCGTCGAGTCGAACACATTCAAACCAATGCAGTTAATACAACCACTCTTGACAACAAATTGCTCTCATTAAACGACGAAATCGCGGGTGTTGTGCGGAGATCTAATTTAATCGAGAAAAACTCAGCTGATGTGCTTACACTCAACTCTAAGCTGTCATTGTTACAACAACAAATTAATTCAAATGAAAAAAAAAGAGATCTCTGCTGACGCTGTTTTGTTTGGTGTCCCTCGCCTACCTGATGAAAATCTTACATCGCTCTTCAACCGTTTATGTTTGACAACCAAATGCAAACCTCCAACACTAAAAACTATTTTTCGCTCCCGCTCACGAAATTCTAACTCCAACCGCTCAGCTTCCCCACCCATTATATTAAAATTTAGCAGTGTTCAAGAGAGAAACAAACTACTGAAGTGCACTTCTGAGTTCAGGAAACAGCAACAAAATCATCAACTCTCATTGCGTGACTTTGGTATAGAGTCTGATAATGCTTGTTTCTTGAATGAAATTTTAACGAAAAACACACGCACTCTGCTACAACATGCTATCCGCTTGAGGAACAATCACCAACTGCATAGTGCGTACATAATGCACGGATCTGTTTGGATTAAGCTTGCAGCTGATGGAGACAGTTTTGTTGTAAACAGCATTGAGAATCTAGAAGCTGCCGTGACGTCAAACTAAATTTTCTGTAAGAAATGATGATGAACACAATTATTAATTTTAATATGTTTTTGTTTTTGCAATTGTTGCATTTTAAATCTATTTATTTTGTTTAGCCTTCTTTTATTTTCTTTTTTTATTTTGTTACTGCGATCTACCCTCTTTTCCTATTAGTTTTCTCTTTTCTTGTAACGGTGTTTTGCCAAATATTGTCTTTTGTTTTTACAATTCTCGTCTGCCAAAATATATTTCTTCTTTTAATTTATACACTAATGGGCTCTTTTTCATACTCATGTTACAGCTACGCTTGTAGCTTTAAGACTTACGAGTCCAGCTAACAATAGCAGGGGGTTCACTGGAAATAACATGAAGACTAATTTATATAATAAATATGATTAGAATTTTACGAGCTCAAAATAATGGTTTACGTTTATGTCATTTAAACGCACAGAGTTTGACTAATAAATTAGAGGAATTCAGGTACTTGTTTGTAGATTCTGAAATAGATGTTGTTTCCGTTTCCGAGACATGGTTCCGACCAGATATATAGCGTGATAGCTTAACCTGCAAGTTAGTAGGAAAATCTGATGACGACTGTCCATTTGAATATTTATTCGCTGGCATCATATGCAACACTGAAACCATTCTGGTCGGATCGGTTTATAGACCATACAACCACGTTAGCACTGTACCATTGGTTACATCATTGGAGTCAATTTCTTGGTGCTATTCTTATACAATACTTTGTGGTGACTTTAATTGTAATTTGTTGGAGAAAGATTTATCCGAAAATTTGTTAGGTACATTTGAGGCCCTCAATCTGAATCCCATTAACCGCTCCACGCCTACTCACTTCACTGATTCATCGAGTTCTATGCTAGACTTATATCTTGCTAGTGATGTTGATAGGGTTTTGGCTGATAGCCAGCTCCAAGCTTCTGGTTTCTCCAAGCACGACTTGATCTTTACCTGTTTGGATATAGCATGTGAGGTTGGTCAGCAAAGTTTTCAATATCGAGATTTCAAAAATATAAACCTATCACAATTGTTGCGAGATTTTAATGACATAGACTGGAACTCACTTTACCTGATACGAAATGTAAACGATCAGGTATCCTTCTTAGGGCATAATGTCAACTTTTTGTTTAATCTGCATGTTCCAATTAAAACCTGTTTGGTAAAGCATACGGCTCCACCTTGGCTGAATGGTGACATTTCAGCTGTCGAGATGCCGCCTACAGTCAGTGGAGGCGATACAAAGTAGAACATTTCCACCAAACTTATCGCAGACTTCGAAATCAGGTAGTCAGCATGATAAGATCAGCAAAAATGCTTTTTTATGAAAAAAAACTTGGTTCTTCAGCCTCAAGCAAAAATTTATGTAAAAATCTGAAAGAAATGGGTATTTGTAAACAAACTAAGGCGCCATCTGACGACATTGATTGTGATGCTCTCAACAAGAAGTTCACTTCAATGCCACTAACCACACATACCCCTAATTACACTCTTAGTGAAGATGAACTTACTGATGTCAGCAGCAATTTTGTTAGACTTCAAGAAGAAGATATTGTTGAGGCAATTTTTCGATTAAATCGAATGCAATTGGCCTCGACCTTATACAGCCAAAATTTGTTAAACTACTGCTTCCGTACTTATTACCATTTATAACATACATTTTTTAACAGTATACTGACTACTTCGGAATTTCGCTTGGAATGGAAAAAAGCCAAAATTATCCCTATTCCCAAAAAAACTACAGGTATAGTGTCAGAGCTCCGTCCAATAGCCATACTTCCTTTCCTTTCGAAGGTTTTTGAAAAAGCAATTTTCAAGCAGATACAGCCATATTTATCTTTGAATAATCTTTTGACTCATGCCAGTCAGGTTTTCGGCCACATCGAAGTTGTAAGTCTGCATTGCTTCTAGTGACAGACGAAATAAGAAGTAGAATGGATAGTGACCACTGAACACTCCTAACCCTCTTAGACTTCTCTAAGGCTTTCGAGACGGTCAACCACTCAATATTATGTAGAAAATTAAGAAATATCTATGGATTTTCTTTCGAGTGTTGCAAATTAATGCTCTCGCATCTAAGTGGAAGACAACAACGCGTTGTCATAAATGACCGGTCATCCAGCTTAATGAGTGTACTAAATGGTGTGCCACAAGGATCTATACTTGGACCGATCCTTTTTTCGCTATACTTCAACGAGCTTCCTCTAGTTGTTAAAAATTGTGTAATTCACCTATACGCCGATGATGTACAACTTTTGATAAGTCGCCCATTCCTTGCTAAAAACGACATGGTTTCTTTAATGAACGAGGACTTGCTTCGTATCTCCAATTGGTCCAAACAAAATAATCTTTGCTTAAATCCTGTAAAGTCGAAAACCCTACCCATCTACCGAAAGGCATTTGATTTATCAGTTTTAAACCCGTTGAAGCTGGATGACGAAAACATTGATTATGTCGGCTCGGTGAGAAATCTAGGAATGGTTTTTAATCGTAGTCTCACATGGATCGCGATCGGGAAGGTTTATGCTAGCCTTCGTGCTCTTCAGATCGCTCAAAGGTTCATTCCCAAAAAAACTAAGATGTTGCTAGCCAAAACTCTGTTACTGCCTGTTTTACTGTATGGATGTGAAGTTTTCTGTGACTTGGACTATGCGACGAAGCGCAAACTTAATGTTGTATACAATAATATTGCCCGCTATGTATTTAACCTACGATGATACGACCATGTATCTGCCTTTTCAACACAACTTTGCAATTGCAGTCTGGATAATTTACGGAAACATCGTCAACTGGGCTACTTGCATCAAATCATTCAAACTCAAGAACCCGATTATCTTCACAGCAGACTGAATTTCCCTCATTCAACAAGGTCTCTCGTTCTAATACCATCTCGTTATAAATATCATAATACTCAACGTCAGTTTTTTATTCATGTTATACGCCTCTGGAACTCCCTGCCAATCGCATTGAGAGGAATCAGAGCCACAGGAAGATTTAAATGTTTTCTTTTCACGTATTTGGCAAACCATTGAAATTTTTGTTTTTTTCTTATTTTTTGTTTCTTAATTCGGTTCAACATATAGCTACACATACATGCATAAATATATTATATTTTAACTTAAAGTTATTAAACCTAAATAGAATCCAATTGAATTCTTAAATCCAATTAAACTTACTCTTAATTCTTATATTAATATAAAGGTTTGCAACAACTTATAAGACGAATGTCTTGCTTTGTAAAAGTGATTTTTGAATAAATAAATACAAAAATACAAATACATTTTACATTCGTCCCAAATAATTATGTCACAACGCTTCAATAATTTTGCCGTTCCAGATGTTTTTTAAATATTGCAAGTTGGCGTTTTAATAACTTGAATATTCAATGGCAATTTAAGCGCAGAATGTGCAGTGTAAAGTAGCTGCTACGCCAGACGATGCCAATGCTAACGCAACTTTATTTGTAGAACGCAATGTTTCCAAAATTATTGAAATTAAAAATGTTTTTCAAGTACCACCTGGTGCATCCAAGAAAAAACCACCTATTCCACTGTCAACAGCTCGAATGATTGTATCATATGCCACCTTTTGTTCAACATTCAATTTTGGATGATTCTCCAAAACATATGCATTCAATTCGACGTAATCGTATCGCAATTCTTTTTGCAACTCCAGCTCGAAAATATCATGCATATAACGATTAGGTGATGTCAATCCCAAATGTGCTAATTCTTTATTACAAATGCCCAAACACAAATCTTCAATCAGAATCAATGCATCATTGTAAATTTCTGGTGAATATCTTCCGATAAATCGTCTCGATACTTTGTCCATAAATGCAATGGATTAGATGGAAAACACGTAACCAAAATAATTGCAAACAAAGTCCGTATCTGATTTGGATGAGCACTTACGCATGCATCAGCCAGAGTTTCATCACCATGCACATCATTTTCCAACAAATTTAATTTTTGGCAAGCTTCTAGGTACGTAGCACATAATATTCCATCAACTGTTCGTAAATCAGAAATCGATTTAGGTTCACGTACATTAAGAAATAACAACCGCAAATAAAAACATTCATCGTTTGCAGAGGTGGGCACTCACACTCATGATGTATGATTTTGATATCCAATAC
The DNA here is from genome assembly GCA_910595825.1 of Philhelius pedissequus. NCBI lineage: Eukaryota > Metazoa > Arthropoda > Insecta > Diptera > Syrphidae > Philhelius > Philhelius pedissequus. Next base: position 175,056,385 of record OU343160.1, on the reverse strand, counting down.
ATTTCCACCAAAGAGTTCGGATTTGTTGATGTACTCTCTCGGTTGATGGACACCAAAGCAGAATTGGGTGAAGAAGTCGTCATTGCAAACATGAAATTTGAGAAAGATCTCACAACACATTTGCTCCGAACTCTTTGGTGGAAATGTATTGGATATCAAAATCATACATCATGGGTGTGAGTGCCCACCTCTGCCAGCGATTTTCAGTATGAGTAGATATTCCTTTTTATTTCCGAAAATAGCGAATATATAGAGTGATTTATGGTCAATCAGTAACGTGAATTTTCGCCCAAAAATTATTCGGTGGAACTTCTCTACAGCAAATATAATTGCCACCGCCTCCTTCCCAATTTGACTGTACCTTGTATCCGATTGGGTGAGAGACCTTGCCGCATGCATGATGACTTTTTCAGAGCCATCGGGAAATGTGTGAGCGATGTACGTATCAAGCCCAACATTTGAAGCATCTGCTGCGACTTTTATCGGCAACTTCCGGTTTTAATGCTTGAGTAAAAGTTCCGATGAGAGAATGGATTTAAACTTGTCGAATGATTTCTGACAATCCTTAGACAATTTGAAATCGACGTTGTCTCGGAGTAAATTGTCCAAAGGTGATCGAATCTCACGCATTTGCTTTACAAATTTGCCATAATAACTTACAGCACCTAGAAATGATCTCAGTTCAGTGATGTTCGATGGTACTAGCATGCTGTTGATACGATTTATTTTGTCCGGATCTGGCTTCAAACCATTCTTATCCAAAATATGCCCAAGGTATTTGGGTTGAGGAACGAAAAACGTGCACTTATCGATTTTCACTCGAAAATGAAACTCCAAGAGGCGTTGAAGTACCTGGTTTAAAATCTTCAAATTCTGCTTAAAATCTTTCCCTCCGATGTTGAAATCGGCAATATAAGCTGCAGCGCCTTCAATACCTGCAAGGACTGCATCTGAAATTAGCTGGAAAGCTCCGGGAGCAGGTTTTGTACCAGGAGCTAGCCTATTTGACCTAAATAACCCTTTGTGGGTATTGATGGTTATCAGCTTGTCTGATTCGGGTGTGACTTTCACTTGGAGATATGCATCAGCTAAATCTATATGAGTGAAAATTTCGCTGTTTCCAATTTTTGGGAAAATGGTCTCCGAAGTTGGAATGGGGTATTCATGCGATTCTAGTTGATCATTTAACCCAGATGAATAATCTCCGCATAGACGTACCTCTCCTGAAGACTTTTTGACTACCACAATCGGTGCTGCCCAGTCCGAAAAATCAACTGGAGTGACCCAGCCTCGGTTCTGTAGGCATTGAAGCTCACGCTCTATTTCAGGAAGGACAGCATATGCCACATCTCGTCTAGCTCGGAAAACTGGAACAGCATCTGGTTTAAGATGTAGCTCAACTTCCATTTTGGAACAAACCGAGGAGTCATCTGACTGGAATAGTTTAGCATACCGCTGCTTAATGCTGGGTATGGCTGCATGGCGATCGGCGGCTGTCGGCTGAATGATTCGACTGATGCAAACTTCGTTGATAGGTTTGTCCCATAATTGAAAAATTTCGCATAGATTTGTCCCTAGAATGTTCAAATTTTTGATTTTAGTTACAAATAAATTACAAGGTTTTACTTCCCGATTTAGCTGAATTTCCTTGCGAAATTAAGAGTTTTATAGAGTCCAATGATGCACTTCGTCGTCCCAACTTCTCCCATGTAGTGATTTCGATCATGGTGATGTCTGAACCGGTATCAACTTGAAGTCGGACAGATTGACTTGAAATCTGTTCGCTGGTGCGGATGTTTACCTCCACAAACATCCTTCGCTTAACATGATTTGTACAATTAAAATAAACAGCCGTTTTGTTGGGAATTTTTGTTTCTGTTACCTCGACGCATGTTATTGCTTCTGCCAGTTTTGTTTGACGAAAAACAGGTGCAGTAACCCTCTTTGTGGTCAACACGATTGCATTTTGTGCATTCATGGTTTTTGTAGCCACAATCTAGTGAGAAATGCATTTCACCGCAACTCCAACAAGGAGATTTTGGCCAACTATTTTGTTCCTTATGTTGCTGTGCTGGCTGTTGAGGTTGATGTTTGGGTTTTCGTTGTTGTTTCTGGATGGCATTGACTGACGTTGCCGATGAAGACGTTTGTTCGATAAATGCTGCATCTTTTTTAAGACTGAACCATTTCTGGACACCAGACAAAAACTTGCTCAGATCGGAACTCGTGTCTTCATCCAGCTTAGACAACAGTTTTGTCCGAATGTCTGCGTCGGATGATGACTGCAGTCCTGTGGCACAAACACTAGACATTTGAACTGGTGTAAGCTCAGTGCGCTTTGTTTAAAATCCTCACAGCTCTTGTTGAGGAGCAACTACCGCTGTAAGCATCAGCGTAGCTGATATGTTTAGCCGCACACAAAAAAACTATTAAAACAAAAGACAATGTAAGGCTTCTAACTTACAGTTTCTCCTGGGGCACATTTGGCTCATGAGACGTGCCACCGTTCGCGATTCGTGTGATGTCAGTAAATCATGCCGGAAATTGCATCTGTGATCACACCTTGTTGCTAGTTTGCCAATGAGGCGCTATGCGTCGGCCTATCCAAGGATCTCGCCAACATAAATATCCCCTGAGGTCTGACGACGACTCCATTGGCGAATGTAGCATTTTCGATGGGTTCGTCATTTGGGATAAATAATTCTGTGGGTTGCGGGAAATTTATCGGGTTCCTGTACGGTATAGCGCGAAGTCCAATTTGATGTTATTTTTTTTGTTGCTTTTTATGTACTCCCTATTTTATAAAAAAAAAAGGTTAAAACCATTAGGCAAATGCCGGCCAAATCTCGAATGCTAAATCCAAAACAATAAAGTTTTTTTTTGGCGTTTGAATTGGTATTGTCAAAGAATGAATGACATGTAATTGCAATGTGTTCAGCGGCCTTCAACCGATTTTTCAAAGGTTTGGTAATGAGATAACCGTTTTGGGCTAAGTCCCGCCCATTCAATAATGGTCGAGTGGATGCTTGCGGGTAGTGGGAACCTCTTTTGGCCAAAAACCTTAAGCTGTTCCAAACCAAGTGAGGCGCGAAGGCCCGCCGACGTTATCAGCCGCGCTGGCCTCCCGCTATTGTTTGCGTTTTATTTCCATTTCTGCTTTTGATCACATTTTGCATTTTTTTTGTTATATATAATTACTTTCTTGTTTTATTTTATCTTTACTTTTGGTTAAATTTGGCATTTTTAATTTCTTTTATATACATAATTACATTCCGACTTACCTTCGTTTATTACATTTCATTAATATAGCATTTCATTTTGAATTTCATTGTGAATTTTTTTGTCGTTTACATGAGACACTTTTTGCCATTTTTCTTGGTTTTTTTTTAAAATAAATAAACGGGTTTGTAAGCCACGCCAACATACGGACTTTCGATGGACCTTGAACAGCTTTAGGACTGTTTAAGGCTTTTAATATTTCAGGGGTGCGGCGGACGGCCGATGAACGGACGAACGGAGCGGAGTAGTGCCTACAGCAGGGGTAAGCGATTGGGGAGTCTGATGCGAAATCGCCCCAGAATCCTGGAGTGGAGAGGGTAAGTCATCATTTTAAAAGCACCTAAAACCGTGGCGACGAGTGGTAGCTAATCTAAAAAGGGTTGATTCAAACGATTTGGCATGAAGATATATTTTGTGACGAGGTGAGGTCTGACGGAGGGACAAGATTCCCCCATATATCCGGCGAGCTAAGCCGGGCCACTGTTCCGACTGTTAGACGTTCGGACCCTTCCGTTTCCCAACCTATCCACATCCCTGGATCCTACCCATACCACGCCCCGGTCCTCATCCAGTTGCCTCATTACAAATGGTGCCCAAACGTAAAGCACCGTCTAGGCCAGTTATGAGGTGAAACTGTATAAATTGACTTATTTATCAAGTAATACTCTTATTTTAGTGCATTCATGTAAAATTTCATATAAATGTCATTACTAATTCGCGTTTTATCGCTAGGTAAACAGAATCATATTGGCAACTGAGACAATGATGGTGAAAATTGAGCATCGCGCTGCAATTAAATTTCTCACTAGGCAAAGAAAATGTCAAAAAACTATTCATGAAGAGATGGTGGCTGCTTACCAGGGTTCCGCACCTTCATTATCAACTGTGCAAAGGTGGTCAAGTGAGTTCAAGAGGGGCAGAGAGAGCATTGAAGACGACCCCCGCTCCGGCGCCACGGCTAAGGCTGCTGCGCGAGATTGTGGTTTCGAAGAAATCCAACACACACCCTATAGTCCAGACCTTGCCCCTAGTGATTATTTCCTGTTTCCGGATTTGAAAAAATGTCTTCGTGGAAAAAGATTTTCGGATGATGAAGAACTCAAGTCAGCAATAAATGGGTATTTTGCAGAGAAAGAGGAAATTTATTTTTTTGCGGGTTTAAAAAAGCTTATCTCAAGATGTAACAAGTGCATTGATGTTAGAGAAGATTACAATGAAAAATCAAAACAATTTAAATTGAATTCGCATTTTCCTTCATATCGATACCGAGAATATATTGAACGCCCCTTAAAAAGGGGGCCCAGACGTAAAAAAGTTCGAATTTTGTGTGAATGATTTTTTACGTGAACTGTCTAGATAGTTTTTTGGGTGATATCATAGGCTGTGTCGGAATTACTTGCAAGTCTTGTGAAGGAAAGCATATGCATACCTGGTCAAATGCGGCAAGTGGTTTCGGTATCTTCGGTGATAACAACCAGAATCAGAGTACCACTAAATGTTATAATGACAGCGGAAATCAAATGAAACTTCCGGTATGTCTTTGAAAGGAAGGTCTCAGACGTACCTATCAAAGTTGAATTGATTGAGGATGTGATTAGTTGTCCTGTCGAAGCGTAAGTTGGTTGCGATGATCAGAGTCGGAAGGAAACGTAATTCTTTATCGGGATAGCTCTTGAGAATGCCCGATTAATTGCGATGGAGAATTCCGATTTTAAGAGCAGCAATCAATGTACTGAAGTGAATGAAGGTAAATCGGGGAGTACATGGAAGTGTAAATGCAAGGTGAATGTTAGTGGGAACGTAGGTATGAATAGAAGGGTGAATGGAAGAGTGAATAGAAATGTGAATGTAAGAATGAGTTGAGGTGTGAATAGAAAGTGAATGTAAGTGTAAATGGTGGAGTGAATTAGAAGTGTGTAGGGAAGTGTGAAAGGAAGTTGGATGGTAAGTGCTAATGGAGGTGTGCATAGAAGTGTAAAAGGAAGCGTAAATGGAAGTGTGAATGAGTTCTGATTGAGTTAGCTACCACTCGGAGATAAAACAGTTTCGAAGGATACCCTGCTGTAGCATCATACAATCCGAAAAGGATGAAAACACATATCCGTTCAATGCTATCCGAAACACCTCCATATTCTTATGAAGATAGTAACAAATAATTTATACAATTCTGATAATCATCACAAATTTGGAAGAAACAAACAAATTTACAATATTGGTGCGTAAGGTTAGACGTGTTCCTTTACCGATGTTATAATTTATAAAAAAAATAAAGAGTTAATAGCCAAGAAATATAAGAATTAAAGCCGTAGCCTGAAATAAACCATAGGTTCTTTATTTAAGTTTTTCTTTCATTAACATCGATTAAGATTTAGTTTTTAAGGTATTTTTCTTATTCTGTTTTTTTAGTTTTTTTTTTTTTATAATCTACACGCGCTCAAGGGATTATGAATACCTTTAAATGTTTCAACACAGCGCGGGCGTGAGGGTGAGGTTAAGGAAGAGAAAGAATGATAGGAAAGATGTGTGGCACGATATTCGGAGACTGTAGGTGGTTGTTGTCTCAGATTTTATCTCCAGGGATGGCGGCTGAACTAATGCGGAGAGAATTACCGTGTCTTATTTATTTATGTCCCTTATAATTCGCATTATTTTATTTATTTCGTTGTCATATTTTATGGGTATGCTAGTTTGCTCAATCACATGTTGTTAGTGTTATGCCTTAACAGCATGTAATGAGCAAAGCAGCAACTTATTTTATGACAATTTTTAGAATTGGTTTTTAAGGGAATATAAGAAGACATAGACAACGGCAGAAATCGAAACTGCACCACGCGGTTGACAGGCGAGCACACAACTATCGCGCCACGGCCACCCCCAACCTTTTGTTAAGCCATAGTTTTGTTGATTTCTTGTTTTTTTTTTGGTAACATTAGCATTAAATAATCGTTAGTTCTAAGGCATAGTTTGAACATTAGTTAAGTTTTAATATTGGTAGTAAGGTATAGTTTTATTTGATTTTAAGTTTTTGGTTAGTTACAGTAACAATTAAGATTTAGATTTAAATACGCGTTATTTTTATTTTAGTTTTCCTGGTAAAATTGGGTATAATTCGTAAGTTAAAAGAAGGTTTAGTGATAGAATAGTATTGGTTTTAGTTTAAGTTATCTTACATAGGTAGGAAATAAAATAATATATAAAAAAGGAAAGAAAAACAAGAAACAGCTTGGTAAGGTTATTATTCGTGAATGTGGTATTTAAGCCTTAGGGCACTGTTTTTGCTGATAGGTAGTAGGGTATTAATTGTGATATAATAGCTGTGAATGTAGATTTGGATTGTAGATTAGGATATTTGAGTAAACTTAGAACGTAGTGATAGTTTAGGATTAGGTTTAAATATAAACTAGAAACAAAAAAAAATATACATATACATAAAACGAAAGAGTCGTATTCAGAGACTTATGCTGAAAGGTAAAGCTTGTCAGGAAGTCGTAGGCTAGGTTGTAGTATAAGGGATACATCTGAAAAGAAAAGGTACTTAAGTACACGTAGGGGAGATAGTTTTTAATTACTTATCTGGTATCCAAACAGTCTTACGAACTTCATTGAATTCTCTCAGCAAGGTCGATTAGAGGTGAGAGCAATAGTGATGTCAGGTCGGTTCGCCAGGACATGAGTTCTAAAAAAGAAACACAAATTTATAACGCAATATATAGACAAAATCGCACCGTCACTCGAACTCATCTCAAAAGCATAATCCAAAACAATTCGAATATGCCTCTTAGCCATTCTCCCCGCAAGATAACCGGAGCTTCAAAGCCTATAGAGAGTCTGTCGACGGGATCGAGCGCGATACCTCCCGTATTTTCGATGCCACCACCCGACTTACCAAGGTCAGTCAGTAGGGCTGCAAGTTCGGCAGGCTTTTTAACGTAACCGGATTTCAGTGCAGCAACCGATGCCGGTGCAGTAGCATCTGGGGGGCAACCCATTTCTAGAGCGAGCATTGATGGTTCCAACCCTTTAGTGGTCCGGGTGAAAATCCTCCTGGGGGTTTCCTCATCTCCAACGGCAGGGATACTCGTACTACTATTAGACCACCTGAAGGAGTTGCTGGTACAAGAAATACCAACGTATCGGCGGAGCTAATAGCTGCGATTAACGTGATGGTAAGTCGAGCGTGTGAGCGCTATACGTCAGCTTTAAGGAACGAGTTGTCGGAGTTCGAGATGAGGAAAAACCTAGCACGGATGAGAAGAGAGGGTGTGTATCCGGCGAGACCTCATGAAGTTCGGGTATGCTGGATGCATTGGCTGAAGCACCTGTCCGGCAACCTACTCCGGTGCTTCCACGCCAGTCGCAACTGGATCCAGCGACTAAACGATTCGAGCCCATTGACCAACCGAATGGCGCAGTCAACCAAATGCCATACTGGGGTCAAAGGTCCGACAGCAGAGGATGCCGACTGGCTGATACTCAGGATATGAACGGCGGAGTGCGGAATCCTGGCGATGTATACTATCCTCAGCCGCATGTAGATCCTCGGGATTTCCTAAATTTGAACTACAAAACCCCTATAAAGGTAAACAAATGAGGACTAAATTTTAATGGTAATTTGGAAGTGCTTACCGTGGAGGATTTCGTGTTCCGGCTAGAGATGTTGCAAAGCCAGTATGTCTGTCCCTGGGCGGAGATCCTGAGAGATTTTCATTTGATGCTCTCCGGCACCGCTCAGTAATGGTATTGGCAATTCCAGCGGTCTCATTATCGTCCCGACTGGCCAATGCTACGCGACGCATTAATGCTCCAATTTCGGGATTCAAAGTCCGACTGCGAAATAATGAGGGACATGATGGATCGCAAGCACGGTTCCGGAGAGACTTGCGATGAATATTTTGCGGCAATTAAACGGCTTAGGTCTCAGCTCAGGGTACCGATACCAGAATCGGAGCTGGTTGTGATACTTAAGCACAACTTAAATAGGAAATTGAGCCAGTTGGTATACCCTCAAGCGATCTATACGACGTACCAGTTGCGGAGAGCATGTAAGGATGCCGAATACGCGTTTCCGGACAGGTACCGATAAACTCCAAGATATATACGGCCAACCACTCGTTATGTCGCCAACGAGCTGGATATGTAGGAGGAGCATGTTCCGTTCGGGGATGAAAAACTCGCGTCATTTCAGCAGGCAGCGACTCGGCCGAAGACTTCTCGCGGATTGGGGGATTCCAAGTACCTGACGTGCTGGAACTCTAAAGTACAAGGCCACTTCTTTATGGATTGCCCTCAGCAACGAGGAACCTGTTTTGCTACCAGTGCGATATGGATGGGTCATCACTCCGAAATGCCCTAAATGCAACCCGGAAAACAGGGCCAGGAACGCGAAGTCGAAGGGGGAATCGTGTTATACACAGACTCCCCCAACCAAAGAGTAAGAGAACCTTCTGGAGAATGTAAAATTAAAATTGTAAGACGTATTAATGATCGATATAGTGAAGAGGTTAATACCAGGCGCAAAGATATATTAAGATTGGAAATGCTCGGTTTGTTGAACAGTGGCGCCAGCTCCAGCATTTTAGGGAAACGATGTATGGACTTGGTGAATGCTACAAAAATGAAAATTCTTCCTAATAAGGTGGGCGTAAGAACCGCCGCGCCGATGGGAAATCCCAATCGATAACAGGGAAATTGCAAACACCAGCCCAGTACAAAAATATGTCGCACCCAGTCACACTTTACCTGGTACCCACCTTAGAACAGGAATTGTACCTAGGGGCTGATTTCTGGAAAATTTTTGGCATTGCACCCAATATTGTCAGTTCTGTTTCGGTACCAGCGGAGTAAGCAAATCTACGTGAAGCTCATCCACTAACACCAGAGCAACGATGTGAATTGGAGACGGTCAGGCTGAAATTTGTCGATTATGATCGACATGGCCTTGGAAAAACATCTTTGATGGAACATGTGATCGATACCGGAGACGCTGAACGTGTTAAGCAGCTACACTACCCTGTTTCGCCAGCGGTTCAAGCCTTATTATATCAAGAAGAAGACCGGATGCTTGAGCTCGGCGTTATAGAAGAGAGTGAGAGTCCTTGGTGCTCGCCTGTTGTCCTTATCAAGAAGCCAGCCGGAGAACGTACTATTAAGTATCGCTTCTGTCTGGATTCGCGTAAGGTCAATGCGTTGAGCAAAGAGGACCCGAACTCTCTTCCTCATATAGACGGGCTCATCAACATTCTACCCAATACCTACTTTATTAGATTTAAAAGAAGCGTTTTGGCAAGTACCGCTAGAGAAGGAGAGAGAGAGACTTGTTGATCATCGCGCCAGATTTTGCTGCGGCACATATCGCCTTGCTGAGCGAAGTAGCTGAGTGCCTCAGGAAGGCTTACCTCACCATCAACCTTAAAAAGTCCCGTTTTTGCTTTGCTTTGCTATTTGGGTTTTATCGTTAGTGGTGGGAAGTTGAAAACGGATCCGGCAAAGGTCGAAGCGGTGGTCAATTTTCCGATTCCGAAAAACGCCAGACAAGTCCGCCGGCTGCTTGGCTTAGCAGGGTGGTATAGGCGATTCATCAAAGATTTTTCCAGCCTGACTGCTCTTCTAACGGATACGCTGGAAAATACGGATGCGAAATTTAAAATGACGGATGAAGCAGGGTCAGCATTTGAAGAGTTGAGACGAGGGTATGGCTTTTACCGTCATCACCGACCATTCGAGTCTGAAATGGTTGATGACTATGAAGGATTTGAGTGGGAGACTGGCTAGGTGGAGCTTGGAGTTGCAAAGCTAAACCTTTGACATAGAGCACCGAAAAGGACACACTCTCTCGGGCACACTTGGATAGTATCGAAATTGAAGACGTTGCACTCTTGATTAATCTTACCTCGGACGAATTCCAGTCCGACGAGTATAAGGGGTTGATTCAAACGATTTGCTCGAACCAGGATAAGTTGCCGGATCTGAAGGTGGAGGATAATTTTGTCTATAAGCGCTCATTCGCCGCAGGGACTGACGAGCCAAGGTATGAGCATAATTAGCTGTATTGGATACCCTCGGGTTCGACGGAAGGTATCATCAAAAGAGCCCATGATCCACCTCAGGCAGCTCATGGAGGTGTTGCTAAAACCCTCCACCGAATTCGCCAATATTTTTACTGGCCAAACATGACGGTTCAAATAAAAGAATTCGTGTCGAAATGTGCAATATGCAAGCAAAGCAAATCTAGTCTAGTCAGATTTTACGTCCACCTGTCTCTAGTTCTTTTAGTGTCGATCGTCCGATCCAAAAGTTATATGTTGATTTTATTGGTCCCTACCCTAGGTCTAAGTCTGGAAATGCCTACGTGTTTGTTGTGTTAGAACATTTAACAAAATTTGTGTTTTTATAACCTTTACGGTCAGCTAATACCGGAAGTATCATTAAATTTCTTAAAAATGACATTTTTAATACTTTCGGAATACCGCAAGTCATACACTCCGATAATGTTCAACAATTTGTTTCGAAGAACTTCCAAAATCTTTTGAAGAAATGTGGTATTCGGCATTTCCGAACCCATAGAGAAGTTACAATCATCGAGATCAAGCAAGTACTTTGGAAATGACAGCTTGTCCAAAGTAGCAAATCCAAGAAATTTCTACTTATATCAAGAAAAAATCTTGAAATCAGTACTTACGCAAAGCTCTCATTTCCAAACTACTTGCTTGATTTCGATGATTGTAACTGTTCTGAGTGTAAATTAACCTCAGCTTCTAAATGCTTGTAATTATTTTATAATCAAACAATTAGTTCGAAAAATTGCTATCTAAAAGTATTTCTTTCGTGTTTTTAAAGTTAGGCCGTTTTTTTAAAGGTGTAGTTGAACAAACATTCACGAAAATGAACAAAGAATCATATACATGTATATATATATATATAAATATTGTATTAATCACAACACAAAATAATTAAAATTATTACTATTATTCATTACAAATAAGTTTGCTGCTCACAGAGATATATAGAACATTATGAAGAATAGAATAAGATCACATTTTTGCCAGAACACAATCAATGTTAATTATTATGATCCTTTTTTATTTCAATATTGGATGAGGTGGATGATGTGGTGTTTGTGATGCAGAATCATCTGTGTATCGTCATCGGTCTCATTGACTGCAGCAGATATGTCTCCATTGAACTGAATCAAACAACACAAGGCTCCATGGCATAGGCAAGTAGTTTCACAGAAATTGGATTTACACGCAGCAAATTTCCCACTAAAACTACCTGCAAAATAAAAATTAAACAATCTGTAAATATTTAGAGATTATGAAATCCGATTTTATGATTTTCGTCTACTAATGGATGTAGGATTCGTAGTAGATTTTCGATTGCGATGGATTCTGTGATAGGGCCGATTTATTAGTTTTAAAACTCGAGTTTTCTTTAATGTAACTAAACTTTGACGCTGTTAGTATGTGGTCCAATTATCATTAGGTAAGTTTAAAGCCGATGTAGGTAAGTTTACAGCCGATGTAGGTAAGTTTAAAGCCGATGTAGGTAAGTTTAAAGCCGATGTAGGTAAGTTCTTAGTATAATGAATAGAATTATTGTATGTTTCAGGAAATAGTTACTAGACCTAAAATTGTACATTTAAATCTATGTTATGGATTTTAATTCAGTAAATTGGGATGGTAAAATGTACCTACATTACATTAATATGTATGTATATGGAGCCTAGGTATGTAAATATGTAGGTACATATTAATGTATAATGAAAGTGTTGGATGGTGATGGTTAGGTAGATATATATGCATATACAATTTTATATGATAGTTTTAATATACATAATATTCATTTGATTTTTAAAGATATATATTTATATAAATGTCGGAGGATCCACCTAGTACATAATGTATGTAGGTTGGTACCTATTCAGTGACGTAGATATCAGAAAATACTAACATGATTTGTGTTTTGTACGTAATTTATTATTTTTGAAATGGAAATTAAAAGAATACTCAAATTTAATAAATAGTAATAGAAAATTAAAAAGCAGGTAATGTTTTTTATGTGAATTATATGCCCTTTGTACAGATAAATATTTTGCTTATGAAAAGATTGTGCTGTAGAAATGAAATATAATTTGGTAGAAGAAATGGATATACATATTTATATCGACCTATAGAGAGACAGACGGAATATCAAGTATTAATTAAAACGTCGGATTTTAAATAAAAGTACAATTTGCAAAAAGGTAATTCGTATTCGAGATAAAAAAAAAACTTTTTTATTGATTTTTGTAAATATGTAATAATAATTATTTTTTTGTAACAACTTATCAAATATACTGGCAATCCATTAAACAAATTAAACTTAACTTATTATACTTACTATAAATTCTTTTCATTTTTTCATCGTTAAGTAGGTCTATTCTATTTTGGTTGATATACATTTTTCTTGGTTTCTTATATGGAAATTCATCGGAAAGTAAACGCTTGCGGCAAATTGTTTACATATTTTTTATAAATAAATTAAGCACAATATTGTGAGTAGAAAAGGTTGAATATTACGAAAGGTTATATTAACAAAAGATTATGTCTCACACTATTTTTACATCCGGTGGGAGTAGTTTTGAAGCACAGAAAATGCTAGACATTCCATGCATATATTTCTTTTACTGGCATAGCTTTCTCCTTGGAGTATTCGATTGCCATGAAGATGAAAGAACTGTTGGGAGTTAGAAGTTAAATATAACATTTTATTTTTGTGTAAAGTTTCAACTAAGTTACCTACAGCTATAATGCGGTTTATTGTGTGTATGCACATGGGTTATATGGCACATTCGTTTGAAAAAGTTGCTTTGGTGGAGTGGGAGTTTTTCCAGTTCCTGCAGCGCATGGACCAATGTCTCCATTGCAGTAACCATAGACATGTGACGCCACAACTTCCAGAGTGTTCATAACAGCTTAAAGAAATTCTTAGTCATATAAAAAGGCATGGACCAATTGTTGGTCAATGTAATCAGAAAGCAATGAATAAGCTGGATCCACTTTGTTCCGAATAACACAATTGGCGATGCTACAAGCTAACAAAGCGCCCGTCTTGTAGTCATCAGAAGCCTATAAATATTTGTCAAACAGGGCCAAGCTGCCATGGACAGAATGAGCCCCAATGAAGGTGTAGCGCTCAACATTGTGCTAATTGTTGCTGTACAGTCATTTGTTGCCATTCTCGCTCAAAAGCTTGTCCACTCCAAACCCGGCGTTGGCGAAGCCATTTACAATACTTACAGCCAGACTCTGCATTCCTGAGTCCACTTGAATCGATGGGAAATTATTTCTGAATTAAACTTTTTTATGGTTAGGTTAGGTTCCAAATAATTTTATTTCATACAAATTACAAAAGTTTAGTGTATCATTCATTTTTTAAACATGGCTTACGCCATCTGTCAGTTGACAATTATTAATACTTAATTAATTAATTTTGTTTAATATACAAAATTGAAACATAAAATTAAAAAAGTTCTTCTAAGATCCGTTTTCTGTAGTTAAGTGCTAGCTTAGTGCAGTTGTAAAGGGATTCCCAGTCTAAAACTCCGTTTAAAACATCTATGACTTCCTCCTCACTGAGGTAGTTTTTTCCAAGTGTACTCCTTCTGGTTTCCACCAAAACAGGACATCTTCCCACGAAACGGAAAACATTTTCGCGTTCTCTAGTCAGGCGACTCCGCTAGCATCACAATATCATCGGCGAACATTAGTACCTTATTTAAAAGATCCGCTGAAACACGTGCTCCACCCTGCAATACCTCTTCTAAGTCATCTATAAATAGAGCATATAATAAAGGACTCAGATTACATCCTTACCTCATTCCTATTTCCACTTCGAATTGTTCGGATTGTTTGGATCCAAAAGCGACTGCAGAATTTGTTAAGTTATAGAGGTTTTCCAAAACGTTCAAAAACTTTGACGATACTCCTATGGTATCGAATGCCGCCTTGAAATGGATGAAAAAACCGTACAGTTTTCTTTTAGATTTTATAAAGATTTCAGCTATATTGGAAAGCGAATAGATTTGATCTATGGTCGAATAATTCTTTCGAAACCCAGCTTGCGACTCGCTTAGTAAGTTGTTGTTATGAACCCAATCATAAAGCCGTTTGCAGAGAAGTTTCGTAAAAATTTTCATAGATGAATTCAGCAATGATATTCCGCTGCAGTTGGCAGCATCTTCCTTGTCACCTTTTTTAAAAATTGGACAACTGATGGCTTCTTTGAAATAGAACGGTAAATAAGCTGAATCGTATGCGTGGTTTAAAGCTTTTGTTAGAGTCACTATAAGAATACAAGTGTCTATTTTATAGAACTCTTGAGGTATGCAATTCGATTCTGGAGACTTGTTGTTTTGGAGCTCTTTCAATACAAGTTGAACCTCTGCACAGGAAAAAGGTGCATCTAACTCTTCGTTCTCATAAAATTGCTTGGCAAATTGGAATGTGGAAGAGAAATTGTCTTTTGTTAACGTTTTGAAATGTTTTGCAAGGTTTCGATTCGATTTCAATGGGTGAAATAACTTGATTGTTACGCTTTTTACTAAGTTTTCTAACTACTGTCCAAAACCCAGCAGCATTTCTGCAGTCTGCAAGGTCTTGAGCAAGTTTTGTTGAGTAGGTTTGACGTTTATGGCTTAGTAGCTCTTATTTTTGTTTGTTATCTGCATGATATTGCGCTTTAAAAAAGATATTCTCTGGAAAACTTCTTAGTAATCCTAGCCAAGCAAAAGATTTTCCACGAGCTACCATAAAATCATTATCAAACCATTTTTCATGGTAGTGGATAAAATTGTTGTTTACCTGACATTGCACCGGAAAAGACTTAAGGACAATATTGTCCAACTCCGATAGCTAAGAAAATATGTTGAAGATGATGTCGCTTGAAGGAGAAGACTATTATTCAAACAATGTGAGTACCTTTCGGCAAAAACATTTTTCCACATGAATTTTCCCGGAGTTACTGAGTCTTCTGGTTGTCTCTGGTTTCTGTTTAGGTTGATTGTTAGTTGGATTGGGAGGTGATCGGAATGTATTTCTGTTATGACTTCAAAATCGTCCATCATAGCACTCCAGTCTCCTGACACCATTGCGTAGTCGATTACTGAGTTTCCTTGTGGTCCTATAAAAGTGAAGTCACCTAATTTGTCTCCTTCCGCAGTACCATTGCAAACACTCAATCCAAAGGAATTACATAGAACAATAACTTTTTTACCTTCTCTTTTAATTGTTGTATCTTTTGAACTACGATTCCTATTTTCTATAAGCTTACTTTCACTTTCTAGCGCTCCGGTTCGCGCATTGAAATCTCCAATAAGCATTAAATTGTTAATGTCCATATCAAATAAAATGTCTCCAAGCTTAGTGAAGTCACTTTCCCAGCTGTTTAAGTATATAGGGATGAGATTAAGTAAGGATCGATAAGTTTTAATTACAATGAAATGTGTGCCTCCTATTTGCTTGTAAAGGGTTTTCCAATAAGAGGTGTTATTTTGATATTCAAAAAAAAGAAATGCGTAGTTGAAGCGCGTATCGTTCCATTTTTATTAATAGCGTAGTTTCAACTTGTCAAATGTCGAAAAATGACAGCTTCAAAAGTGACAGCTACCGAAATAGCGGGCTATTCAAAATAACACCTCTTATTGGAAAACCCTGGAAAACCCTTGGGTTTTCCAATAAGAGGTGTTATTTTGATATTAAAAAAAAAAAGAAATGCGTTGTTGAAGCGTGTATCGTTCCATTTTTATTAATAGCGTAGTTTCTACTTGTCAAATGTCAAAAAATGACAGCTTCAAAAGTGACAGCTACCGAAATAGCGGGCTATTCAAAATAACACCTCTTATTGGAAAACCCCTTATTTGCAACTGACGCCTTTAAGACTATGTTTAAGATCCATGAGAATTCATCCACTAGCCCTTCCTTTTCGGTGATTTTTAAGTGTTGGTATCCATTTCAGTTTTTATTCGACGAAACTTGATTCAAAATTTTGTGTATGCTGTTCAGTTACATGTGTTTCAATTAATATAATAATATCATACTCATTTATAAATTGAATAAAATCTAAAACTGCAATCTTATTTTTTAAACCTCCAATATTATAACTTATAATTCTAATTTTACTTAATTTAAAAATTTGACAGACGGCCTTTACCTAATTACAGTGGTTATAATTAGAATGTGCTATTTTGTTAACACTTAGATCCGAAAGAGCAGAATTCGCCAACTTCATTTGACATTTCTCGCCGATGGATGACATTGATGTTTCTGGCAATTGACTCATTTTGTAAAAGTTGTAAACAAACATTTTGAAAGAAATTCTCCCCAAGTTTGTGTTTTTCTTCCAATTTTTGCAGCCCATGCTCCTTATTTGTAACAAAAACTTGCTGCTCATGATTCCATTCCACAACCAAATCATCAATACGCAATTTATCATCACGTAGAGACAATCTCAATCTTGGTTGTTTGGCGTAAATGTGTTTGCGGAGCTGAAGGAGTTTGATGCGCTTTTGCCGAATCTTCAATGGGTAGTCTCGACTTATGGAGATGCCGGTTCCTTTCAGCTTTTTAACATTTTTCAGAACATTTTGTGCGTTTTGTTTAGATTTGAATTCTGCCAAAATAGTAACTACTTCTTCATTTGAAGCGATTTGTCTCAGTTCTTATGCAGTGATGATTGTATTTGAGTCGGATATATTTTTGCAAATATTTAGAGCTTGTTCTATGGGATTCGATTGTCCATTCTTAACTCGAATTATTAAGTTGTTGTCATTTGCAGCTAACTTTAACTGATCAATCTCGGTTTGAAGGAGATTGCATCTTTGGAAGTGTGCACCGACCGCCTCCTTCAATTGCACATTCTCCCTTCTAACCTCACTTAGTTCACCGCACAAATCTGAAATGTCATCCTTCGTAGCAACATTTGTGAGATTAGTGGCAAACAGATTAATTCTTCGACAGTCATAGAACCAACCAACGACATGCTTTTATCTTTTTTTGAAATTGATTGAAGATGTATTTCGGGTGATGTTTCTTGAACTTTTTTTTTGAATTGTTCATCAAGCCTTTAATATTGTGTACTGGTTTTATACTTATTTATAATGAGCGATTTTTTTGTTACGGTAGGTAGGTATCTAACTTTTGCAACTTAAATTACAAAAAAATCAATGATTTTTCAATCGCACTTGATCAGTATCTTCTTAAATTTCGCACTTTGTAAAAAAAATTATTTATTTTGTTTGTTTGGATTAACTTAAATAAACTTTTTTTCAAGAGCTAAACAATTTTAACTTTAATAAGAACAGAATTATAAAAAAAATATTTACGTACTGATTGCTAGAATAATTTAATATATTTAATATATTTTACGTATGGTCGTTAATGTTTCATAAGTTAAATAAATATGTATATATATACCGAAGAGAATGTTTTGAATAAAAAAGTAACAGAAACGCTCACTGTATTATTTATAATTTAAGTGCAATTTATGTATTCTTAAAGATACATAATTATGTATATATAAATGTATGACGGCCTACATCGTATGAAGTATTCAGTTCAGTTATTTTGGAAATAAATATTTTGTTTGAACATTCAAAATTTCAAAAACGAATCAATAGATTTTTTCGAAACTTCGTATTTGTTATTTTTTTGACTTTATCTTAATCGTTAAACAGAAACTATTTTCCTAAAATAAGAAACAACGGTTCCTCCCATACAAATATTAAAAAACCGTTAGGAAAAAAATGTATTTCTCAAAAACGGTTACAAGAATTTTTATAAAAAAATGTGTGTGTTCTTAAATTAGTACAGAACACTTTTAACTATAAAAATATTTAATTTTGAGTACTTATCAGCGGCATTTCCCATAGAACCATCCTAGTGGATAGCCCGATTAAAATTATTTATTTTATACAAACGCTTCCTAAGAGTGTTAATAAAACTGCATACTACAATTTTCGAAGAAAAAGTTCTTCGATTCTTAAAAAATTAAAAATATTTTCTTTTTGCAAAATCTATTTTTCAAAAACCATTTAGTGTGAAGGGATCGCACCAGCGATCACTTAATTAATTGCCGCAAGCCCATTAAAAATATATTCAACCTGCTTCGATACTTGATACTTTGTTTCCCATTTAATTTATATCCATCGCATGCACTTACTTTGCCGGCTATAGCCGAGCCGATTCATAATGTTCATCCATATTTTCCTTGGCACACTATGTGCACAAGATACATATGTCTATAAATATTCTTATATATATATAGTTCAATCGGCACCTTCAGTGCACGAACTATAGAACAAAAAACAAGATACTCAAAAATACTCATATGACACTTCTAGTGCTTGAGGAGTATTTTTGTGTACAAATTAAAAACATTTCCACGGGTCATCGGCTTATGAATTATATCATAAGCAAGCTAGCCCAAAAACAATTAAAGTGCATGGCATGGTCAAATGCTGATTGTGCATTTTGTAGGAAAAATCGATAAAACGTTATCGATTGTTGAAGTATGGTTGGATACGAACGAAGGCAAATTATTTTGTATAAAAAGAGAAAATAAAAAGATAATTTTTCACTTCTATTACTGAAGCAAAACGGGTCTTTCCTTTATACAGCAACTCGCTGGAGGTTCCACTTAGTTTTCCCATTCAGTATTTTAGACGCCCTACAGAGTAGAATTGCTTTTGGGTAAAGGTTTACTTGGCTACTCGCCGGACCAAGTCTATCATACTAAAAGAGTTAAACCGCCGAGAACCTCCACTAAGAAGAGAGACCCCAAACAGAAAAGGCCAACATTACATGGCGATCCTGCCAGGAGCAATCGAGAAAGAACCAACTAAGAAATTTTCTTTGGAGACCCATTGAGACTCAGCAGGATTAGATGTACCGGCAAACACAGCTGGCCCTAGCAGCCAACTTAATTGAACAAGCCCAGGACTTATTAAAAGAACCAACAGAGCCCAAAGAGACCGAACGGCTCAGAGGAGGTCCTAAAGCTCTTAGCATATCAGAGTATTTAAAACGAAATACAATCCGTGTGGCAGAAAAAATACCAGTGCCACCAGCCCCGAAAGTACGAGCAGGAAAGAGGGTGCAGCTCAAAAAGCAATTAGTTGAGCTCTACCGGTTGGCAAATATACCCGGCCAACCCAGCGACGTGAGACAAAAGTACTTGCACCAGGTACAGCAAGTGAAGGGAGAAATCCGATCAAACAAAGCAGCCAAACGAAAACAAAAGGAAGCTGAGGAGAAAGAATTCCACAAACTTTTCGCATCAATGGCATCCGCAGCTCAAGAAGTCCTTTATAACTAAATTTACCACCTAATTTCTTTTTTGTAGCTTACTTATAAATATTTTGCTATATACATTTTTTCGTCTCAATTAAATTCAATAACATACCTGCTATGGGAAAAACACAGTCGAAAGTTGAGGAGGTTATAATAAATAATAACGGACCGCAGACAAACAGGTCCAGTGATAAATTCGAATATGGAATAGACATATCATCTATCCTTATTATAATTGTTATTATTCGGCTTGTTAAATACACCAGGGACGTAATGAAGAAGAAATTTAACCAAGCAATTAGAAAAGAACTTGTAAAAAATAATATAAGTAGAAGAATGTCTGTATAAAAAAAAAATATATAATATATATATATAATACCAATAATTTTTTTTGTAATTTCAATGGACTTCTAGCCCCTCTCTTAGAAAGACCCTGTTACCGGCCTACAGAAATTCCGCATGGTGATAGACTATCGTCAAGTGAACGATAGAATTGAAGATGATAAATTTCCACTAACAAACATAACCGACATCTATGACATGGTAGGAGGATCAACTTACTTTTCATGTATAGATTTAAGCCAGGGATACTACCAAATGGAGTTGGATGCCAATAGCAGGCCAATCACGGCATTCTGAACAGAAGATGGTCACTACCAGTTAAAACGACTACCCATGGGCTTAAAGATCTCACCCAGTAAGTTTTCAAGAATGATGTTCATAGCGATGTCTGGACTAACATATTCAAGATGTTTTATCTACCTTGAGGATCTTATAGTTTTTGGTAGGAGTTTAATTGAACACAATAAAAACTTGATCTAAGTGTTTGAACGTCTGAGAGAAGTATGTAAATTTGAAAATAAACCCTGGGAAATGCTCTTTCTTGGGAAAGGAAGTGTTATACATGGGACACGTTATCTCTGACAAGGGTATCCTACCCGATCCTGTTAAATCTTCCGCCATGACAAATTACCCAACACCCACCAACGCCGATGAAGTAAGAAGATTCGTCGTATTCGCCAATTACTATCGTAAATTTATCCCTAATTTCGATACCATTTCCATCCCACTAAACCGATTGCTGAAGAAAGACGTCTAATTTTATTTCAATAAAGATTGCGAAAAATCTTTTGAGTTGCTTAAAGAAATCCTTAAAAGTCCTAAAATTCTACATTTTCCAAATTTTAACAAAGAATTCATCCTACGAACAGATGCTTCAGGTTTCGCTCTAGGAGCTGTCTTTTCCAATTGCCTATGCAAGCAAAACTCTGAATAAGGCAGAGAAAAATTATAGTACAATTGAGAAAGAATTACTTGCTATCGTTTGGGCAGTTAAACACTATCGACCTTACCTTTTCGGAAGGAAGTTTAAAATTTTAACAGACCACAGGCCTTTAGTGTATTTGTTTTCTCTTAAGGAACCTAGTAGCAGACTAATAAAATTTAGTTTACTACTAGAAGAATACAATTTCTACATAGAATATTCTCCGGGTAAGAATAATTGTACAGCCGACGCCCTTAGCCGTATAAAAATAGACTCAGAAGATTTAAAGCAATTATGCATTTGTGCTCTAACGAGAGCTCAGTCAAAAGCGGAAAATCATATACAAAAACAAGTTAGCGTAGAGACCACGAAAACTGACGAACAACGCATAACCGAACTTTTAAAATTACCAGAAAATGGACTCCAAATAAAGGAGTTGAAGATTGTTAACAACTTCGAGGAAGACTTAGTTAATTTCAAGGATACAGACATAATTATTGGTCCAAACAAGGTTTTGGCGTATATCCCAGAAGGGAATTGTTTACTCCTAAAAAAGTCCAGGACAGCACTGCAACCCAATCGACAATATTTGGCAAAATATTGTCGAGGGATGTGCAGAAACTCTGCGGATCAAATTGTATTAAAAAATATATATTACTAAAAATGAAATAAAGAAGCTCGCATGCGGCCGCAAACAGAGCAATATTAATGAATTAAAAATGAAATTAGGAGAAATATTTAAAGAAAGTAATATTAAAGTGCACATTATAGATAAAAATATTGAAATAACTGATCCTTGTAAGAAGAAACTAATACTTAATGATTATCACATACTTCCAACCAGCGGACATGCAGGAATAAACCGCATGTTACAAAATACAAAAAAAAATACTTTTGGACAGGTATGCAAAACGATGTGACGACATTTGTAAAGCACTGTCCAATTTGTCAACGAAATAAATATATTCAGCCAAAGAAGCAACCAATGACTATTACATCGACAGCAGAATCAGGTTTCGACAAACTATTCTTAGACCTAGTAGGACATTTAGAAGAATCGGAAGATGGATCTAAATATATTCTCACCATTCAAGATGAGTTGACCAAATTTATCGAAGCTATACCACTCCCTAATAAAGAGTCAAGCACCGTAGCTAAAGCTTTGGTAAAAGGTTTTATCCTAAGATACGGAACGCCATATACAATGGCATCTGATCAGGGAACTGGATTTATAAACCAGGTTTTCAAGGGTATCTGTAAGCTATTGAGAATAGAACAACTACAATCTACAGCCTACCATCATGAGAGTATAGGAGCTTTAGAAAATTCTCACAAAGTTTTAGGGGCATATCTAAGAAGTTACGTTTCAGAAAAACATACCGATTGGAGCACATGGCTACCATACTACGTTTTCTGTTATAATACATCAGTACACTCAGAAACCGGATATACACCTTTCGAGCTAATATTCGGAAAACAGTGTAACCTACCATCAAATTTAGTTAAACAGGTAGAACCTGTGTACAACTATGACGATTATGTGATTGATTTAAAACATAAATTTCAAATCGCTCATAAAGATGCTCGAGTAAATCTGATAGGCAAAACGATAGCAAGGAAGAATAGATTTGATCTAGAAGAACGAACAAAAAGCTCACATTTCGAAATAGGAAGTCTGGTTTTACTTAGAAACGAAAATAGAAAGAAACTTGATCCAATCTACATCGGTCGATACGAAGTTTTGTCTCAAAAAGGTGTGAACTGCGATATAAAATATGAAAACAAGAAAATAACGGTTCATAAAAATAGATTAAAACCATTCTATATATATATAACACTGATTTAACTTTTAAACATAAATGAACTCTGTAAATTAATAAAACACATAAACAATATTGTATGGAATGTATCAAAAAAAAAAAAAAAGAGGGGCGAGAAAGAAGCGTTTAGTAGTACTAGTACATGTATACATAAATATGCAATCATAATTATAATTATTAAATTAAAAATAAAATTAGGCGCGCATAGACTTAAGATTTACATAACTATTGATAAGAAATTTAAATAAAAACTAAATATTCTGAATGTATAAAGCTAAACGTAGCTATTGATAAATACATAAGAACAAATGAAATGAGATCCCCCATTGTACAAAGTGTCGCATAAAAAGAAAAATCATGAAGCGTCATGATTTCTCCTTTTTCTCCCAGGAATGGTGGTGTAAAGGGATCGCACCAGTGATCACTTAATTAATTGCCGCAAACCCATTAAAAATATATTCAACCTGCTTCGATACTTGATACTTTGTTTCCCATTTATAGCCATCGCATGCACTTACTTTGCCGGCCATAGCCGAGCCGATTCATAATGTTCATTCATATTTCCTTTGGCACACTCTGTGCACAAGATACATATGTCTATAAATATTCATCTACTATATAAAAATAAGTCGGGTTTTCCTTCCTGACGCTATAACTCCAGAACACACGAACCGACTTCCACGGTTTTGGATTCGTTGGAAAGGTCTCGGGCTCCATGAGGTTTATAGCAAAGAAAATTCAGGAAAAATTTCAACAGAAAAGCGGAAAAATCATTTTTCAGATACAGCACCATCTCTGATACATAGGATGTACTATAAACCAATATTTTAAGTAGATGGCGCCGACCAATATTTTAAGTGGATGGCGCCGGTGCGTGATATATTGTTTGACAGCTACTCATTCTTCTCTGCTCAGTTAATTTCATGTGACAAACCGCTATTGTGTTCACTGTGAAATTGTGAAAAAAAAGTAAAAAAAATAAGTTATTCGTTTCCTAACATTTCAATTGGAAACCATCAAATCAATCACGTGTATTGTGCAAATTTTTATTCAATTTCAACAGTAGGCATTTGTCTTTAAGGTGGTAAGTTGAACTGTGTAAATTATGTGGATCGTGCATTTGAGGTTAAATTCACCACTCTGTCCATAGTCCAAAATGCCTAGAGGACGACGTGCGAACATCGACCGCCGCACAAGACATGCAAGCCAGCAACAAGTGTATTCATAGAACTTAAGCGAAGAAAGACAAAATATAATAAGAGAAAATGCCCGATTGAGACAACGCGTGAGCACACGAAGATCATTGGCATCATACAATCGCTTGGCATTCCAATATGATCCCACTGCGAACTACAGTGATGATGAAAATTTAGATATTGGACCAATGACGACTATATGCCGATATTGCAATGCGTTAAAGTTCAAAAGAGAAACGGCTGGATTGTGCTGCGCAAGTGGAAAAGTCAAACTGGATCCATTACTTACACCACCACAGCCACTGAAACCATTGTTCGATGGAAGTGATCCCGATTCCAGCCATTTTCTTCAACACATCCTTGAATACAATAACTACTTTCGCATGACTTCCTTTGGAGCTAATATCATTCGAGAAGGCGGCTTCATGCCGACTTGCAAGGTAAAAGATACAACACACATAAACAATCACTCACACCAACACAATGAATTGCATTACATAATAACTACATATACACCACACACTTCACCATCACACGATCAGAAGTTACACCGTATTCTTCAACAAATGATTGTTTGCAATTACAGATACAAGGACAAATATATCATTTGCATGGTTCAATGGTGCCAACACCAGATGAACCGCATCAATTTCTGCAAATATATTTCATTTCGTCGATGGTGGATCAGCTGAATGTGCGGTGCAATATACAGGGAACACAACAGTTAAAGAGACGAATTATTGAACAGTTGCAAGCATTTTTTCACGCTAATAATGCTGTGGTTAATATGTTCAAAACAGCATTGGAACGAATGCCATCGGATACGCACAAATTTGTCATAAGAGCGGATTGTACCCCAACAGGTGAACATGTGCGAAGATTCAATGCACCCACCGTTAATGATGTTGCTGCAATTATTGTTGGCGATCCAACTAAATCGCGAGACATTGTCGTTCAGCGAAGAAGCAATATCATGCATCGTGTAAACGAGATACGTCGTTTGTACGATGCGTTACAATATCCAATCATTTATTGGCAAGGGCAAGACAGATACGACATCACGTTGAAGATGGTCGATCCAATTACAGGTACAATATTCACACATTAATTATTGCTATTATTGCTATTATTGGTTTCCATTAACAATTCATTTAATTTTGCATTTTCAGGCGTATCAACGAATAAAAATCTAAGCGCAATGAATTACTATGCGTATCGTATGATGATTCGTAAACATGAGGAGAATGTCATTCTGAAGTGCCATCGGCTATTCCAGCAATTCGCTGTCGACATGTATGTCAAAGTCGAGACCGAACGTTTAGCGTTCATCCGATTCAATCAGGCAAAGCTACGATCTGAGGACTATATACACTTGGGTGATGCTATTCATTCAGATGGTGATGTTCAGAATATTGGACATCTGGCGATTCTCCCATCATCTTATATCGGAAGCCCACGCCACATGCACGAATACGCTCAAGACGCTATGACGTGCGTGCGAAATTATGGAACTGCGGATTTATTTATTACGTTCACATGCAATCCGAAGTGAACGGAAATTGAACGTGAGTTGGACAGGGCCAAGACCGCAAGAGCGCCATGACATAATCGGCAGAGTGTTTCAGCAAAATCTCAAGGTTATGATGGATGTGCTTACTAAGTATCGAGTTTTTGGTGAAACACGTTGTTATATGTACTCGGTGGAATGGCAGAAGCGTGGACTACCGCATGCTCATATCCTAATTTGGTTGCTGAACAAATTACATTCAAATGGAGTGGATGACATCATATCAGCTGAAATTCCTGATCCAGTCACTGATCCCCATCTACACGACATTGTGACGACACAGATGGCGCGTGGACCGTGCGGTGCATTAAATCCCTTATCGCCTTGCATGGCTGATGGAAAGTGCACAAAACGATATCCGCGACCGTTAGTTGCTGAAACAGTCACAGGGAACGATGGATATCCAGTTTATCGTCGGCGTTGAAAAGAAGACAATGGTCGAACTATCAAAGTTAAAGTTCAAAATCAAAGATTGAGATCGGAAATGAATTCATTGTACCATATTGCCCACTGCTATCACGAATTTTCGAAACACATGCAAACGTTGAGAGTTGTCATTCGGCCAAATCAATCAAATATTTGTGCAAGTACGTCACAAAAGGCAGCGACATGGCTGTGTGTGGTATTGCGTCGGAAAATGCGAATCAGCAACTTCCAAATGGGCAGATACGTCAGTACTAATGAAGCAGTGTGGCGATTATTGTCATTTCAAATTCATGAAAGATATCCCACAGTTGTACATTTAGCAGTGCATTTGGAAAATGGCCAAAGAATTTACTTCACTGAGGCCTATGCGGCACAACGAACTGAGAGAACACCATCGACAACATTGACTAGCTTCTTTGCAATGTGTGAAGCAGATCCATTCGCAGCGACGCTGATGTACGTTGAAATGCCCAAGTATTACACTCGGAATCAATCAACAAAGAAATTCCAACGTCGCAACCAAGGAACCTCAGTTCTAGATTGGCCACAGGTGTTTTCCCCTGATGCACTAGGTCGCATGTATACTGTTCATCTTAGAAATGATGAATGTTTTTATTTGCGACTGCAGTTGGTAAATGTACGTGGACCATCATTTGCGCATTTGAAAACTGTGAATGGCCAACAATGCCAAACATATCGAGAAACATGTCAACTATTGGGTTTGCTGGAGAACGATTCTCATTGGGATGTAACACTTGCGGATTCAGTTGTTTCATCAAATGCGTACCAAATACGAACGCTGTTCGCAATTATCATCACCACATGTTTTCCTTCACAACCAATTCAGTTATGGAACAAATAAAAAGACGACATATGTGAAGATATCTTGCATCGCTTGCGCATTCAAAGGAATAATCCTGACATCCAAATAACCGATGAAATCTACAATGAAGGATTGATTCTGATTGAGGATCAATGCTTGACTATTGCAAACAAGCTACTGATTGAAGTAGGAATGATTGCGCCAAATCGATCGATGCACGGTGCATTCAACCAAGAATTAAATCGAGAGCTGCAATACAATGTTGATACATTGCAGGAATTCGTTCGAAATAATGTGCCGTTGCTGAATGAACAGCAAAAACAAGTATACGAAACATTAATGCAAGCGATGGACAATAATACTGGTGGTCTATTCTTCCTGGACGCACCTGGAGGAACAGGGAAAACATTTGTCATTTCATTGATTTTGGCCACTATTCGATCAAGATGTGACATAGCTTTAGCGTAAGCATCATCTGGAATTGCGGCGACTCTTCTAGATGGCGGTCGTACTGCACATTCTGCGCTTAAGTTGCCACTCAATTTAAACACAACTGATACTGCAACATGCAATGTTTCCCGATCCAGTGCAATGGGAAAATTGTTGATGCAATGCAAGCTCATTGTTTGGGATGAGTGCACAATGGCACATAAGAAATCACTTGAAGCACTTAACTTCACACTGAAGGATCTTCGGCGAAATAACAACATCTTTGGCGGCTTGATGATATTGTTGGCAGGCGATTTCAGGCAGACGTTGCTAGTAATTCCCCGTGGAACGCCTGCAGATGAATTGAATGCTTGCCTGATGGCATCACCTTTATGGAATAACGTAAAAACATTATCGCTAACCACTAATATGAGAGTTCAACTTCAAAATGATCAAAGTGCTGCACAATTTTCCAAACAATTGTTAGCTGTTGGAAATGGAAAAGTCCCAGTTGATGCGACATCTGGATTAATTACTCTTACCAACGACTTTTGCCGATTTGTAGACCCTCAATTAGCTCTTATTGAAAATGTTTTCCCAAACATTAGTGAGAATTAGCAGAATTATGCTTGGTTAAGTCAACGAGCAATTCTTGCCGCAAAGAATAATGATGTACACGCACTGAATTTCACCATTCAATCAAAAATTGCTGGCGATTTGGTGACGTACAAATCCGTTGATTCCATAACAAATCCCGATGATGAAGTAAATTATCCAACGGATTTCCACCACATAACTTGCAACTCAAAGTTGGTACAGTTATTATGATATTGCGTAATTTGAATCAACCGCGACTTTGCAACGGTACTCGACTTTCGGTAAAAAGACTTATGCCGAATTTGATTGAAGAAAGTACGCAGGTGAAAATGTATGTATTCCTCGAATACCAATGATTCCGACTGATCTTCCGTTTGACTTCAATCGATTGCAATTTCCAGCTCGCCTTGCATTCGCAATGACAATTAACAAGTCGCAAGGCCAATCGCTTAGTGCTTGCGGGATAAATTTAGAAAATCATTGTTTTTCACATGGGCAGTTATACGTTGCGTGTTCACGAGTTGGGAAACCATCCGCTTTGTTTGTGTTAACGTCAGAACAAAAAATCGAAATTAATTCATTACTGTTGTGAAATGAAATAAAATTTTTCCTTTTCAAATATAAAACAAAAAAAAATGTTTCTTCATCTTTTAATCACCAAACGAAATGTTACATAAAACGAAGAAATCTGGTGGAGAAACGGAGTTCGCCGGGATTGCTAGTATATATATATAGTTCAATCGGCACCTTCAGTGCACGAACTATAGAACAAAAAACAAGATACACAAAAATACTCATATGACACTTCTAGTGCTTGAGGAGCATTTTTGTGTACAAATTAAAAACATTTGCACAGGTCATCGGCTTATGAATTATATCATAAGCAAGCTAGCCCAAAAACAATTAAAGTGCATGGCATGGTCAAATACTGATTGTGCATTTTGTAGGAAAAATCGATAAAACGTTATCGATTGTTGAAGTATGGTTGGATACGAACGAAGGCAAATTATTTTGTATAAAAAGAGAAAATAAAAAGATAATTTTTCACTTCTATTACAGAAGCAAAACGGGTCTTTCCTTTATATAGCAACTCGCTGGAGGTTCCACTTAGTTTTCCCATTCAGTATTTTAGACGCCCTACAGAGCAGAATTGCTTTTGGGTAAAGGTTTATTTGGCTACTCGCCGGACCACCGAGTCTATCATACTAGAAGAGTTAAACCGCCGAGAACCTCCACTAAGAAGAGAGATTCAAAACAGACGAGGCCAACATTACATAAGTAAATATTTTTGAAATTTGAATTTTATAGCAGTATTTTTAAAATTTTATACATAAGCAAATAATTAAAATTTTTTTCTAATATACATCTTATTTATCCAGGAATTCAAATGGCATCTTTGTTTTCCCTCAAAACTATACAATTAGCAATACGAAAACATTTAATTATGTGTATTTTTTTTTTTTTTTTTTTTATAACTGTGCACGCGCTTATGGGATTATGAATACCCTTTATATGGTTTTCGTAACACAGCGCGGCATTCGGTGGAAGAAGAGAAAGAAGGATAGGAAAGATGTGTGGCGCGATGTTCTGAGACTAGAGCTGGTTGTTGTCTCAGATTTATCTCCAGGGATGGCGGCTGAACTAATGCGGAGAGAATTACCGTGTCTTATTTATATATGTCCCTTATAATTCGCATTATTTTATTTACTTCGGTGTCCTATTTTATGGGTATGCTAGTTTACTCAATCAATTGTTGTTAGTGTTATACCTAACCAGCATGTTATGAGCAAAGCAGCAACTTATTTTATGACAATTTTTAGAATTGGTTTTTTTAATGGAATATTAGAAGATACAGACAACGGCAGGAATCGAAACTGCAACCACGAGGTTGACAGGCGAGCACACAACTAACGCGCCACGGCCACCCCCATATATTATCCATTTATTTCTACCATAGTATATTTCATATAAAATGTAGGTCCTCATATATTTATATATATGTACATACATAAATGATTACATGAATCGTATGTATGCATAATGCACATAAATGGCCCTCATTATGAATAGCTAATCGAACATTCGATAAGTTGGGAATAATTTAGCGAACTTCGATTTTCACGGTATTATTAATAGTGAACTTCAACATTCGCTTAAAAAAAATAGAGCCTAAAATAAATTCCAATAATAAAGCATACTGTTAAACGTCAAATCAAATGCTGTCTGAGTTGTGTTAACTTTTTGTGAATTTTTGTTTTGTGTGCTTAATTTTGTATTTTTCCACGATTTAATTAAAAAAACGGTTTAGGTTTAGAAACATTTTATTTTTTGAGGTGATTGAGTTTGAAACGAAAAGGCAAAGAACAATTTATAAGCATTCAAAATTTAATTAATTATTCAAAAAAATCAATGTTTTGTTTTCGATTAGGTTTATTTTGTACTTCCCATGGAACAAAGATGGTGTTGTGTAATTTCCAAACCAAATAAAGCATGTATTAAAACTAAGAACTTCTATGCAGATCCATCTCTTTTAAAACTGGCTTGGAAGTAGTTGCTAACAAAAATGTGTCAGTAATGATTTCTGTTTGGGACTTTCACGTCAAATATGTCAGCCGACAAGAAAATTTGGCAGTATGACCCGCAACCAGTCACATTTTTTTGTTAAGAGCAATTTGTTTAACTTCTAGCCCGATCAAATCTTTGTACAGAAATAATCAAAGGTGCAAATAATAAAATATTTTCTTATTGACGATATGCCACTCTTTTCCCTCACGAATCGGATGCTTAAGAGAATTTAATTCGACAGGGAATTGTTCGCAATAATCTTTTTGGATTTCTTCGAAGAACCAAACATACATGTCAGGCAGACGGCAATGCCATTACCCACTTATTTTATTTAACTCTTGTAATAATATTATGTAAGAATTGTTTAATAACATAAATAAAATTACATATATCTATCTATCACCAAACGTCCATATTCGATTCCATCAAAATAACTAGTTTTGCAAATTGATTTGCATTGGTCCTTATGATAAGTTATTATTTTTATTTATTTAATATTCACAATTTGACCGTTTGTCGGTCATTACGAAAAATAACTAGCGGCTGGTTAATGCAAGTAAATTCGAAACTTTTATCAACAATAAATAGAAAATATTTCCCGGCACAACAATTCGCTAACGTTATCACTAAATATTTTAATTCGATAGTATATCACACATACATGGGTTAGATAAGTTTGAGCGAATCGCTATTAGTAATACGAAATTAAAGAATTCGCAAGATTTTAAGTTCGATCAGCTATTCATAATGAGGGCTTTTAGTTATATGCATATAGCTACCTACCCACCTACATCCTTCGTGTTCATTATTATATGTATTTATTTACATAACTAGGTTCCATCTATGTATGTTTTTTTATAATCTACACGCGCTCAAGGGATTATGAATACCCTTTAAATGTTTCAACACAGCGCGGCCGTGAGGGTGAGGTTAAGGAAGAGAAAGAATGATAGGAAAGATGTGTGGCGCGATATTCGGAGACTGTAGGTGGTTGTTGTCTCAGATTTTATCTCCAGGGATGGCGACTGAACTAATGCGGAGAAATTTCCGTGTCTTATTTATCTATGTCCCTTATAATTCGCATTCATTTTTTTATTCTTTGTCATATTTTATCGGTGTACTACTCGTAGTTTTTCTCAATTACATGTTGTTAGTTCTATGCATAAACAGCATGTAATGAGTAAACCAGCAACTCATTGTATGACATTAATTTTTTAAAATTGGTTTTTAATGGAAAAATAAGAAGACATAGACTACGCCAGGGATTGAACCTGTGACCATAAGGTTGAGAGGCGAACACACAACTATCGCGCCACGGCCACTTACATATTACTCTGCTATCTTACATAATTAAAATCCATACTCTAAATTTAAATATGCGTTTGTAAGTAGCTACATGTGTAACTATTCCTTGAATCATTCATTCGACAAGTCATTGTACTAAGAATCAAGGTAATCATACTTACATCGGCTTCAAACCTGCATAGGATAACTAGATTACCTACATACTAAGCAGCGTCAATGTTTAGCTACATTAAAGTTGTTAAGATCAAGTTCGTACGTTCCAGTAGTGCATTATATTTTATAAAAATTCTTGGAGCCCTATTCGAGAAATGCATTTATGTCTTAATGGTTTTTTAACATTTGTATGGGAAGTGCCGCTTTTTTTATGAATATGTCAAGATAATGATAATGTCAAAAAACTACCAAGCGATATATGGCAGCTACTACTAAAAAAAACAATATGTAGGTAGCTAGTGAGAATCAAATACATCCAACCGTTTAGGCTGCAGACTCGAGGACAGACAGACAAACGGAATTGAGGGAAACACTTTTTTGGTGTTTTCTATGATCATAAACGTAATATCATGTTTGATTGTTAGATTTTTTTTACGAAAGTATAACTTGCCTTATAGTAAATATAATACACACATTATGCATTTTTAAATTTTAAATATGTTTCGTTTAATTTAAAATATACACACTCACTTTGTTCCTTGTATTGAAAGCTTATAGATGTTGCACTGTGACATAGAAAGGGTTGCAAGATTCTTTAAGCATGTATACATTTGAATCAGGATACTAGATATTACCAATGTAAGTGACCAAAGGAAGACTGACTTTAGAAAGATGCAGCAAAGTGTTTCAAATAACGTATTAATTTGGAGCAGAACGATCGTTCCTTGCTCTCCAAAGAAGCCAGGAACATTTCACGTTCATCTTCAAACACTATCTTGCAGACTATTTGCCTTTCAGATAAAATATTCAACTTTTTCAATTTGTTTACGCAAAGTTGCATACAAATAGTTGATGCAGGAATCTGCGCTGGTCAAGGTGATGGATTTTAATTCAAAATTCAGACTCAGATCAGCCTAGAGATTCAAACATTTTATAATAAAATCTAATTATAATCGAAACTACTCACCTGATCCGTAATTTGTCCACTGAACTTCTCAAGATGCATATCAATTGTATTTTGCATTTGGATGAACAGGAATTTATGAATTATTCCCATTTCTTAGTAAAAACTGCGTTGTTTTTACAAGATTCTAGAATTTTTTTTCGAGTTGCGCAGACAATTATTTAGACTTTGTTGATGAAGTGTTTTGTGGCATAATATGTAATTGAAGATATAATTGTCACTGCTGCTGGAACTATGTACTCGTAGATGATGAAGTGTGTTTTTTTGTCCCAATAATTAACTACCAGTGGCACCGTCTTAATATTCGGATTAATTCTTGGCAATAGAATATCTACGTCAGGATATTTGATTAAAACCGATGTGAGCATATGAGCTTCTTTTGTAGCATGCATCGGTGAATCCTTTTACTGTAATGCTTCACTCAGAATGGTTTTGCCTTGCTTTTCCACTTCTATGTGTGCTCCAGGCACGAACTTTTGACTACGTGTAATATAATCTGAGCTGGCAGGATTCACGTGACGGGGTTAAAATATTTATTGACTTGCGGGCGGCTCCTTTCACAGAATTCCTATGTTGTCTCTGCCCTTTTTACCGCCTGCAGCGAAGTTGGCTGAAAATAATAGGAAAAAACTTTTTAATAGTAAAAAAGTTATGTAAACAACTAAAATAAATTATAAAAAATTATAATTAAGTTACAGAAATAGTAAAATACGTAATAAACAAGTTGAAACCCGCTCACTTTCGATATTTGTTTTGAAATTTTTCTTTCTTTTTTTTTATTGGTTTGTGATCTGTCAAAATACTCACCACGAATTGAGTGAACTTGGCTTTTCTTGTGGTGGAATTTAGACACGTACGCATTAATATGCTATGGTTTGCTTCTACTTTTTGATTGGATTTTCTTCATTTTGAACATGAAATTAATAAATATTGCTTAATTTGTAAACCAGAATCAACAAAAAGCTTTTATTAGTATAAGAAGTTTTTTTTAATAATACAAATTCTATATATTACTGAAATACATCAGCCAAGTAGAAGACTTAGCACTATAATATTTGGACTTGTTGAATTATTGATTCAAAATAGCTTTTAACGGCCTTTAGTCCAGCAAAAATTGGCATTTCGTCCCGGCGATCTCACATGGCCTCATCAGTTGACTAGTGAGGACCTTTGTCAATACGCAATTTTTGCCAAGTTCAGTTCATCTAACATAGATTTCGTGAAGAACATCTAGTGTGAACTATATCCAACAAGACTAGAATTCCTAATCATTAAATTGGAAATTTTTGTTTTTTGCCCATGGCCTGGCATTATTTATATAAGAAGTTTTTTTTAATAATACAAATTCTATATATTACTGAAATACATCAGCCAAGTAGAAGACTTAGCACTATAATATTTGGACTTGTTGAATTATTGATTGATTGATTCAAAATAGCTTTTATTAGTATGTTTTATGTTTGATTAATGCCTTTAAAAATAACGGGTGATTTTTTTGCTACTTGGTTTTTGACGTTTATATTTTTGACAGATCACACATGACAAATTCCACGAACGTTTGACATTTCGACTCAGTATTGTTTGCCATTTCATCATGAATACACTTACGCCTGAACAACGTTTGCAAATTATTGAAATTTATTATCAAAATTCGTGCTCTGAGAAAAATGTGTTTCGCAAGCTACGTCCGTTTTATGGTCGTCATAATCGACCCACCGAGCAGGCTATTCAGCTCATTGTGACCAAATTTCGTACCAGTTTCACTTTATCCACCAAGATCATGTGATTTGACCCCGTTAGACTATTTTTTGTGGGGCTATGTTAAGTCTATTGTCTATGGGGACAAGCCAAACACGATTGCTGCCTTGGAAGCCAACATTGAACGCGTCATTGGTGAGATTCCGGCCGAAATGTGTGAGAAAGTTTGCCAAAATTGGACCTTCAGAATGGACCACCTGAAGCGTAGCCGCGGGCAACATTTAAGTGAAATTATTTTAAAAAAGTAAATGGCAGAAATTGATTTATCGATCCAAATAAAAATTTCATTCACTTTTTACAAGTTTCTGTGTTTTTTTGAATTTTCAAAAACCAAGCTCTTAAAAAATCACCGTTTACAATTTAACTAAAGAGCAATTAGTTTTTCAATTTTTGAATTTAACAGATTTCCATTTTAAATATATAAGCTCACCATATCTACCAAAAGTGCAAATGCGCACTCCTCCGTTTCGATAAGCCTGTGTTGGTGTCTGCTCCATTTAAAATGCACGGGCAACTAACACATGCTTGTTCAAACGGAGGAAATCCTCTCAATGTAGGGTGAAAGAGAATAAACCGCCGAAGTCGTGCATCTATGTTAGTTTCTCTATGACCAGGTACATACTTCATATTCGTAGTGCGCGTGTTGTAAACCTTGTCGCTTTTCTCTTTTGCTTTCATAATATTATCTTTGATTTTATTCCTTATGCACTGCAACCTATTTTGCGGTGAAAGAGTCAACCGCTCGCCATCATCGACCATACTTAGTTTCTGAGTCAGTTCATACCCACTACCATGAGTCATCATGTTTACCCCAAACAATGCAAAATAAGGCGAAACACCGGTAGCTGCATGAACTTAACTCCTCAACGTTCCGGCGATATCACTCAGGTGCATATCCCAGTCGCGTTTGTCTTCTTTCAAGTATGACCGTATAGCCACCAGTAGCGTTCTGTTGACCCTCTCAGAGGCGTTCGACTGAGGCGCATAATTGGCGATTCGGACATAGAGAAACTAACATAGGCTCGACTTCGGGGGTTTATTCTCTTTCACCCTACAAGCTAAATTGAGAGGATTTCCTCCCTTTCAACAAGCATGTGTTAGTTGCCCGTGCATTTTAAATGGAGCAGACACCAACACAGGCTTATCGAAACGGAGGAGTACTCATTTGCACTTTTATATATGGTGAGCTATATGGTGAGCTTATAGATTAGATTAGATTAGATTGATTTTATTTTTTCTACAATTTGTTACAATTTGTTATATACAATCAATATTGGATGGCATTGTTGCTGTCTGCCTGATTGACAATTTGTTAATTCTTTATCATAACTAAGTTACAGTTTAATACTAAAATGCTTCGTTAAGTATTTGCTTTCTATATCTGAGTGCTGTCTTGCAATACATTGATAACTTTGTTACATCCATTTCATGAAGTAGGCCAAAAATTTCTTCATCAGATAGATAGTCGCTGCCAAACGTGTATCTTCTTGTTTCCTTGAGTACTCCACACCTTCCGACAAAATGCAGAACATCTTCCCGCTCTCCCATATTACACAGGCTGCATAATAACGGTAGATCTTCTCGATGTGGCATAAAGTTCAAATTAAGTAACTCTCCTCTTAACCGGAACATGAGCGAAATTTGTTCGATTGTATAATCGTCACGGAAATAGTTTCTTTCGTTAAGATTGTAATCTAGTCTGCTATAAAGCATTCAGTGTAGAGAGCTTGAAGCTTGTTCCTTGTGGCGATCTCTTGCAGCATCGTCCAAACGGGCGATCAACGTATACAAAGCAGGCTTCCATAAAACAGGGTCGCTGTAGTTTACTTCGAAGTCCACCTGCTCTGCTAACTCTACCCAGTCCTTGAACCATCCCGTCCGTGTTTGGATAGCTTGTAGGACAACTTTCTTAGGAAGCCGATGGGTTGGCATATTTAATACTTTCATAACGTAGTCTCCTTGCAGTTTAAAAGTCTTAATGAACAGTGGTGATACTCTTGTCTCTAACATTATCATATAGTTAGGAGTGTTCGGAGGAAGGCGAAAAATACGTTTTATATAAAACCTGAGTAATTTCTCCACTTGGTCATATTTTCTACCTCCCCACACCTGAGCTGCATAAAAAAGAACCGATTCTGACACTGCTTCGAAAACTCGGAATTTACTGCTATGTGCAATTTCACTATTGTTGAAACATTGCTTCCATGCAACATTTATAGCGGTTTTTGCTTTCGTAAGCTTTTCGGTAAAGTGCTTTTCCATACTGAGGTTCTTTGTGAAGTAAACTCCAAGATATTTGTATTCTTGCACAACCTCAATTGTTTCATTATTGTAATGCCAATGTTCATTTGCCCCAATTCTACCTCCTCCTTTCTTAAAGATCATCACTTTAGATTTGTTTAAGTTTACTTCCAGATTCCATCTCGAACAGTAAACGGAGAGTCTATTTATCATCAATTGGAGATATTGTGGCGTGTACGAAAGCAGTACTATGTCATCAGCAAAGAGCAGTGCTTTTATGGTCATGTCTGCGTATTCAATACCCCCTGCTAATATTTCAACAATATCTTCTATGAAGAGAGCGAATAAACTTGGGCTGAGTGCACAACCCTGTCTAACACCTGAGTTCGGTGAAAACCAGTCAGAGAGGTTTTTTCCATTCCAGACCGCCGCTTTGGTATCCATGTATAGATTTTGCAGTACCCTTCCGAACTTCAGTGACATTCCTTTCTGGCAAAGCTTGTAGAATAGTGCATTACGGTCGACGGTCTGTTAAAATATTCTTGTCAACGATGAAAATAAGAACAGGCTTATTCGTTCACATACCAACCGAATAAGGTCTAGATTCACTGAAGCAAAAGAGCAACCAACTACCAACACATTCCTTGATTCCGATCCACCAACTGAAAATGGAAATTTTAACGGATCAGTGCTTGATTCATCGGACAATTTCGAAGATGCATTGAAATCAAGTTCAGAAACTTCAGAGCTACATGGATTTCCTTCAACAAGTTCAGCTTCAAAAGCTCAAAGGATGTCTTCCAGAGGAAGAAATATTCAAACACTTGGTTGGATGAAGGATTATGACCTCTTTTAAGTAAGGAAGTGTTGAGAGCAAGGATAATTATACTGCTTAGTCAGCACTGGAATATCAAGTGATTATCCCTGGCAATCGCCATCTGCTCTAATATGATGAGCCCAGCTGTAGTACCTGGGCGAAACGCATTTTGGACTAAAGGTCACAAATTCATTCAATTGGCTTTAAATCCACACAGTCCACTAAAACAAAAACAAAAATAATATAAACATATTGTTTGCGTTTTCTTCAATTAATTCACTGGCCAGACCACGGGCAAAACATAATTCTAGGTGCATGAATCTAACCAAATTCCCCTAGAAAAATATAATTTACAGTGAGTAATCGCTGTAAGTTTTATTAAAGTCGGTTAATATCGATCAAAAAATAATGCGTCTTAGAAAGGTACTACAGCATCTAACTGATGAGCCCAGCTGTAGTACCTGGGCGAAACGCATTTTGGACTAAAGGTCACAAATTCATTCAATTGGCTTTAAATCCACACAGTCCACTAAAACAAAAACAAAAATAATATAAACATATTGTTTGCGTTTTCTTCAATTAATTCACTGGCCAGACCACGGGCAAAACATAATTCTAGGTGCATGAATCTAACAAAATTCCCCTAGAAAAATATAATTTACAGTGAGTAATCGCTGTAAGTTTTATTAAAGTCGGTAAATATCGATCAAAAAATAATGCGTCTTAGAAAGGTACTACAGCATCTAACTGATGAGCCCAGCTGTAGTACCTGGGCGAAACGCATTTTGGACTAAGGGTCACAAATTCATTCAATTGGCTTTAAATCCACACAGTCCACTAAAACAAAAACAAAAATAATATAAACATATTGTTTGCGTTTTCTTCAATTAATCTGCTCTAATGGATATATACTTGATTGCATTGTCTTTTCCTCCCTTGCATTTGGCGGCTTAACCGAAAAAGTCTATTTTTAAATTAATTAATAAATAAGTATTTTGTAAATTCAAAAGTATTTTATTTTATTTTCTTGTATGACCCAAGGTCATAACACTTACCTACAGCTATAAGGCGGTTTATTGTGTGTATGCACATGGATTATATGGCACATTCGTTTGAAAATTTTGCTTTGGTGGAGTGGAAGTTTTTCCAGTTCCTGCAGCTCATGGACAAATGTCTCCATTGCAGTGACCATAGACTTGTGACGCCACAACTTCCAGAGCGTTCATAACAGCTTCGGTGTCTTTCCGTCTTCCAAAGTAAAGCAAGCCCAGTATCGATGACAGTGGAACGATTCGATCCAGCTTAAAGAAATTCTTAGTCACATAATTGTCCCAAAACGCATGGACCAATTGTTGGTCAATGTAATCAGAAAGCAATGAATGAGCTGGATCCACTTGGTTCCGAATACCACAATTGGCGATGCTACAAGCTAACAAAGCGCCCGTCTTGTAGTAATCAGAAGCATATAAATATTTGTCAATCAGGGCCAAGCCGCCATGTACAGAATAAGCCCCAATGAAGGTGTAGCGCTAAACATTGTGCTCATTGTTGCTCTACAGTCATTTGTTGCCATTCTCGCTCAAAAGCTTGTCCACTCCAAATCCGGCGTTGGCGAAGCCATTTACAAAATTTGCAGCCAGATTCTGCATTCCAGAGTCCACTTGAATCGATGGGAAATTATTTCTTAATTAAACTTTTTTATGTGTACAACAATTCCCAGAAGATATTTCAATCGAAACGAAGAACTAAAACTTGAAAAGAAAAACAGATAATATTCATCCAATTGTGTATGACATTCTAATAAGGACAGAATTATAAAAAAAATATTTACGTACTGATTGCTAGAATAATTTAATATATTTAAAATATAATACGTATGGTCGTTAATGTTTCATAAGTTAAATAAATATGTTTATATATACCGAAGAGAATGTTTTGAATAAAAAAAAAGTAACAGAAACGCTCACTGTATTACTTATAATTTAAGTGCAATATGCATAGGTGCATAAGATGTGATTTTTAAAGATATATAATTAAGTATATATAAATGTATGACGGCCTACATCGTATGAAGTATTCAGTTCAGTTATATTGGAAATAAATATTTTGTTTGAAAACTCAAAATTTGAAAAACGAATCAATAGATTTTGTCGAAACTTCGTATATGGTATTTTTTTAACTTTATCTTGATCGTTAAAAAAAAACTATTTTCCTAAAATAAGAAACAACGGTTCCTCCCAAACAAATGTTAAAAAACCGTTAGGAAAAATATTTATTTCTCAAAAACGGTTACAAGAATTTTTATTAAAAAAAATGTGTGTGTTCTTAAATTAGTACAGTACACTTTTAACTATAAAAATATTTAATTTTGCGTTCTTATCAGCGGCATTTCCCATAGAACCATCTTAGTGGATGGCCCGATTAAAATAATTTATTTTATACAAACGCTTCTTAAAAGTGTTACTAAAACTGCGTACTACAATTTTCGAAGAAAAAGTTCTTCGATTCTTAAAAAATAAAAAATATTTTCTTTTGAAAAATCGATTTTTCAAAAACCATTTAGTAAATATTTTTTGGAATTTGAATTTTATATGTATATTAATAATATTTTCAAAATGGCGTTTAATTTTTTTTCTAAAAACATTTTTAAAATTTTATACATAAACAAATAATAAATTTTTTTTTTAATATTCATCTTATTTATCCAGGAATTCAAATGGCATCTTTGTTTTCCCTCAAAACTATACAACTAAGCAATATGAAAACATTTAATTATGTGTATATTATCCATTTATTTCTACCATAGTATATTTCATATACAATGTAGGTCCTCATATATTTATATATATGTACATACATAAATGATTACATGAATCGTATGTATGCATAATGCACATAAATGGCCCTCATTATGAATAGCTAATCGAACATTCGATAAGTTGGGAATAATTTAGCGAACTTCGATTTTCACGGTATTATTAATAGTGAACTTCAACATTCGCTTAAAAATAAATAGAGCGTAAAATAAATTCCAATAATAAAGCAGACTGTTAAACGTCAAATCAAATGCTGTCTGTGTTGTGTTAACTTTTTGTGAATTTTTGTTTTTTTGTAATTTTGTATTTTTCGACGATCTAATAAGAAAAAAACGATTTAGGTTTAGAAACATTTTATTTTTTGAGGTGATTGAGTTTGAAACGAAAAGGCAAAGAACAATTTAAAAGCCTTCAAAATTTAATTAATTATTTAAAAAAATCAATGTTTTGTTTTCCATTAGGTTTATTTTGTACTTCCCATTGAACAAGGATGGTGTTGTGTAATTTCCAAACCAAATAAGGCATGTATTAAAGCTAAGAACTTCTATGCAGATCCATCTCTTTTAAAACTGGCTTGGAAGTAGTTGCTAACAAAAATGTGTCAGTAATGATTTCTGTTTGGGACTTTCACGTCAAATGTGTCAGGCGACAAGAAAATTTGGCAGTATGGCCCGCAACCAGTCATATTTTTTTGTTAAGAGTAATTTGTTTAACTTATAGCCCGATCAAATCCTTGTACAGAAATAATCAAAGGTGCAAATAATAAAATATTTTCTTATTGACGATATGCCAATCTTTTCCCTCACGAATCGGATGCTTAAGAAAATTTAATTCGACAGGGAATTGTTCGCAATAATCTTTTTGGATTTATTCGAAGAACCAAACCTACATGTCAGGTAGACGGCAATGCCATTACCCGCTTATTTTATTTTACTCTTGTAATAATATCATGTAAGAATTGTTTGATAACATAAATAAAATTACATATATCTATCTATCTACAAACGTCCATATTCGATTCCATCAAAATAACTAGTTTTGCAAATTGATTTGCATTGGTCTTTATGATAAGTTATTATTTTTATTTATTTAATATTCACAATTTGAACATCAATACCTTTTCCGTTTGTCGGTCATTACGAAAAATAACTAGCGGCTGGTTAATGTAAGTAAATTCGAAACGTTTATCAACAATAAATAGAAAATATTTCCCGGCACAACAATTCGCTAACGTTATCACTAAATATTTTAATTCGATAGTATATCACACATACATGGGTTAGATAAGTTTGAGCGAATCGCTATTAGTAATACGAAATTAGAGAATTCGCAAGATTTTAAGTTCGATTAGCTATTCATAATGAGGGCTTTTAGTTATATGCATATAGCTACCTACCCACCTACATCCTTCGTGTTCATTATTCTATGTATTTATTTACATAACTAGGTTCCATCTATGTATGTTTTTTTATAATCTACACGCGCTCAAGGGATTATGAATACCCTTTAAATGTTTCAACACAGCGCGGCCGTGAGGGTTAAGGAAGAGAAAGAATGATAGAAAAGATGTGTGGCGCGATATTCGGAGACTGTAGGTGGTTGTTGTCTCAGACTGAACTAATGCGGAGAAATTTCCGTGTCTTATTTATCTATTTTTATTTTTTGTCATATTTTATCGGTGTACTAGTTTTACTCAATCACATGTTGTTAATTCTATGCATAAACAGCATGTAATGAGTAAACCAGCAACTCATTGTATGACATTTATTTTTAGAATTGGTTTTTAATGGAAAAATAAGAAGACGTAGACTACCACAGGGATCGAACCTGTGACCATAAGGTTGAGAGGCGAACACACAACTATCGCGCAATGACCACCAACATATTACTCTCCTATCTTACATAATTAAAATCCATACTCTAAATTTAAATATGCTTTTGCAGGTAGGTACATGTGTAACTATTCCTTGAATCATCCATTCGACAAGTCATTGTACTAAGAATCAAGGTAATCATACTTACATCGGCTTCAAACCTGCATAGGATAACTAGATTACCTACATACTAAGCAGCGTCAATGTTTAGCTACATTAAATTTGTTAGGTTCAAGATCAAGTTCGTACGTCCCAGTAGTGCATTTTATTTTATAAAAATTCTTGGAGCCCTATTCGAGAAATACATTTATGTCTTAATGGTTTTTTAACATTTGTATGGGAGGTGCCGCTTTTTTTTATGAATATGTCAAGATAATGATAATTAGGCCTATTCTGCCACATCTGTTATTCTGCTACGAATTTTCTGTTATGATGCATAACAGATCTCCACCATAAAAGATATTTTATAATTGGTATTCAGGAGTTCGATCTTTTATAAAAGTCTGTTATGGAACTTCGAAAAAGAAACATTTATACGAACAGACCTAAAATCTGCTATCAAATTATCAGATGTAGTAAATAAAAATTCTCGGCAGTTGGCACTGACGAATAACAATAAATTAACCTGTGGAATGATCGTATTTTGTTTCGCGAAGATACATTTTTGTTTTCTGTAATTTTTCCATAACAGTTCCTGAATTTAATATATCCATTATAAAAAGTTGTACAAAACGCACAGCGGAAAGATAAGCGACTAATTTCTTATGTTTCAACCATCAAATGTGTTCTGTGCTTTAGTGTATTGAAATAATTTAGTTTTCAAATTATTTACATATTTGAGTTTGTTATTATGCATTTTAATTATTTTTTGTTATATCTGTCTCCTATTAAGAACAATTCATTCCCGAAATAAAAGTTTTTACTACATATATTTAAATCTTTTATGATAAAAGTAACCAAAATGTGTCTTTTATTCTGTTATGATTCATAAAAGATTCCATAACAGATTGTGGCATGCTGAATACCAAAAATGCAGTTCGTAAAAGATTTGTTGAGAATTTCGAAGTTTTGACAGCTCATAGCAGATTTCTTAACAGATTTCATAGCAGATTTAGCATGCAGAATACCAAAATTATAATTTATAAAAGATTTTTTGACAACTTAAGCTTTTGTATGAAAATTCATAACAGAATAGCAGAATAACAGAAAAAAAGATCTCGCCGAATAGACCCAAATGTCAAAAAACTACCAAACGATGTATGGCAGCTACTACTAAAAAAAACAATATGTAGGTAGCTAGTGTGAATCAAATACATCCAACCGTTTAGGCTGCAGACTCGAGGACAGACAGACAAACGGAATTGAGGGAAACACTTTTTTGGTGTTTTCTATGATCATAAACGTAATATCATGTTTGATTGTTAGCTTTTTTTACGAATGTATAACTTGCCTTATAGTAAATATAATACACACATTATGCATTTTTAAGTTTTAAATGTGTTTCGTTTAATTTAAAATATACACACTCACTTTGTTCCTTGTATTGAAAGCTTTTAGATGTTGCACTACGACATAGAAAGTGTTGCAAGATTCTTTAAGCATGTATACATTTGAATCAGGATACTAGATATTACCAATGTAAGTTACCAAAGGAAGACTGACTTTAGAAAGATGCAGCAAAGTGTTTCAAATTACGTATTAATTTGGAGCAGAACCATCGTTCCTTGCTCTCCAAAGAAGCCAGGAACATTTCACGTTCATCTTCAAACACTATCTTGACTTGCAGACTATTAGCCTTTCAGATAAAATATTCAACTTTTTCAATTTGTTTACGCAAAGTTGCATACAAATAGTTGATGCAGGAATCTGCACTGGTCAAGGTGATGGATTTTATTTCAAAATTCAGACTCAGATCAGCCTAGAGATTCAAATATTTTATAATAAAATCTAATTATAATCGAAACTACTCACCTGATCCGTAATTTGTCCACTGAACTTCTCAAGATGCATATCAATTGTATTTTGGATTTGGATGAACAGGAATTTATGAATTATTCCCATTTCTTAGTAAAAACTGCGTTGTTTTAACAAGATTCTAGAATTTTTCTTCGAGTTGCGCAGACAATTGTTTAGACTTTGTTGGCGAAGTGTTTTGTGGCATAATATGTAA
This sequence comes from Philhelius pedissequus, assembly GCA_910595825.1. Lineage (NCBI taxonomy): Eukaryota > Metazoa > Arthropoda > Insecta > Diptera > Syrphidae > Philhelius > Philhelius pedissequus. The sequence continues at coordinate 175,011,996 of OU343160.1, read as the reverse complement.
TTGAAGATATAATTTTCACAGCTGCTGGAACTATGTAGATGATGAAGTGTGTTTTTTTGCCCCAATAATTAACTACCATTGGCATCGTCTTAATATTCGGATTAATTCTTGGCAGTAGAATATCTACGTCAGGATATGTGATTAAAACCGATGTAAGCATATGAGCTTCTTTTGTAGCATGCATCGGTGAATCCTTTTATTGTAATGCTTCACTCCGAATGGTTTTTACCTTGCTTTTCCACTTCTATGTGTGCTCCAGGCACGAACTTCTGACTACGTGTAATATAATCTGAGCTGGCAGGATTCACGTGCCGGGGTTAAAATATTTATTGACTTGCGGGCGGCTCCTTTCACAGAATTCCTATGTTGTCTCTGCCCTTTTTACCGCCTGCAGCGAAGTTGGCTGAAAATAATAGGAAAAAACTTTTTAATATTAAAAAAGTTATGTAAACAACTAAAATAAATTATAGAGAATTATAATGAAGTTACAGAAATAGTAAAATACGTAATAAACAAGTTGAAACCCGCTCACTTTCGATATTTGTTTTGAAATTTTTCTTTCTTTTTTTTTATTGGTTTGTGATCTGTCAAAATACTCACCACGAATTGAGTGAACTTGGCTTTTCTTGTGGTGGAATTTAGACACGTACGCATTAATATGCTATGGTTTGCTTCTACTTTTTGATTGGATTTTCTTCATTTTGAACATGAAATTAATAAATATTGCTTAATTTGTAAACCAGAATCAACAAAAAGCTTTTTTTAGTATAAGAAGTTTTTTTTAATAATACAAATTCTATATATTACTGAAATACATCAGCCAAGTAGAAGACTTAGCACTATAATATTTGGACTTGTTGAATTATTGATTCAAAATAGCTTTTAACGGCCTTTTGTCCAGCAAAAATTGGCATTTCGTCCCGGCGATCTCACATGGCCTCATCAGTTGACTAGTGAGGACCTTTGTCAATACGCAATTTTTGCCAAGTTCAGTTCATCTAACATAGATTTCGTGAAGAACATCTAGTGTGAACTATATCCAACAAGACTAGAATTCCTAATCATTAAATTGGAAATTTTTGTTTTTTGCCCATGGCCTGGCATTATTTATATAAGTTTTTTTTAATAATACAAATTCTATATATTACTGAAATACATCAGCCAAGTAGAAGACTTAGCACTATAATATTTGGACTTGTTGAATTATTGATTGATTGATTCAAAATAGCTTTTATTAGTATGTTTTATGTTTGATTAATGCCTTTAAAAATAACGGGTGATTTTTTTGCTACTTGGTTTTTGACGTTTATATTTTTGACAGATCACACATGACAAATTCCACGAACGTTTGACATTTCGATTCAGTATTGTTTGCCATTTCATCATGAATACACTTACGCCTGAACAACGTTTGCAAATTATTGAAATTTATTATCAAAATTCGTGCTCTGAGAAAAATGTGTTTCGCAAGCTACGTCCGTTTTATGGTCGTCATAATCGACCCACCGAGCAGGCTATTCAGCTCATTGTGACCAAATTTCGTACCAGTTTCACTTTATCCACCAAGATCATGTGATTTGACCCCGTTAGACTATTTTTTGTGGGGCTATGTTAAGTCTATTGTCTATGGGGACAAGCCAAACACGATTGCTGCCTTGGAAGCCAACATTGAACGCGTCATTGGTGAGATTCCGGCCGAAATGTGTGAGAAAGTTTGCCAAAATTGGACCTTCAGAATGGACCACCTGAAGCGTAGCCGCGGGCAACATTTAAGTGAAATTATTTTAAAAAAGTAAATGGCAGAAATTGATTTATCGATCCAAATAAAAATTTCATTCACTTTTTACAAGTTTCTGTGTTTTTTTGAATTTTCAAAAACCAAGCTCTTAAAAAATCACCGTTTACAATTTAACTAAAGAGCAATTAATTTTTCAATTTTTGAATTTAACAGATTTCCATTTTAAATATATAAGCTCACCATATCTACCAAAAGTGCAAATGCGCACTCCTCCGTTTCGATAAGCCTGTGTTGGTGTCTGCTCCATTTAAAATGCACGGGCAACTAACACATGCTTGTTCAAACGGAGGAAATCCTCTCAATGTAGGGTGAAAGAGAATAAACCCCCGAAGTCGTGCATCTATGTTAGTTTCTCTATGACCAGGTACATACTTCATATTCGTAGTGCGCGTGTTGTAAACCTTGTCGCTTTTCTCTTTTGCTTTCATAATATTATCTTTGATTTTATTCCTTATGCACTGCAACCTATTTTGCGGTGAAAGAGTCAACCGCTCGCCATCATCGACCATACTTAGTTTCTGAGTCAGTTCATACCCACTACCATGAGTCATCATGTTTACCCCAAACAATGCAAAATAAGGCGAAACACCGGTAGCTGCATGAACTTAACTCCTCAACGTTCCGGCGATATCACTCAGGTGCATATCCCAGTCGCGTTTGTCTTCTTTCAAGTATGACCGTATAGCCACCAGTAGCGTTCTGTTGACCCTCTCAGAGGCGTTCGACTGAGGCGCATAATTGGCGATTCGGACATAGAGAAACTAACATAGGCTCGACTTCGGGGGTTTATTCTCTTTCACCCTACAAGCTAAATTGAGAGGATTTCCTCCCTTTCAACAAGCATGTGTTAGTTGCCCGTGCATTTTAAATGGAGCAGACACCAACACAGGCTTATCGAAACGGAGGAGTACTCATTTGCACTTTTGATATATATGGTGAGCTTATAGATTAGATTAGATTAGATTGATTTTATTTTTTCTACAATTTGTTACAATTTGTTATATACAATCAATATTGGATGGCATTGTTGCTGTCTGCCTGATTGACAATTTGTTAATTCTTTATCATAACTAAGTTACAGTTTAATACTAAAATGCTTCGTTAAGTATTTGCTTTCTATATCTGAGTGCTGTCTTGCAATACATTGATAACTTTGTTACATCCATTTCATGAAGTAGGCCAAAAATTTCTTCATCAGATAGATAGTCGCTGCCAAACGTGTATCTTCTTGTTTCCTTGAGTACTCCACACCTTCCGACAAAATGCAGAACATCTTCCCGCTCTCCCATATTACACAGGCTGCATAATAACGGTAGATCTTCTCGATGTGGCATAAAGTTCAAATTAAGTAACTCTCCTCTTAACCGGAACATGAGCGAAATTTGTTCGATTGTATAATCGTCACGGAAATAGTTTCTTTCGTTAAGATTGTAATCTAGTCTGCTATAAAGCATTCAGTGTAGAGAGCTTGAAGCTTGTTCCTTGTGGCGATCTCTTGCAGCATCGTCCAAACGGGCGATCAACGTATACAAAGCAGGCTTCCATAAAACAGGGTCGCTGTAGTTTACTTCGAAGTCCACCTGCTCTGCTAACTCTACCCAGTCCTTGAACCATCCCGTCCGTGTTTGGATAGCTTGTAGGACAACTTTCTTAGGAAGCCGATGGTTTGGCATATTTAATACTTTCATAACGTAGTCTCCTTGCAGTTTAAAAGTCTTAATGAACAGTGGTGATACTCTTGTCTCTAACATTATCATATAGTTAGGAGTGTTCGGAGGAAGGCGAAAAATACGTTTTATATAAAACCTGAGTAATTTCTCCACTTGGTCATATTTTCTACCTCCCCACACCTGAGCTGCATAAAAAAGAACCGATTCTGACACTGCTTCGAAAACTCGGAATTTACTGCTATGTGCAATTTCACTATTGTTGAAACATTGCTTCCATGCAACATTTATAGCGGTTTTTGCTTTCGTAAGCTTTTCGGTAAAGTGCTTTTCCATACTGAGGTTCTTTGTGAAGTAAACTCCAAGATATTTGTATTCTTGCACAACCTCAATTGTTTCATTATTGTAATGCCAATGTTCATTTGCCCCAATTCTACCTCCTCCTTTCTTAAAGATCATCACTTTAGATTTGTTTAAGTTTACTTCCAGATTCCATCTCGAACAGTAAACGGAGAGTCTATTTATCATCAATTGGAGATATTGTGGCGTGTACGCAAGCAGTACTATGTCATCAGCAAAGAGCAGTGCTTTTATGGTCATGTCTGCGTATTCAATACCCCCTGCTAATATTTCAACAATATCTTCTATGAAGAGAGCGAATAAACTTGGGCTGAGTGCACAACCCTGTCTAACACCTGAGTTCGGTGAAAACCAGTCAGAGAGGTTTTTTCCATTCCAGACCGCCGCTTTGGTATCCATGTATAGATTTTGCAGTACCCTTCCGAACTTCAGTGACATTCCTTTCTGGCAAAGCTTGTAGAATAGTGCATTACGGTCGACGGTCTGTTAAAATATTCTTGTCAACGATGAAAATAAGAACAGGCTTATTCGTTCACATACCAACCGAATAAGGTCTAGATTCTCTGAAGCAAAAGAGCAACCAACTACCAACACATTCCTTGATTTAATGGATTTATTTCAAGACAAACCAATATCGACTCAACATGATTCCGATCCACCAACTGAAAATGGAAATTTTAACGGATCAGTGCTTGATTCATCGGACAATTTCGAAGATGCATTGAAATCAAGTTCAGAAACTTCAGAGCTACATGGATTTCCTTCAACAAGTTCAGCTTCAAAAGCTCAAAGGATGTCTTCCAGAGGAAGAAATATTCAAACACCTGGTTGGATGAAGGATTATGACCTCTTTTAAGTAAGGGAGGTGTTGAGAGCAAGGATAATTATACTGCTTAGTCAGCACTGGAATATCAAGTGATCATCCCTGGCAATCGCCATCTGCTCTAATATGATGAGCCCAGCTGTAGTACCTGGGCGAAACGCATTTTGGACTAAAGGTCACAAATTCATTCAATTGGCTTTAAATCCACACAGTCCACTAAAACAAAAACAAAAATAATATAAACATATTGTTTGCGTTTTCTTCAATTAATTCACTGGCCAGACTACGGGCAAAACATAATTCTAGGTGCATGAATCTAACAAAATTCCCCTAGAAAAATATAATTTACAGTGAGTAATCGCTGTAAGTTTTATTAAAGTCGGTAAATATCGATCAAAAAATAATGCGTCTTAGAAAGGTACTACAGCATCTAACTGATGAGCCCAGCTGTAGTACCTGGGCGAAACGCATTTTGGACTAAGGGTCACAAATTCATTCAATTGGCTTTAAATCCACACAGTCCACTAAAACAAAAACAAAAATAATATAAACATATTGTTTGCGTTTTCTTCAATTAATCTGCTCTAATGGATATATACTTGATTGCATTGTCTTTTCCTCCCTTGCATTTGGCGGCTTAACCGAAAAAGTCTATTTTTAAATTAATTAATAAATAAGTATTTTGTAAATTCAAAAGTATTTTATTTTATTTTCTTGTATGACCCAAGGTCATAACACTTACCTACAGCTATAAGGCGGTTTATTGTGTGTATGCACATGGATTATATGGCACATTCGTTTGAAAATTTTGCTTTGGTGGAGTGGAAGTTTTTCCAGTTCCTGCAGCTCATGGACAAATGTCTCCATTGCAGTGACCATAGACTTGTGACGCCACAACTTCCAGAGCGTTCATAACAGCTTCGGTGTCTTTCCGTCTTCCAAAGTAAAGCAAGCCCAGTATCGATGACAGTGGAACGATTCGATCCAGCTTAAAGAAATTCTTAGTCACATAATTGTCCCAAAACGCATGGACCAATTGTTGGTCAATGTAATCAGAAAGCAATGAATGAGCTGGATCCACTTGGTTCCGAATACCACAATTGGCGATGCTACAAGCTAACAAAGCGCCCGTCTTGTAGTAATCAGAAGCATATAAATATTTGTCAATCAGGGCCAAGCCGCCATGTACAGAATAAGCCCCAATGAAGGTGTAGCGCTAAACATTGTGCTCATTGTTGCTCTACAGTCATTTGTTGCCATTCTCGCTCAAAAGCTTGTCCACTCCAAATCCGGCGTTGGCGAAGCCATTTACAAAATTTGCAGCCAGATTCTGCATTCCAGAGTCCACTTGAATCGATGGGAAATTATTTCTTAATTAAACTTTTTTATGTGTACAACAATTCCCAGAAGATATTTCAATCGAAACGAAGAACTAAAACTTGAAAAGAAAAACAGATAATATTCATCCAATTGTGTATGACATTCTAATAAGGACAGAATTATAAAAAAAATATTTACGTACTGATTGCTAGAATAATTTAATATATTTAAAATATAATACGTATGGTCGTTAATGTTTCATAAGTTAAATAAATATGTTTATATATACCGAAGAGAATGTTTTGAATAAAAAAAAAGTAACAGAAACGCTCACTGTATTACTTATAATTTAAGTGCAATATGCATAGGTGCATAAGATGTGATTTTTAAAGATATATAATTAAGTATATATAAATGTATGACGGCCTACATCGTATGAAGTATTCAGTTCAGTTATATTGGAAATAAATATTTTGTTTGAAAACTCAAAATTTGAAAAACGAATCAATAGATTTTGTCGAAACTTCGTATATGGTATTTTTTTAACTTTATCTTGATCGTTAAAAAAAAACTATTTTCCTAAAATAAGAAACAACGGTTCCTCCCAAACAAATGTTAAAAAACCGTTAGGAAAAATATTTATTTCTCAAAAACGGTTACAAGAATTTTTATTAAAAAAAATGTGTGTGTTCTTAAATTAGTACAGTACACTTTTAACTATAAAAATATTTAATTTTGCGTTCTTATCAGCGGCATTTCCCATAGAACCATCTTAGTGGATGGCCCGATTAAAATAATTTATTTTATACAAACGCTTCTTAAAAGTGTTACTAAAACTGCGTACTACAATTTTCGAAGAAAAAGTTCTTCGATTCTTAAAAAATAAAAAATATTTTCTTTTGAAAAATCGATTTTTCAAAAACCATTTAGTAAATATTTTTTGGAATTTGAATTTTATATGTATATTAATAATATTTTCAAAATGGCGTTTAATTTTTTTTCTAAAAACATTTTTAAAATTTTATACATAAACAAATAATAAATTTTTTTTTTAATATTCATCTTATTTATCCAGGAATTCAAATGGCATCTTTGTTTTCCCTCAAAACTATACAACTAAGCAATATGAAAACATTTAATTATGTGTATATTATCCATTTATTTCTACCATAGTATATTTCATATACAATGTAGGTCCTCATATATTTATATATATGTACATACATAAATGATTACATGAATCGTATGTATGCATAATGCACATAAATGGCCCTCATTATGAATAGCTAATCGAACATTCGATAAGTTGGGAATAATTTAGCGAACTTCGATTTTCACGGTATTATTAATAGTGAACTTCAACATTCGCTTAAAAATAAATAGAGCGTAAAATAAATTCCAATAATAAAGCAGACTGTTAAACGTCAAATCAAATGCTGTCTGTGTTGTGTTAACTTTTTGTGAATTTTTGTTTTTTTGTAATTTTGTATTTTTCGACGATCTAATAAGAAAAAAACGATTTAGGTTTAGAAACATTTTATTTTTTGAGGTGATTGAGTTTGAAACGAAAAGGCAAAGAACAATTTAAAAGCCTTCAAAATTTAATTAATTATTTAAAAAAATCAATGTTTTGTTTTCCATTAGGTTTATTTTGTACTTCCCATTGAACAAGGATGGTGTTGTGTAATTTCCAAACCAAATAAGGCATGTATTAAAGCTAAGAACTTCTATGCAGATCCATCTCTTTTAAAACTGGCTTGGAAGTAGTTGCTAACAAAAATGTGTCAGTAATGATTTCTGTTTGGGACTTTCACGTCAAATGTGTCAGGCGACAAGAAAATTTGGCAGTATGGCCCGCAACCAGTCATATTTTTTTGTTAAGAGTAATTTGTTTAACTTATAGCCCGATCAAATCCTTGTACAGAAATAATCAAAGGTGCAAATAATAAAATATTTTCTTATTGACGATATGCCAATCTTTTCCCTCACGAATCGGATGCTTAAGAAAATTTAATTCGACAGGGAATTGTTCGCAATAATCTTTTTGGATTTATTCGAAGAACCAAACCTACATGTCAGGTAGACGGCAATGCCATTACCCGCTTATTTTATTTTACTCTTGTAATAATATCATGTAAGAATTGTTTGATAACATAAATAAAATTACATATATCTATCTATCTACAAACGTCCATATTCGATTCCATCAAAATAACTAGTTTTGCAAATTGATTTGCATTGGTCTTTATGATAAGTTATTATTTTTATTTATTTAATATTCACAATTTGAACATCAATACCTTTTCCGTTTGTCGGTCATTACGAAAAATAACTAGCGGCTGGTTAATGTAAGTAAATTCGAAACGTTTATCAACAATAAATAGAAAATATTTCCCGGCACAACAATTCGCTAACGTTATCACTAAATATTTTAATTCGATAGTATATCACACATACATGGGTTAGATAAGTTTGAGCGAATCGCTATTAGTAATACGAAATTAGAGAATTCGCAAGATTTTAAGTTCGATTAGCTATTCATAATGAGGGCTTTTAGTTATATGCATATAGCTACCTACCCACCTACATCCTTCGTGTTCATTATTCTATGTATTTATTTACATAACTAGGTTCCATCTATGTATGTTTTTTTATAATCTACACGCGCTCAAGGGATTATGAATACCCTTTAAATGTTTCAACACAGCGCGGCCGTGAGGGTTAAGGAAGAGAAAGAATGATAGAAAAGATGTGTGGCGCGATATTCGGAGACTGTAGGTGGTTGTTGTCTCAGACTGAACTAATGCGGAGAAATTTCCGTGTCTTATTTATCTATTTTTATTTTTTGTCATATTTTATCGGTGTACTAGTTTTACTCAATCACATGTTGTTAATTCTATGCATAAACAGCATGTAATGAGTAAACCAGCAACTCATTGTATGACATTTATTTTTAGAATTGGTTTTTAATGGAAAAATAAGAAGACGTAGACTACCACAGGGATCGAACCTGTGACCATAAGGTTGAGAGGCGAACACACAACTATCGCGCAATGACCACCAACATATTACTCTCCTATCTTACATAATTAAAATCCATACTCTAAATTTAAATATGCTTTTGCAGGTAGGTACATGTGTAACTATTCCTTGAATCATCCATTCGACAAGTCATTGTACTAAGAATCAAGGTAATCATACTTACATCGGCTTCAAACCTGCATAGGATAACTAGATTACCTACATACTAAGCAGCGTCAATGTTTAGCTACATTAAATTTGTTAGGTTCAAGATCAAGTTCGTACGTCCCAGTAGTGCATTTTATTTTATAAAAATTCTTGGAGCCCTATTCGAGAAATACATTTATGTCTTAATGGTTTTTTAACATTTGTATGGGAGGTGCCGCTTTTTTTTATGAATATGTCAAGATAATGATAATTAGGCCTATTCTGCCACATCTGTTATTCTGCTACGAATTTTCTGTTATGATGCATAACAGATCTCCACCATAAAAGATATTTTATAATTGGTATTCAGGAGTTCGATCTTTTATAAAAGTCTGTTATGGAACTTCGAAAAAGAAACATTTATACGAACAGACCTAAAATCTGCTATCAAATTATCAGATGTAGTAAATAAAAATTCTCGGCAGTTGGCACTGACGAATAACAATAAATTAACCTGTGGAATGATCGTATTTTGTTTCGCGAAGATACATTTTTGTTTTCTGTAATTTTTCCATAACAGTTCCTGAATTTAATATATCCATTATAAAAAGTTGTACAAAACGCACAGCGGAAAGATAAGCGACTAATTTCTTATGTTTCAACCATCAAATGTGTTCTGTGCTTTAGTGTATTGAAATAATTTAGTTTTCAAATTATTTACATATTTGAGTTTGTTATTATGCATTTTAATTATTTTTTGTTATATCTGTCTCCTATTAAGAACAATTCATTCCCGAAATAAAAGTTTTTACTACATATATTTAAATCTTTTATGATAAAAGTAACCAAAATGTGTCTTTTATTCTGTTATGATTCATAAAAGATTCCATAACAGATTGTGGCATGCTGAATACCAAAAATGCAGTTCGTAAAAGATTTGTTGAGAATTTCGAAGTTTTGACAGCTCATAGCAGATTTCTTAACAGATTTCATAGCAGATTTAGCATGCAGAATACCAAAATTATAATTTATAAAAGATTTTTTGACAACTTAAGCTTTTGTATGAAAATTCATAACAGAATAGCAGAATAACAGAAAAAAAGATCTCGCCGAATAGACCCAAATGTCAAAAAACTACCAAACGATGTATGGCAGCTACTACTAAAAAAAACAATATGTAGGTAGCTAGTGTGAATCAAATACATCCAACCGTTTAGGCTGCAGACTCGAGGACAGACAGACAAACGGAATTGAGGGAAACACTTTTTTGGTGTTTTCTATGATCATAAACGTAATATCATGTTTGATTGTTAGCTTTTTTTACGAATGTATAACTTGCCTTATAGTAAATATAATACACACATTATGCATTTTTAAGTTTTAAATGTGTTTCGTTTAATTTAAAATATACACACTCACTTTGTTCCTTGTATTGAAAGCTTTTAGATGTTGCACTACGACATAGAAAGTGTTGCAAGATTCTTTAAGCATGTATACATTTGAATCAGGATACTAGATATTACCAATGTAAGTTACCAAAGGAAGACTGACTTTAGAAAGATGCAGCAAAGTGTTTCAAATTACGTATTAATTTGGAGCAGAACCATCGTTCCTTGCTCTCCAAAGAAGCCAGGAACATTTCACGTTCATCTTCAAACACTATCTTGACTTGCAGACTATTAGCCTTTCAGATAAAATATTCAACTTTTTCAATTTGTTTACGCAAAGTTGCATACAAATAGTTGATGCAGGAATCTGCACTGGTCAAGGTGATGGATTTTATTTCAAAATTCAGACTCAGATCAGCCTAGAGATTCAAATATTTTATAATAAAATCTAATTATAATCGAAACTACTCACCTGATCCGTAATTTGTCCACTGAACTTCTCAAGATGCATATCAATTGTATTTTGGATTTGGATGAACAGGAATTTATGAATTATTCCCATTTCTTAGTAAAAACTGCGTTGTTTTAACAAGATTCTAGAATTTTTCTTCGAGTTGCGCAGACAATTGTTTAGACTTTGTTGGCGAAGTGTTTTGTGGCATAATATGTAATTGAAGATATAATTTTCACAGCTGCTGGAACTATGTAGATGATGAAGTGTGTTTTTTTGCCCCAATAATTAACTACCATTGGCATCGTCTTAATATTCGGATTAATTCTTGGCAGTAGAATATCTACGTCAGGATATGTGATTAAAACCGATGTAAGCATATGAGCTTCTTTTGTAGCATGCATCGGTGAATCCTTTTATTGTAATGCTTCACTCCGAATGGTTTTTACCTTGCTTTTCCACTTCTATGTGTGCTCCAGGCACGAACTTCTGACTACGTGTAATATAATCTGAGCTGGCAGGATTCACGTGCCGGGGTTAAAATATTTATTGACTTGCGGGCGGCTCCTTTCACAGAATTCCTATGTTGTCTCTGCCCTTTTTACCGCCTGCAGCGAAGTTGGCTGAAAATAATAGGAAAAAACTTTTTAATATTAAAAAAGTTATGTAAACAACTAAAATAAATTATAGAGAATTATAATGAAGTTACAGAAATAGTAAAATACGTAATAAACAAGTTGAAACCCGCTCACTTTCGATATTTGTTTTGAAATTTTTCTTTCTTTTTTTTTATTGGTTTGTGATCTGTCAAAATACTCACCACGAATTGAGTGAACTTGGCTTTTCTTGTGGTGGAATTTAGACACGTACGCATTAATATGCTATGGTTTGCTTCTACTTTTTGATTGGATTTTCTTCATTTTGAACATGAAATTAATAAATATTGCTTAATTTGTAAACCAGAATCAACAAAAAGCTTTTTTTAGTATAAGAAGTTTTTTTTAATAATACAAATTCTATATATTACTGAAATACATCAGCCAAGTAGAAGACTTAGCACTATAATATTTGGACTTGTTGAATTATTGATTCAAAATAGCTTTTAACGGCCTTTTGTCCAGCAAAAATTGGCATTTCGTCCCGGCGATCTCACATGGCCTCATCAGTTGACTAGTGAGGACCTTTGTCAATACGCAATTTTTGCCAAGTTCAGTTCATCTAACATAGATTTCGTGAAGAACATCTAGTGTGAACTATATCCAACAAGACTAGAATTCCTAATCATTAAATTGGAAATTTTTGTTTTTTGCCCATGGCCTGGCATTATTTATATAAGTTTTTTTTAATAATACAAATTCTATATATTACTGAAATACATCAGCCAAGTAGAAGACTTAGCACTATAATATTTGGACTTGTTGAATTATTGATTGATTGATTCAAAATAGCTTTTATTAGTATGTTTTATGTTTGATTAATGCCTTTAAAAATAACGGGTGATTTTTTTGCTACTTGGTTTTTGACGTTTATATTTTTGACAGATCACACATGACAAATTCCACGAACGTTTGACATTTCGATTCAGTATTGTTTGCCATTTCATCATGAATACACTTACGCCTGAACAACGTTTGCAAATTATTGAAATTTATTATCAAAATTCGTGCTCTGAGAAAAATGTGTTTCGCAAGCTACGTCCGTTTTATGGTCGTCATAATCGACCCACCGAGCAGGCTATTCAGCTCATTGTGACCAAATTTCGTACCAGTTTCACTTTATCCACCAAGATCATGTGATTTGACCCCGTTAGACTATTTTTTGTGGGGCTATGTTAAGTCTATTGTCTATGGGGACAAGCCAAACACGATTGCTGCCTTGGAAGCCAACATTGAACGCGTCATTGGTGAGATTCCGGCCGAAATGTGTGAGAAAGTTTGCCAAAATTGGACCTTCAGAATGGACCACCTGAAGCGTAGCCGCGGGCAACATTTAAGTGAAATTATTTTAAAAAAGTAAATGGCAGAAATTGATTTATCGATCCAAATAAAAATTTCATTCACTTTTTACAAGTTTCTGTGTTTTTTTGAATTTTCAAAAACCAAGCTCTTAAAAAATCACCGTTTACAATTTAACTAAAGAGCAATTAATTTTTCAATTTTTGAATTTAACAGATTTCCATTTTAAATATATAAGCTCACCATATCTACCAAAAGTGCAAATGCGCACTCCTCCGTTTCGATAAGCCTGTGTTGGTGTCTGCTCCATTTAAAATGCACGGGCAACTAACACATGCTTGTTCAAACGGAGGAAATCCTCTCAATGTAGGGTGAAAGAGAATAAACCCCCGAAGTCGTGCATCTATGTTAGTTTCTCTATGACCAGGTACATACTTCATATTCGTAGTGCGCGTGTTGTAAACCTTGTCGCTTTTCTCTTTTGCTTTCATAATATTATCTTTGATTTTATTCCTTATGCACTGCAACCTATTTTGCGGTGAAAGAGTCAACCGCTCGCCATCATCGACCATACTTAGTTTCTGAGTCAGTTCATACCCACTACCATGAGTCATCATGTTTACCCCAAACAATGCAAAATAAGGCGAAACACCGGTAGCTGCATGAACTTAACTCCTCAACGTTCCGGCGATATCACTCAGGTGCATATCCCAGTCGCGTTTGTCTTCTTTCAAGTATGACCGTATAGCCACCAGTAGCGTTCTGTTGACCCTCTCAGAGGCGTTCGACTGAGGCGCATAATTGGCGATTCGGACATAGAGAAACTAACATAGGCTCGACTTCGGGGGTTTATTCTCTTTCACCCTACAAGCTAAATTGAGAGGATTTCCTCCCTTTCAACAAGCATGTGTTAGTTGCCCGTGCATTTTAAATGGAGCAGACACCAACACAGGCTTATCGAAACGGAGGAGTACTCATTTGCACTTTTGATATATATGGTGAGCTTATAGATTAGATTAGATTAGATTGATTTTATTTTTTCTACAATTTGTTACAATTTGTTATATACAATCAATATTGGATGGCATTGTTGCTGTCTGCCTGATTGACAATTTGTTAATTCTTTATCATAACTAAGTTACAGTTTAATACTAAAATGCTTCGTTAAGTATTTGCTTTCTATATCTGAGTGCTGTCTTGCAATACATTGATAACTTTGTTACATCCATTTCATGAAGTAGGCCAAAAATTTCTTCATCAGATAGATAGTCGCTGCCAAACGTGTATCTTCTTGTTTCCTTGAGTACTCCACACCTTCCGACAAAATGCAGAACATCTTCCCGCTCTCCCATATTACACAGGCTGCATAATAACGGTAGATCTTCTCGATGTGGCATAAAGTTCAAATTAAGTAACTCTCCTCTTAACCGGAACATGAGCGAAATTTGTTCGATTGTATAATCGTCACGGAAATAGTTTCTTTCGTTAAGATTGTAATCTAGTCTGCTATAAAGCATTCAGTGTAGAGAGCTTGAAGCTTGTTCCTTGTGGCGATCTCTTGCAGCATCGTCCAAACGGGCGATCAACGTATACAAAGCAGGCTTCCATAAAACAGGGTCGCTGTAGTTTACTTCGAAGTCCACCTGCTCTGCTAACTCTACCCAGTCCTTGAACCATCCCGTCCGTGTTTGGATAGCTTGTAGGACAACTTTCTTAGGAAGCCGATGGGTTGGCATATTTAATACTTTCATAACGTAGTCTCCTTGCAGTTTAAAAGTCTTAATGAACAGTGGTGATACTCTTGTCTCTAACATTATCATATAGTTAGGAGTGTTCGGAGGAAGGCGAAAAATACGTTTTATATAAAACCTGAGTAATTTCTCCACTTGGTCATATTTTCTACCTCCCCACACCTGAGCTGCATAAAAAAGAACCGATTCTGACACTGCTTCGAAAACTCGGAATTTACTGCTATGTGCAATTTCACTATTGTTGAAACATTGCTTCCATGCAACATTTATAGCGGTTTTTGCTTTCGTAAGCTTTTCGGTAAAGTGCTTTTCCATACTGAGGTTCTTTGTGAAGTAAACTCCAAGATATTTGTATTCTTGCACAACCTCAATTGTTTCATTATTGTAATGCCAATGTTCATTTGCCCCAATTCTACCTCCTCCTTTCTTAAAGATCATCACTTTAGATTTGTTTAAGTTTACTTCCAGATTCCATCTCGAACAGTAAACGGAGAGTCTATTTATCATCAATTGGAGATATTGTGGCGTGTACGAAAGCAGTACTATGTCATCAGCAAAGAGCAGTGCTTTTATGGTCATGTCTGCGTATTCAATACCCCCTGCTAATATTTCAACAATATCTTCTATGAAGAGAGCGAATAAACTTGGGCTGAGTGCACAACCCTGTCTAACACCTGAGTTCGGTGAAAACCAGTCAGAGAGGTTTTTTCCATTCCAGACCGCCGCTTTGGTATCCATGTATAGATTTTGCAGTACCCTTCCGAACTTCAGTGACATTCCTTTCTGGCAAAGCTTGTAGAATAGTGCATTACGGTCGACGGTCTGTTAAAATATTCTTGTCAACGATGAAAATAAGAACAGGCTTATTCGTTCACATACCAACCGAATAAGGTCTAGATTCACTGAAGCAAAAGAGCAACCAACTACCAACACATTCCTTGATTCCGATCCACCAACTGAAAATGGAAATTTTAACGGATCAGTGCTTGATTCATCGGACAATTTCGAAGATGCATTGAAATCAAGTTCAGAAACTTCAGAGCTACATGGATTTCCTTCAACAAGTTCAGCTTCAAAAGCTCAAAGGATGTCTTCCAGAGGAAGAAATATTCAAACACTTGGTTGGATGAAGGATTATGACCTCTTTTAAGTAAGGAAGTGTTGAGAGCAAGGATAATTATACTGCTTAGTCAGCACTGGAATATCAAGTGATTATCCCTGGCAATCGCCATCTGCTCTAATATGATGAGCCCAGCTGTAGTACCTGGGCGAAACGCATTTTGGACTAAAGGTCACAAATTCATTCAATTGGCTTTAAATCCACACAGTCCACTAAAACAAAAACAAAAATAATATAAACATATTGTTTGCGTTTTCTTCAATTAATTCACTGGCCAGACCACGGGCAAAACATAATTCTAGGTGCATGAATCTAACCAAATTCCCCTAGAAAAATATAATTTACAGTGAGTAATCGCTGTAAGTTTTATTAAAGTCGGTTAATATCGATCAAAAAATAATGCGTCTTAGAAAGGTACTACAGCATCTAACTGATGAGCCCAGCTGTAGTACCTGGGCGAAACGCATTTTGGACTAAAGGTCACAAATTCATTCAATTGGCTTTAAATCCACACAGTCCACTAAAACAAAAACAAAAATAATATAAACATATTGTTTGCGTTTTCTTCAATTAATTCACTGGCCAGACCACGGGCAAAACATAATTCTAGGTGCATGAATCTAACAAAATTCCCCTAGAAAAATATAATTTACAGTGAGTAATCGCTGTAAGTTTTATTAAAGTCGGTAAATATCGATCAAAAAATAATGCGTCTTAGAAAGGTACTACAGCATCTAACTGATGAGCCCAGCTGTAGTACCTGGGCGAAACGCATTTTGGACTAAGGGTCACAAATTCATTCAATTGGCTTTAAATCCACACAGTCCACTAAAACAAAAACAAAAATAATATAAACATATTGTTTGCGTTTTCTTCAATTAATCTGCTCTAATGGATATATACTTGATTGCATTGTCTTTTCCTCCCTTGCATTTGGCGGCTTAACCGAAAAAGTCTATTTTTAAATTAATTAATAAATAAGTATTTTGTAAATTCAAAAGTATTTTATTTTATTTTCTTGTATGACCCAAGGTCATAACACTTACCTACAGCTATAAGGCGGTTTATTGTGTGTATGCACATGGATTATATGGCACATTCGTTTGAAAATTTTGCTTTGGTGGAGTGGAAGTTTTTCCAGTTCCTGCAGCTCATGGACAAATGTCTCCATTGCAGTGACCATAGACTTGTGACGCCACAACTTCCAGAGCGTTCATAACAGCTTCGGTGTCTTTCCGTCTTCCAAAGTAAAGCAAGCCCAGTATCGATGACAGTGGAACGATTCGATCCAGCTTAAAGAAATTCTTAGTCACATAATTGTCCCAAAACGCATGGACCAATTGTTGGTCAATGTAATCAGAAAGCAATGAATGAGCTGGATCCACTTGGTTCCGAATACCACAATTGGCGATGCTACAAGCTAACAAAGCGCCCGTCTTGTAGTAATCAGAAGCATATAAATATTTGTCAATCAGGGCCAAGCCGCCATGTACAGAATAAGCCCCAATGAAGGTGTAGCGCTAAACATTGTGCTCATTGTTGCTCTACAGTCATTTGTTGCCATTCTCGCTCAAAAGCTTGTCCACTCCAAATCCGGCGTTGGCGAAGCCATTTACAAAATTTGCAGCCAGATTCTGCATTCCAGAGTCCACTTGAATCGATGGGAAATTATTTCTTAATTAAACTTTTTTATGTGTACAACAATTCCCAGAAGATATTTCAATCGAAACGAAGAACTAAAACTTGAAAAGAAAAACAGATAATATTCATCCAATTGTGTATGACATTCTAATAAGGACAGAATTATAAAAAAAATATTTACGTACTGATTGCTAGAATAATTTAATATATTTAAAATATAATACGTATGGTCGTTAATGTTTCATAAGTTAAATAAATATGTTTATATATACCGAAGAGAATGTTTTGAATAAAAAAAAAGTAACAGAAACGCTCACTGTATTACTTATAATTTAAGTGCAATATGCATAGGTGCATAAGATGTGATTTTTAAAGATATATAATTAAGTATATATAAATGTATGACGGCCTACATCGTATGAAGTATTCAGTTCAGTTATATTGGAAATAAATATTTTGTTTGAAAACTCAAAATTTGAAAAACGAATCAATAGATTTTGTCGAAACTTCGTATTTGGTATTTTTTTAACTTTATCTTGATCGTTAAAAAAAAACTATTTTCCTAAAATAAGAAACAACGGTTCCTCCCAAACAAATGTTAAAAAACCGTTAGGAAAAATATTTATTTCTCAAAAACGGTTCCAAGAATTTTTATAAAAAAAAATGTGTGTGTTCTTAAATTAGTACAGTACACTTTTAACTATAAAAATATTTAATTTTGCGTTCTTATCAGCGGCATTTCCCATAGAACCATCTTAGTGGATGGCCCGATTAAAATAATTTATTTTATACAAACGCTTCTTAAAAGTGTTAATAAAACTGCGTACTACAATTTTCGAAGAAAAAGTTCTTCGATTCTTAAAAAATAAAAAATATTTTCTTTTGAAAAATCGATTTTTCAAAAACCATTTAGTAAATATTTTTTGGAATTTGAATTTTATATGTATATTAATAATATTTTCAAAATGGCGTTTAATTTTTTTTCTAAAAACATTTTTAAAATTTTATACATAAACAAATAATAAATTTTTTTTTTAATATTCATCTTATTTATCCAGGAATTCAAATGGCATCTTTGTTTTCCCTCAAAACTATACAACTAAGCAATATGAAAACATTTAATTATGTGTATATTATCCATTTATTTCTACCATAGTATATTTCATATACAATGTAGGTCTCATATATTTATATATATGTACATACATAAATGATTACATGAATCGTATGTATGCATAATGCACATAAATGGCCCTCATTATGAATAGCTAATCGAACATTCGATAAGTTGGGAATAATTTAGCGAACTTCGATTTTGACGGTATTATTAATAGTGAACTTCAACATTCGCTTAAAAAAAATAGAGCCTAAAATAAATTCCAATAATAAAGCATACTGTTAAACGTCAAATCAAATGCTGTCTGAGTTGTGTTAACTTTTTGTGAATTTTTGTTTTGTGTGCTTAATTTTGTATTTTTCCACGATTTAATAAAAAAAACGGTTTAGGTTTAGAAACATTTTATTTTTTGAGGTGATTGAGTTTGAAACGAAAAGGCAAAGAACAATTTATAAGCATTCAAAATTTAATAAATTATTCAAAAAAATCAATGTTTTGTTTTCGATTAGGTTTATTTTGTACTTCCCATGGAACAAAGATGGTGTTGTGTAATTTCCAAACCAAATAAAGCATGTATTAAAACTAAGAACTTCTATGCAGATCCATCTCTTTTAAAACTGGCTTGGAAGTAGTTGCTAACAAAAATGTGTCAGTAATGATTTCTGTTTGGGACTTTCACGTCAAATATGTCAGCCGACAAGAAAATATGGCCCGCAACCAGTCACATTTTTTTGTTAAGAGCAATTTGTTTAACTTCTAGCCCGATCACATCTTTGTACAGAAATAATCAAAGGTGCAAATAATAAAATATTTTCTTATTGACGATATGCCACTCTTTTCCCTCACGAATCGGATGCTTAAGAGAATTTAATTCGACAGGGAATTGTTCGCAATAATCTTTTTGGATTTCTTCGAAGAACCAAACATACATGTCAGGCAGACGGCAATGCCATTACCCACTTATTTTATTTAACTCTTGTAATAATATCATGTAAGAATTGTTAAAAAACATAAATAAAATTACATATATCTATCTATCTACAAACGTCCATATTCGATTCCATCAAAATAACTAGTTTTGCAAATTGATTTGCTTTGGTCCTTATGATAAGTTATTATTTTTATTTATTTAATATTCACAATTTGAACATCAATACCTTTTCCGTTTGTCGGTCATTACGAAAAATAACTAGCGGCTGGTTAATGCAAGTAAATTCGAAACTTTTATCAACAATAAATAGAAAATATTTCCCGGCACAACAATTCGCTAACGTTATTACTAAATATTTTAATTCGATAGTATATCACACATACATGGGTTAGATAAGTTTGAGCGAATCGCTATTAGAAATACGAAATTAAAGAATTCGCAAGATTTTAAGTTCGATCAGCTATTCATAATGAGGGCTTTTAGTTATATGCATATAGCTACCTACCCACCTACATCCTTCGTGTTCATTATTATATGTATTTATTTACGTAACTAGGTTCCATCTATGTATGTTTTTTTATAATCTACACGCGCTCAAGGGTTTATGAATACCCTTTAAATGTTTCAACACAGCGCGGCCGTGAGGGTGAGGTTAAGGAAGAGAAAGAATGATAGGAAAGATGTGTGGCGCGATATTCGGAGACTGTAGGTGGTTGTTGTCTCAGATTTTATCTCCAGGGATGGCGACTGAACTAATGCGGAGAAATTTCCGTGTCTTATTTATCTATGTCCCTTATAATTCGCATTCATTTTTTTATTCTTTGTCATATTTTATCGGTGTACTACTCGTAGTTTTTCTCAATTACATGTTGTTAGTTCTATGCATAAACAGCATGTAATGAGTAAACCAGCAACTCATTGTATGACATTAATTTTTTAAAATTGGTTTTTAATGGAAAAATAAGAAGACATAGACTACGCCAGGGATTGAACCTGTGACCATAAGGTTGAGAGGCGAACACACAACTATCGCGCCACGGCCACTTACATATTACTCTGCTATCTTACATAATTAAAATCCATACTCTAAATTTAAATATGCGTTTGTAAGTAGCTACATGTGTAACTATTCCTTGAATCATTCATTCGACAAGTCATTGTACTAAGAATCAAGGTAATCATACTTACATCGGCTTCAAACCTGCATAGGATAACTAGATTACCTACATACTAAGCAGCGTCAATGTTTAGCTACATTAAAGTTGTTAAGATCAAGTTCGTACGTTCCAGTAGTGCATTATATTTTATAAAAATTCTTGGAGCCCTATTCGAGAAATACATTTATGTCTTAATGGTTTTTTAACATTTGTATGGGAGGTGCCGCTTTTTTTATGAATATGTCAAGATAATGATAATGTCAAAAAACTACCAAGCGATATATGGCAGCTACTACTAAAAAAAACAATATGTAGGTAGCTAGTGAGAATCAAATACATCCAACCGTTTAGGCTGAAGACTCGAGGACAGACAGACAAACGGAATTGAGGGAAACACTTTTTTGGTGTTTTCTATGATCATAAACGTAATATCATGTTTGATTGTTAGATTTTTTTTACGAAAGTATAACTGGCCTTATAGTAAATATAATACACACATTATGCATTTTTAAATTTTAAATATGTTTCGTTTAATTTAAAATATACACACTCACTTTGTTCCTTGTATTGAAAGCTTATAGATGTTGCACTGTGACATAGAAAGGGTTGCAAGATTCTTTAAGCATGTATACATTTGAATCAGGATACTAGATATTACCAATGTAAGTGACCAAAGGAAGACTGACTTTAGAAAGATGCAGCAAAGTGTTTCAAATAACGTATTAATTTGGAGCAGAACGATCGTTCCTTGCTCTCCAAAGAAGCCAGGAACATTTCACGTTCATCTTCAAACACTATCTTTACTTGCAGGCTATTTGCCTTTCAGATAAAATATTCAACTTCAACTGCAATTAATAAATATTGCTTAATTTTTAAACCAGAATCAACAAAAAGCTTTTATTAGTATGTTTTATGTTTGATTAATGATTTTAAAAATACAATTGAACTAAAAAGCACTTCATTTTTCAATTTTTGAATTTAACGGATTTCCATTTTAAATATAAGCTCACCATTGGATTGGCAACTCTGGTTTGCAAGTGATAAGTTCAGTTTATACGGCCGCTCTTACTTATTTCTTTCTTTTTAACTTTAAATTATAATAATTAAGTTTTTAAAAGTAACTTGGTGTGAATTAATACATCTTAAGATTGAAAGACATTAAAATCTGGTGAGTCAGTAGCTATTTTCACTTGAAATTGGGAAACAAAAAACAAAACAAAAAAATAGAATTTTGCGATTAACGGTGCACGCAAAACACAAAATTACATCAAATAATCATGCAGAGAACTCCACCTGTCTCACAAATGCCTTCAAATGGTCACAGCCAACCACCGAAAAGACCACATAAGGAGCTTCTACAGGAATCTCCGCCAAGAGAAACTATTTCGGCAGTAGGAGCTATGGAAGTGTCAGAACTGAGGAGTATGATGCATGATATTGTGTCGGTGATAATGGATGTCAAGCTTAAAGATTTGCCAACAAAATCTGATCTTGAAGCTATCCATTCGGAAGTCCACAGCCTAAAAGCTACCAATTTAGAGCTGCAGGCACAGGTAACAAATTTCGAGGCCCGCTGCAACTTGTTGGAACAAAAAATTGAGTCTCTGGAAATGAGAGCCAATGATAAAAATGTCATCGTACATTTTCCGATAAACGGTGAAGAAGATGCAACGGAAAAGGCTAAAAAGTGCTGCTTGGATCTGCTGCAAACGAATGAACCCAACATTATTGCAACAACACGAGTTTTACGACCGACAAACAACAACAAGACTGCAAATGTCATCGTGAGACTGAACCGAAGGGAGGACGTAGGACATTTACTAAGATCAAACGTGAAATTAAGAAACACCGGATTTTCTGTCCATAAGGACATACCACCATCGGCAAGAGCACGAAGAAGACGTTTAATTGCGTTGAAAGCCGAAATTAATAAGAAGAATACGTTCTTAAAAACCAGGATACGAGGACAAACATTGATGGTTGAAGGCAGATCGCTTTATTTTGACAGGGAAAACAAACTAAAATGCGACGGTGTGTGTGGAATGTCATTATTAGACCATTTGATGAATGACATTTCTAATAATTGCGTTCAGGGACAGAGTAAAAAAAGTATAAGTGGTATAATTGGTAATGATCCCGACATGACATCATCCATGTCACAACATCGTATTTAGTTGTAATGCCGTCTGCCCTTTAGTTAGTAAATTTAAAAGAACCATTTGTAATATTAATAGTAATAGTAAAAACCATAATGAAAAAACACTAAATATATTTAGAATTCTGTCATATAATATAGCAGGCCTTAAAAATAAGTCCATTTTTAATGATTTCTTTAGTTTTCTTAATAACTTTGAAATAATATTTTTGTATGAAACATATGTAATGGATACTAACTTATCAAATTATGAAAATGAATTCAATAACTTCGAACTTCGAATAGTACCCGCAACAAAATTACATTCAAGAGGAAGAGCAAGTGGAGTCTGTATCTTTGGATTTAGGAAAAGACTGGAAGGAATCACCTGTGAGTTCAAACAGATTGGAGCGGTAATACATCTAGATCTTAAGATAAATGGTAAGAGATTTCGTATAATACCAACTTCTGTCAATTGCAATCATTGGGATACTGATTTTGAAAACATCAAGGAATGTCTGACTTGTGGAGGCACGGAAAATGTATTGGTTGTGGGTGACCTAAATGCAAGGATTGGGAATGAAAGAGGAAGTGAGAATAAAAGGATCGGGCGTGAGAGACAATCGAAAGACACTACCAAGAACGCAAGAGGAACTAAGTTGCTTGAACTTTGCAACTCATTCGGTCTTCGTGTTATGAATGGTACAATCGATGGAGATTATCTGGGCGAATTTACGTTTATTGGAAAGCAAGGTAGTTCGGTTATCGACTATGGCCTCGAAGGTGGTGACTGGAGCTCACTGATTAAAAATTTTGAAGTAGAAAAAAAACCCTTTTCAGACCATTTGCCTGTAGTTGTATCATTCACTAATGGAGAAGAAGAAGATCAAGCATTGCGGGACCTACAACTTCTGAATAAACTTCGCTGGGTAAACGATTCTGCACCAATCTATAGAAGACAATTGGATATACTTCTGATGAATGAAGATAGCGATACTAGCTTAAACAAAATTGAACAGTGTATTAAAGGGGCATATCATCAGTCCATCAACAGCCGACGATTAAAAACTACTTTTAGAGAGAGATGGTTTGATAAAGAATGCATGCGTGCGAGAAGTCTTTCATACACATGGCTTAATGCATATTGACGATTCAATACTCTCTTTACGAAAGACCTATACATTGAATATAATCAGAAATTTAAAACACTCTGTCGAAGGAAGAAAAAAGATTATTTTGAAGACCAAGCGAAAAACTTGCAATGTGTAACAATTCGTCTGAGTTTTGGAACCTGGCACGCAAGCTTAATTGTACGAAGTATGTTATCGGTAGAGAACTGGATCCAAGCATGCTGAAATTACACTTTCAATAATTACTTAATCCAGCAACTCCAAATCAATTCCCAACTCACTACGCTCACCCTGGCTTCGAAAACAATATTCTGGACCTACCAATTTCGTGTGATGAAGTGTGTGCTTCGATAAATGAACAAAAGGATGGGAAGGCCGCAGCCTCTGACGGAATTCCGGCAGAATTTTACAGATATGGAACTGGGGAGCTGGTAGCGAATCTGACAGAAATATTCAACTACATTTTAGAGCATGGAACTATACCAGAGCAGTTTAAAGAAGCCCTGATCTTCCCGATATACAAAAAGGGTAGTACCGAAGATCCGACAAACTATAGAGGAATCTCGTTTCTGAATGCCTCTTATAAGATTTTTACTTCAATTCTGAATAAGCGCCTGAATAAATGGATAGATTTTAATAACCTTCTCAGTGAGTACCAAGCTGGCTTCAGATCGGGTTACTCCACTATAGACCACATCTTCGTTCTTCGCACGATTGCTGACTCCTTCATATCTAGAAATAAAAAATTATTCGCTTTCTTTGTGGATTTCAAGTCTGCTTTTGACACCGTCGGACGGTTCCTATTTTTTTGATTATTGTGCCTGGAACCCAGTGATTCTTGTTTCTGCGATAAGCTTTAGTATATACCATCTCATCCACTTTGAAATTCCGTTTCTTAGCACCGTATTGTCTGTTGAACTGATGATTCTGCTTTTCATTTGTGTAAATCGGCTTTTGTTTTGGTTTTAATAAATCCAGTGATGTTCTTAGCTTTCTGCCGATAAATGCTTCTGCTGGTGATTTGAAGTCGGAAACATTGCGGTTTGTTGTGGATCGATATGTTTGCAAAAATGTTTGTAGGTTCTCTGATCTGGTTCCCTTCTGCTTAAGTTTCTTAAGTGTTCTTATAAGCGTATCTACAAACCGCTCTGCCTCTCCGTTGGACTGGGGTGGTATGGGGCTGTTCGTAAATGCTGGATGCCTCGATTCTGCAAGAATCGTTGAAATTCAGAACTGGTGAATTGTGTCCCATTATCTGAGACAAGCTGTTGACAATCACCATAGCGAGAAAAGAATGCAGTCAGTTTGTTGATTATGGTAGATGATGATAAGTTGGGAAGTTGCAAGACTTCCAACCATTTCGAAAAGGAGTCCACAATGAGCAAATAGTAGACAACCTCACAAGGTCCTGCGATGTCAATATGGACCCGTTCCACCGCAGATGTTGTTATTGGCCATGACTGTAAAGTTGTTTTGACTGGAGACTTTGCTGCGAGGGCGCAAGCATGACATTGTTTAACAAAATAGGTTACATCTTTATCGATGCTGGGCCAATAAACATGGCATCTGGCAATGGTTTTCATCCTATCAATACCCGGATGACCTCGATGGAGCTGTTGCAGAATTCGCTTTTGAAACGAATCTGGAACTACGATACGGTCGTTGCACATCAAAACACCATCGATTACTTCTAGGCTCTCCCTTCTGCTGTAGTATGGAAACAATTCTGGTGAAGGGGGATATTTCCATCCAGAGTTCATAGACTCGATAACTGATCAAAGAATTTTGTTGCTCGTTGTAGCGTGCTGAACCATTTTGAAGTTGATAGGAAGCACTTTGATTGTTTCGAGCAAATGCGATGAAAAACCTTTTTCAAATCTCAAGAAGGCTATGACTGTTTCTTCTTCCAATTTTGATTTTGTGTCAATCAGACGCGATAGAACATCAGCAAAACCAAAATCATTTGTTGAGATGTACTGGATTTCAAAATCATACATCATTAAAATCAGTGCCCATCGCTGAAGTGTGTTTGCTTTGTACACTGGAATTCCCTTTTTGCTACCAAAGATTGAAAGGAGCGGCTTATGGTCAGTGAGAAGAAGAAATTTTCGACCAAAAATCATTGTATGAAATTTTTTTACGGCGAAAATGATTGCTGCGGCTTCCTTCTCGATCTGACTATACCTTGTCTCGGTTGGTGTCAAGGATCTGGCTGCATGAGCGATGATTTGCTGTTCCATCCGGAAAAATGTGAATGATACATTCACCTAGCCCAACGTTGGATGCATCAGCTGCTATTTTTATCGGTAAATTTGGATTGAAATGTGTATGCAAAAGGTCTGATGCGAGAATGCTTTTAAATTTCTGAAACGATTGTTGACATTCCTCTGACCATTCTAATTTAGCATTCTTCCGGAGCAAATTGTCCCATGGTGCTCGGATTTCTCGTATTTGCTTAACAAATTTGCCGTAATAGTTTACAGCCCCGAGGAAAGATCTGACCTCGGTAATGTTGGTCGGTGCTGACATCGTGATCATCCCATCCTCGTCGCCAATTGTTATGACCTTGGGTCATACAAGAAAATAAAAAAGAATACTTTTGAATTTACAAAATACTTATTTATTAATTAATTTAAAAATAGAAAAACCATAATGAAAAAACACTAAATATATTTAGAATTCTGTCATATAATATAGCAGACCTTAAATATAAGTCCATTTTTAATGATTTCTTTAGTTTTCTTAATAACTTTGAAATAATATTTTTGTATGAAACATATGTAATGGATACTAACTTATCAAATTATGAAAATGAATTCAATAACTTCGAACTTCGAATAGTACCCGCAACAAAATTACATTCAAGAGGAAGAGCAAGTGGAGTCTGTATCTTTGGATTTAGGAAAAGACTGGAAGGAATCACCTGTGAGTTCAAACAGATTGGAGCGGTAATACATCTAGATCTTAAGATAAATGGTAAGAGATTTCGTATAATACCAACTTCTGTCAATTGCAATCATTGGGATACTGATTTTGAAAACATCAAGGAATGTCTGACTTGTGGAGGCACGGAAAATGTATTGGTTGTGGGTGACCTAAATGCAAGGATTGGGAATGAAAGAGGAAGTGAGAATAAAAGGATCGGGCGTGAGAGACAATCGAAAGACACTACCAAGAACGCAAGAGGAACTAAGTTGCTTGAACTTTGCAACTCATTCGGTCTTCGTGTTATGAATGGTACAATCGATGGAGATTATCTGGGCGAATTTACGTTTATTGGAAAGCAAGGTAGTTCGGTTATCGACTATGGCCTCGAAGGTGGTGACTGGAGCTCACTGATTAAAAATTTTGAAGTAGAAAAAAAACCCTTTTCAGACCATTTGCCTGTAGTTGTATCATTCACTAATGGAGAAGAAGAAGATCAAGCATTGCGGGACCTACAACTTCTGAATAAACTTCGCTGGGTAAACGATTCTGCACCAATCTATAGAAGACAATTGGATATACTTCTGATGAATGAAGATAGCGATACTAGCTTAAACAAAATTGAACAGTGTATTAAAGGGGCATATCATCAGTCCATCAACAGCCGACGATTAAAAACTACTTTTAGAGAGAGATGGTTTGATAAAGAATGCATGCGTGCGAGAAGTCTTTCATACACATGGCTTAATGCATATTGACGATTCAATACTCTCTTTACGAAAGACCTATACATTGAATATAATCAGAAATTTAAAACACTCTGTCGAAGGAAGAAAAAAGATTATTTTGAAGACCAAGCGAAAAACTTGCAATGTGTAACAATTCGTCTGAGTTTTGGAACCTGGCACGCAAGCTTAATTGTACGAAGTATGTTATCGGTAGAGAACTGGATCCAAGCATGCTGAAATTACACTTTCAATAATTACTTAATCCAGCAACTCCAAATCAATTCCCAACTCACTACGCTCACCCTGGCTTCGAAAACAATATTCTGGACCTACCAATTTCGTGTGATGAAGTGTGTGCTTCGATAAATGAACAAAAGGATGGGAAGGCCGCAGCCTCTGACGGAATTCCGGCAGAATTTTACAGATATGGAACTGGGGAGCTGGTAGCGAATCTGACAGAAATATTCAACTACATTTTAGAGCATGGAACTATACCAGAGCAGTTTAAAGAAGCCCTGATCTTCCCGATATACAAAAAGGGTAGTACCGAAGATCCGACAAACTATAGAGGAATCTCGTTTCTGAATGCCTCTTATAAGATTTTTACTTCAATTCTGAATAAGCGCCTGAATAAATGGATAGATTTTAATAACCTTCTCAGTGAGTACCAAGCTGGCTTCAGATCGGGTTACTCCACTATAGACCACATCTTCGTTCTTCGCACGATTGCTGACTCCTTCATATCTAGAAATAAAAAATTATTCGCTTTCTTTGTGGATTTCAAGTCTGCTTTTGACACCGTCGGACGGTTCCTATTTTTTTGATTATTGTGCCTGGAACCCAGTGATTCTTGTTTCTGCGATAAGCTTTAGTATATACCATCTCATCCACTTCGAAATTCCGTTTCTTAGCACCGTATTGTCTGTTGAACTGATGATTCTGCTTTTCATTTGTGTAAATCGGCTTTTGTTTTGGTTTTAATAAATCCAGTGATGTTCTTAGCTTTCTGCCGATAAATGCTTCTGCTGGTGATTTGAAGTCGGAAACATTGCGGTTTGTTGTGGATCGATATGTTTGCAAAAATGTTTGTAGGTTCTCTGATCTGGTTCCCTTCTGCTTAAGTTTCTTAAGTGTTCTTATAAGCGTATCTACAAACCGCTCTGCCTCTCCGTTGGACTGGGGTGGTATGGGGCTGTTCGTAAATGCTGGATGCCTCGATTCTGCAAGAATCGTTGAAATTCAGAACTGGTGAATTGTGTCCCATTATCTGAGACAAGCTGTTGACAATCACCATAGCGAGAAAAGAATGCAGTCAGTTTGTTGATTATGGTAGATGATGATAAGTTGGGAAGTTGCAAGACTTCCAACCATTTCGAAAAGGAGTCCACAATGAGCAAATAGTAGACAACCTCACAAGGTCCTGCGATGTCAATATGGACCCGTTCCACCGCAGATGTTGTTATTGGCCATGACTGTAAAGTTGTTTTGACTGGAGACTTTGCTGCGAGGGCGCAAGCATGACATTGTTTAACAAAATAGGTTACATCTTTATCGATGCTGGGCCAATAAACATGGCATCTGGCAATGGTTTTCATCCTATCAATACCCGGATGACCTCGATGGAGCTGTTGCAGAATTCGCTTTTGAAACGAATCTGGAACTACGATACGGTCGTTGCACATCAAAACACCATCGATTACTTCTAGGCTCTCCCTTCTGCTGTAGTATGGAAACAATTCTGGTGAAGGGGGATATTTCCATCCAGAGTTCATAGACTCGATAACTGATCAAAGAATTTTGTTGCTCGTTGTAGCGTGCTGAACCATTTTGAAGTTGATAGGAAGCACTTTGATTGTTTCGAGCAAATGCGATGAAAAACCTTTTTCAAATCTCAAGAAGGCTATGACTGTTTCTTCTTCCAATTTTGATTTTGTGTCAATCAGACGCGATAGAACATCAGCAAAACCAAAATCATTTG
The DNA here is from genome assembly GCA_910595825.1 of Philhelius pedissequus. Taxonomy (NCBI): domain Eukaryota; kingdom Metazoa; phylum Arthropoda; class Insecta; order Diptera; family Syrphidae; genus Philhelius; species Philhelius pedissequus. The sequence continues at coordinate 174,982,454 of OU343160.1, read as the reverse complement.
TTGAGATGTACTGGATTTCAAAATCATACATCATTAAAATCAGTGCCCATCGCTGAAGTGTGTTTGCTTTGTACACTGGAATTCCCTTTTTGCTACCAAAGATTGAAAGGAGCGGCTTATGGTCAGTGAGAAGAAGAAATTTTCGACCAAAAATCATTGTATGAAATTTTTTTACGGCGAAAATGATTGCTGCGGCTTCCTTCTCGATCTGACTATACCTTGTCTCGGTTGGTGTCAAGGATCTGGCTGCATGAGCGATGATTTGCTGTTCCATCCGGAAAAATGTGAATGATACATTCACCTAGCCCAACGTTGGATGCATCAGCTGCTATTTTTATCGGTAAATTTGGATTGAAATGTGTATGCAAAAGGTCTGATGCGAGAATGCTTTTAAATTTCTGAAACGATTGTTGACATTCCTCTGACCATTCTAATTTAGCATTCTTCCGGAGCAAATTGTCCCATGGTGCTCGGATTTCTCGTATTTGCTTAACAAATTTGCCGTAATAGTTTACAGCCCCGAGGAAAGATCTGACCTCGGTAATGTTGGTCGGTGCTGACATCGTGATCATCCCATCCTCGTCGCCAATTGTTATGACCTTGGGTCATACAAGAAAATAAAAAAGAATACTTTTGAATTTACAAAATACTTATTTATTAATTAATTTAAAAATAGACTTCTTCGGTTAAGCCGCCAAATGCAAGGGAGGAAAAGACAATGCAATCAAGTATATATCTATAAGAGCAGATGGCGATTGCCCAGGGATGATCACTTGATATCCCAGTGCTGTCTAAGCAGTATAAATATCCTTGCTCCCAACAGTAAATTAGTTGAAACTTTACAGAAAAATAAAATGTTATATTTAACTTCTAACTCCCAACAGTTCTTTCATCTTCATGGCAATCGAATACTCCAAGGAGAAAGCATTGCCAGTAAAAGAAATATATGCATGGATTGTCTAGCATTTTCTGTGTTTCAAAACAACTCCCACTGGATGTAAGAATAGTGTGAGGCATACTCTTTTGCTAATATAACCTTTCGTAATATTAAACCTTTCCTGCTAACAATATTGTGCTTAATTTAGTTATACAAAATATGGAAACAATTTGCCGAAAGCGTTTACTTTCCGATGAATTTCTATATCAGAAACAAAGCAAAATGTTTATCAACCAAAATAGAATAGACCTACTTAACGATGAAAAAATGAAAAGAATTTATAGTAAGTACAATAAGTTAAGTTTTATTTGTTTAATGGATTGCCAGTATATTTGATGAGTTGTTACAAAAAAAAATTATTATTACATATTTACAAAAATCAATAAAAAACGTTTTTTTTTTTATCTCGAATACGAATTACCTTTTTGCAAATTGTACTTTTATTTAAAATCCGAAGTTTTAATCATACTTAATATTCTGTCTGTCTCTCTGTAGGTCGATATAAGTATGTATATCCATTTTTTCTACCAAATTATATTTCATTTCTACAGCATAATCTTTTCATAAGCAAAATATTTATTTGTACAAAGGACATATAATCTTTTAATTTCCATTTCAAAAATAATAAATTACGTACAAAACACAAATCATGTTAGTATTTTCTGATATCTACGTCACTGAATAGGTACCAACCAATATATATCTTTACAAATCAAATGAATATTATGTATATTAAAACTATCATATAAGATTTTATATGCATACATGTATCTACCTAACCATCACCATCCAACACTTTCATTATACATTAATATGTATCTACATATTTACATACCTAGGCTTCATATACATACATATTAATGTAATGTAGGTACATTTTACCATCCCAATTTACAGAATTAAAATCCATAACATAGATTTAAATATACATTTTTAGGTAGGTACCTAGTAACTATTTCCTGAAACATACAATAATTCTATTCATTATACTAAGAACTTACCTACATCGGCTTAAAACTTACCTACATCGGTTTTAAATTTACCTAATGATAATTGGACCTACATACTAACAGCGTCAAAGTTTAGTTACATTAAAGAAAACTCGAAATTTAAAACTAATAAATCGGCCCTATCACAGAATCCATCGCAATCGAAAATCTACTACGAATCCTGAAAAATATATTATAGCATCCATTAGTAGTCGGAAATCATAAAATCGGATTTCATAATCTCTAAATATTTACTGTTTGTTAAATTTTTATTTTACAGATAGTTTTTGTGTGAAATTTGCTGCGTGTGAATCAAATTTCTATGAAACTGCTTGCCTATGCCATGAAGCCTTGTGTTGTTTGATTCAGTTCAATGGAGAAATATCTGCTGCAGTCAATGAGACCGATGACAACACACAGATGATTCTGCCTCACAAACTGCAAGACACCACATCCAATATTTAAATAAAAGAGGATCAGATAATTAACATTGATTGTGTTCCTGGTAAAAATGTGATCTTATTCTATTCTTCATAATGTTCTATATATCTATGTGAGCAGCAAACTTATTTGTAATGAATAAAAATAATAATTTTAATTATTTTGTGTTGTGATTAATACAATATTTATATATATATATACATGTATATGATTCTTTGTTCATTTTCGGGAATGTTTGTTCAACTTCACCTTTAAAAAAACGGTCTAACTTTAAAAACACGAAAAAACTACTTTTAGATAGCATAGAAGCATAGAAGTAGTTTGGAAATGAGAGCTTTGCGTAAGTACTGATTTCAAGTTTTTTCTTGATATAGTATAAGTAGACATTTCTTGGATTTGCTACTTTGGACAAGCTGTCATTTCCAAAGCACTTGCTTGATCTCGATGATTTAAACTGCTGTGAGTTTTCATTTATGTCAACTTGTAAATTCTTAAAACCGTTTTCAATTCGAGCAAATATTTCAAAAAATTTGCATTTGAAAGTAATTTTGAAATTTTTCATTTTTTTTAAAACACGAAAAAACTACTTTTCGATAGCAATTTTTCGAAATAATTGTTTGATTATAAAATAATTACAAGCATTTAGAAGCTGAAGTTAAGTTACACTCAAAACAGTTGCAATCATCGAAATCAAGCAAGTAGTTTGGAAATAAGAGCTTTGCGTAAGTACTGATTTCAAGATTTTTCTTGATATAAGTAGAAATTTCTTGGATTTGCTACTTTAGACAAGCTGTCATTTCCAAAGCACTTGCTTGATCTCGATGATTGTAACTTTTCTAAGTGTTAATTTACCACAGCATAAGGCTATAATACTTACCTATGTGTCATTGAGACACACAACATTACATTCCCCTTGAAAAGAAAAGAATTTTTTTGAACACCCATAAAGAAAATGTAATCGAAAAAAAATTAAGTGTATCACAATTCTTAAGCTATATACATATATATATACATAAGGAAAACACTTTAAAATATTGAGCCCAATGTATTTAATTATAATATCTGGCAATAATGACTTCCTGCTGGGCTTCATTGTTTGTGTGGTCTGACCTTGTTGTTCGTCATGATTTGGAGATGAATGGCAGGCGCTGTTTATCCTACAAAATTAGAAGAAAAACAAATAATCAAAAAAACATCAAATTAGGTTTTTTTGTATTTAACGTATCTTATTTCTGGTTGACTGAATGCTGATCCACAGACAGACCAAAAATCTGCTTAGAAGCTACAGATACAGACCGAGGTGTTTCGGTCAATATGTGCATATCGATCTCGTTCATGAGATTGCCACTCACGATATATTTCTTCCAAAAAGATAATATGGCTACTTTCTCAGCGATTCCTTCTTTCAGTTTATCGATATCTCTGAAAGTTTATAAGAAAAACATCGATTAGATATGAATTTGCACTTGCAAAATAAAGGTTTACTTACTCTGTCATTTTGCTGGGGAAATTGTTTCCGGAGCTTTTGATGTACCAAGACATGTCCTGTCGAAGAATAGATTCCAAGAAAAGCTTTCTAATGCGACGGATCTAAGAAAATATATATACGACCACAGACAATCCAGTCGCTGCTGTACCCGCCACTACTAATAGCTCATTGTATTGTTGTTTCTCTTTTCATAGACGAGACACTTCATGTGGCAGCGAATCGCTTATTCGTGAGATTTCACATTGTGTCCGCCAATGTGAAGACTCCTTTTCTAAATAACCATTTCGATCTTCACTTTTTGTTGATGGATTGGCTTTTGTGTAAAGTGGAGTGTTAGTGGTATCACTCCCAGATGGACTAAGTACGTCTTCACTCCCAAACTAAAAAAAAAACCACAAAACAATTATAGAAAACAAGAAACAATTGAGTTTGGTTTCTGAATTTCCAATCCAAGATATACCTTTTGATGTACGCTTTCCATCGGATCTTCGTCATTGTGGCTAAATCTTTATCAAACAAACATAACAAAACAATTTTTTTTATAGTTATATATATTTCTTCCATTGAAATAAAGAATAATTAAATAAATATGAAACAAAACTTACCAAATGTGAAAAAAAACTATTGATTATGTTTTGGTAATTAGAAATGTCAGATAGACTTTTGACAAACCAACAACAATCATTCTTATAAGAAGTTTTTTTTATAATACAAATTCTATATACTACTGAATTACATCAGCCAAGTAGAAGACTTAGCACTATAATATTTGGACTTGTTGAATTATTGATTCAAAATAGCTTTTAACGGCCTTTAGTCCAACCAAAATTGGCGTTTCGCCCCGGCGATCTCACATGGACTCATCAGTTGACTAGTGAGGACCTTTGTCAATACGCAATTTTTGCCAAGTTCAGTTCATCTAACATAGATTTTGTGAAGAACATCTAGTGTGAACTATATCCAACAAGACTAGAATTCCTAATCATTAAATTGGAATTTTTTGTTTTTTGCCCATGGCCTGGCATTATTTATATAAGAAGTTTTTTTTATAATACAAATTCTATATACTACTGAATTACATCAGCCAAGTAGAAGACTTAGCACTATAATATTTGGACTTGTTGAATTATTGATTCATAATTTGTATTATAAAAAAAACTTCTTATATAAATAATGCCAGGCCATGGGCAAAAAACAAAAAATTCCAATTTAATGATTAGGAATTCTAGTCTTCTTGAATATAGTTCACACTAGATGTTCTTCACGAAATCTATGTTAGATGAACTGAACTTGGCAAAAATTGCGTATTGACAAAGGTCCTCACTAGTCAACTGATGAGTCCATGTGAGATCGCCGGGACGAAACGCCAATTTTTGTTGGACTAAAGGCCGTTAAAAGCTATTTTGAATCAACAATCATTCTTCTTTGTGAACTCGCAGCGATCGGACGTGTGCGCATAAAGTTTTGATTTTATGACAACTTAAATTCTAGAATGGAGGCAAATATAGTGCCTCAAAATGTTCCTCCTGATACTGGACAGGCTGTAGAATTTACTTTACCTTCCCAATATTTTGGTGAGGCCGAAAAAGATAAAATTGTGCAAGAAGTTGAAGACTATTTGTTTGCGGGAGACTCCAATATAAATAACCAAAATATAATGGTTAATGAAGAGATGGATGTGTCTCACTCTGTTGGTAAAACAGAGAGGATCATAGTTCCCCATCGCAAATTTCTACCGCTCAGCAACAGTTTGGTTACTGGCTCTATGAAAAAAAGCACCGTTACCGGTGAAGCGTCCCCGACGCCAATTTTTCCATTTGAAACTCAATCCAACGTAATAAGGCTTTTATCCAATGATAAGGAGAATTACTCCAAAATTGTAAGAAAACGGCACCAAGCATCTTCTTTCAGTGCCCCAAAAAAAATTGCAATGGATGTCTCTAAGAATGAGAACAGATTTGCCATTTTGGATGATGAAACCGACCAGGACAACCCTACGCTAAAGCCGAACGACTCGGCCGCTTATAACAGGAACAATACAACCAACACGCCAGCTGGTAGCAGCAAGAATTTCCATAGCAACCACAACAGCAGCAGCAAGGGGATAAACAACAGCAGCAATTTGCAAGACAACCTAAAGCAGAACGTGGAAAAGGGTACGGATACGTGGTGTCCCCCTAAATTTACAAAGGGTATATCTTCAAAAACAATTATGGATATTGTAAGTAGTGCCAATATTACTCGTAGTTTAGATAATATAAGATTTGACTGTACAGGTTTTGGTAAATCAAAAATTTTTGTGAAGGATTTGGGACTTCATCGTCAACTAATTGAAATATTTAAATCATCAAAAATAGATGCTTTTTCCTTCACTCCAAAGGAACAAAGAAAAATTAATGTTGTCCTTAAGGGCAACTTCTCCCCTTCTGACATCAGGGCTGAATTGTCCAAACTTGACTCCTCACTGAGGGTTGAAGTAAAAACATTCGAGACTAGAGAAAACGGTATTATTTCTATGTACTGTGGAGGATAGGGAGAGCTTGGTAAAAATTAAATCCTTCAGATATATATTGAGGCACAGGGTTCATTGGGACTCAGTTAGGGGCACTTGTGCCAAACAGTGCTATATGTGCCAGAGGTTTGGGCATGTTTCCTCTTTTTGCGCATACGCGCTCAGATGCGTTAAATGTCTAAAGGAACATGAGGTGGGTAAGTGTGAGCTCGTAGAAAAGAACGAAAATACTACGGCTTCGTGTGAGAATTGCGGTGCGGTTGGGCATCCTGCCAATTATAAAGGTTGCCCAAAATGGGCTGAGTTCTTGAAAAAGAAAGTTGCAATTAAACCTTACGATAAAAAACGCGGTTATAGTGGTTTTAAAAACTCTATAATAACTCCTCCCAAAAACTTGCCTCGCGAGGGTTTTTGAAAAAGAAATTTGCAATTAAACCTTACGATAAAAAAAAGGTTATTGTGGTTTTAAAAACTCTATAATACTTCGACTTCTATAATACCCCAACAAAAAGTTCAGATTCGGGGAACTCCATTTCGGATTTCTTAAATGAAACCAAAAAATGTTTGGTCTTTCTTTTGTAGACCTTTTTTCTAAAATCAAAACCTTTTGGACCAACTACTCTAAGCTTGAGGCTTCTCAAAAGCCTTCATATTTTTCCTAGCCTCTCTCTGCCTATGAATCTCAGTTTAGTTACGTCGAATGTCAACTCTTTCTCTAGAGACAAACATATTGAGGTTGAGCATCTATTATCAGATATTCAACCTTTTGCCTTACTTATACAAGAAACTTGCTTTAAAAAACATTCCAATCTAAGAATCAATAACAACTATGATTTCATTGGCAACAATACAGGAAGAGGTACAGGCATCCTGACTAAAAACTCCTTAAAATATTTTCAAAAGCATTTTAATAATAACATCTTATCTGCAACAATTGCGCGTATTCCTTTAACCGTCTCTAACTCATAAAAACACTTGATCTAGTTTCGCTATACATCCCTTGTAACTCTGGATCCAGTCTGATTTCCGCCCTGGAAGATCTCTTGAACTGTGTTTGCGGCTACGACTTTATAATCATTGGTGGTAACTTTAATTCACGCCAAGACTTTTCTCTACTGGATGAGGATGAATGTTTCCTGCCCCCTTTTTATCAAAAAAACTATTGCCTCTAATTACAGAGGATGAACTCCCATTTCTTAAATTATGAATAACAAATTAACTTAAAATGAATTGAATTCTTTATCAAGTATGAAAATTTAAAAAGGAAAAAAAAAATAATTAACATTAACAACACAGAGTTTCTACTCTCACATATCTAATGAAACAATTAATGCATAACAAATAAATTAAAAAAAAAATATTTAAATCGAATTTACCTCAAAAGTTTTTAAATTGATTCGATAAAATTATTACAAAAATATTATCTGTTATTACAATTCTACCTTAACAACCTATCTACATTTACAAAACATAAATAAAAACATAAATAACCTAATGTAGCTTCTGACAGCTTAAGATTTAACTTGGTATAAACTATTGTCTCTACTCTAACTTATAAGTAGTATCATATACTACGTTTATATGGAGAATTGAAACGGTATTGAATCAGGATTTAGGTCTTTGTATACTTGCATCGGATTAAAATAGGATTACTCGATCCGATCCCACTAGAAGAGCTGAATCGAATTGAAAATGTACTTATATACCTGAATCGAGGAATTGAAGAATCGAATTCACATCTGATTCTTGGTGTTTGTGTGCACCAATAGTGTTTTTTTGTGTTCAGTGGGTTTCCGTTTTCTTTGTATTTTTTCTGTTGCATGTTTTTGTTGTTTATTCTGTAAACTCAAATTGTCACTTCGATTCCATTTTAATTCAATCTTCCGATCCCAAGAGGCCATATACCTGAATCGAAATCTCAATTCGATTCGATTCGATTCCTCAAATCACTAATATAAACGGGGTAATAGATGATTTCGCTCGACACGTACACAAAAGGTGTTTGGCAGAGTCGAGTTCAAAAAAAAAACTCAATAAAAAATACATCCATACATACAAACCAACAGCAAAAAAAATTATCTGTCAGTTTGAGCAAAAGGGTTTTTTAATCCACCACGGTAGGAAAAAATGAGTAATTTAAGAGTTTTCTCTTACTCACCTCAAAAAAACTTTGCGGGTTTTAAAGGCAAGCGGGGTACGAGTCGCGCCTCTATGTAATTATTTTCACTATATACCTGGTCAGGAATTGTACAGGCGAAATTTTATCTTGGGTGACACGTCTTAATGTTTGTCGGCGAAATTGTGCCCTAAATTTGTTAAATGTCGTATTGTCAGAGCAGTAGGGAAAATAATTATGAGCTAGAGAATTTAGCGGGGAAGAAAATAGGAATATTCCATGCCAAGGATATTAAGCAATAGTAACACTAAAGAACATATAAATCTGTGTTACTACATTTATTTCGGGGATACAACTACAAAATATGTGATATTAATGTTTGTTGGCTTAGGCACCAGTTATAGCTTTCATTGAAACTCATCATTGAAAACTTTGACTATCATTTCTGAGGCACTTAAACAAATAAAATTGATGTCGTTTTCGTACCAAAATAAAGGTAATAAGATATATAATATTTTTTGTCAAAAAAATATTTAATTTACTCTACCACTTTCTTGTAAATTCACTTTTAATTTTTCAATGATGGAAAGCGTTTTCAATGATCATTCAATGATCATTGAAAACTCAAAAGTGAATTCACAAGAAAGTGGTAGAGTAAATTAAATATTTTTTTGACAAAAAATATTATATATCTTATTACCTTTATTTTGGTACCAAAACGACATCAATTTTATTTGTTTAAGTGCCTCAGAATTGATAGTCAAAGTTTTCAATGATGAGTTTCAATGAAAGCTATAACTGGCGCCTTACGTTCAACCCCTATTCTGACCTGATCCCTGGCATGCAAGTTTTCATTTCTAGTCATTTCTGCGATATTTTAATTATTTATTTATTAGAGTTTTGTTTATTATAGTTTATTTATTTCTTTATTATAGATATTTATTTATTAGAGTATTATAGTATTTATTTTATTTATTTATTCAATTTATTTATTTGTTAATTTATTTATCAGAGTTTATTTATTTATTTACTTGAATCCAGTGTCAATAGTGATTGTTTTTTTTATTAGTATTTACTTTGATTAATCATGGCTTCGTTTTAATTATTTATTTATTACTGTTTGCCATTCATGTATTGATTCTTCTTAGACAGTATCTCGTGAAGGAAAAATCGTTTTATTATGTATAGTATAGTTTTTTTTATATTTGGTTCAATGTAGGTATAAATTATATTTTTTTTGTTCAGTGCAGGGACGTTTATGTTGTTAAATTAACGTTTTTTTTTTGGTTGTTATATTGCAAAAGTTCACATAAATAGGTATATGAGGGATGGAAGACTGATAATGCATGCCCGGGTGGTAACCAGAATCGTTCAAGAGAAGTCATTTCGTGCAAAAGAATCTTTATACCGGTCAACCTTCCATAAAAAAAAATGAAAATATTGCGAGCATGGTCGATTACCGAATATCTCTGAATACCGAAATCCGTATATATAATGTGAAATAACCTAACGTGCAATAAAAATTTAATTAACTCTCTGATACCTATGTTGTCCGTTTTCGTGTATATTCTGTGTAATGGTAATAGTCAAATACTATATACCTGCAAACGTCCTACACCTTCACTGAATCCAAATTACTTCAGGCCATTTCTTAGAGGAAATAGATGCTTTGAAGAAAAAATTATTTTAAGTAAAGCGACAACCTCTACTTGGTATACCCAATGTTAAAAAAAAGGTGTTATTAAGTTTTTACTGGAAGCACGGATATGCCTACATAATCGAAAATAATAAGTCTGACTACATGAATAAAATAGGTGGGTAGGTAGATAAATTAGAACTAATTGCCCGGCTGTCGGGTGGGTTTCTTCCCCACATTTTATATTTTTTAAGGCCGCCTGTCACCATCTTTGGTATACCTAATGTATTCCCAAATCCGGAGGTTTGTTAAGGCAGCCCTGGAACAGCGAGACTACTCGCCTTGGCCGCGCACATGACTCGCCCTGGGGCGCATTCTTTCGTGCATAAGGAACTGTGGCAGGAGCAACCACCGGCTGTAAGCATCAGCGTAGCTGATATGCTTAGCCGCACACAAAAAACTTATTAAAACAAAAGGAAATGTAAGGCTTCTAACTTACCGATTTGATGTTATTTTTTTTGTTGCTTTTTGTTAAGCAAGGATAATTATACTGCTTAGGCAGCACTGGAATATTAAGTGATCATCCCTGGGCAATCGCCATCTGCTCTAATAGATATATATTTGATGGCATGGTCTTTTCCTCCCTTGCATTTGGCGGCTTAACCGAAGAAGCCTATTTTAAATTAATTAATAAATAAGTATTTTGGAAATTCAAAAGTATTTTATTTTATTTTCTTGTATGACCCAAGGTCATAACAATTGGCGACGAGGACAAAAGTAACAATTAGCAACAAGCATAACAATCAACGACGTGAATTGATATAATTTCATTGTCAACGCCATTTTGTTTTTCTTCAAACATGTCGACTTCAAACGAGAAAAAAATTCTCGAATTATTAGATATTAAATCTAAGATCTTGCAATCACTCATAACAGGAGGACAATCATCGTCTCTACAGAATGAAAAACCAGGGTTTCCTATGGATACGTTAGCAAACAGCAACTCAGAATGTTGCTACGATCCAGCAAATAGAATTCTTTTTCAATCATGGTATTGTCGACACGAGGACATTTTCAAAGTTGACGGCAAACACCTGGATGACGCTTAAAAAGTTAGGTTGTTGATGCGAAAACTAAATCCAATCGCTCACGAGAAATATGCATCATACATCCTTCCGAAAAATTCCCGAGACATTTCATTTGCAGAAACAGTCGAAACCCTCAAGATTTTGTTTGGTGCTCTAGAATTACTCTTCAGTGCTCGTTTTCGCTGCTTGCAGACAATCAAAAATCCATCAGAAGATTTTACCACATATGCAGCTAGGGTAAACAAATCATGCGAAGATTTCAAGCTAAGTAAGCTGAAAGCTAATCAGTTCAAGTGCTTGGTTTTCGTCACAGGACTGCAATCATCTGAAGACGCAGACATTAGAACCAAGCTCCTTTCAGCGTTGGAGGACAACACAAATGTGGATTTGAGTAAGCTGTTGTCAGATTTACACAACTTCAAGAATCTTAAAAAGGACACAGCACTCATTGAAAATTCGTCAACACCAATTCCGACAGTCAATGTTGTAAAAAAGGAAAAACATTTCCAAAGTTACTCCAAGCCCAAGCACCAGCAATAAAGTAAGCAACAAAATAGCCAACCAAAAACACCATGTTGGGTTTGCGGTCATATGCATTTTGCAAAAGATTGCGATTTTAAAAACCATAAATGCAACCAATGTGGACGAACTGAACACAAGGAAGGCTACTGCAATTGTTTTTCGAAGAAGGAAAAACAAAATGACAATTCCTTCGAAAAAAATAAGTCGGGCCAAAAGAAATTTACACCGCGCAACAAGTCAATCGAAGTCAACACCATCAACCATGTCCAAAGAAGGAAGTTTTTAGCAGTCGAAATTCGCTTCAATCATCAACGCGAGACGTACCCACTCAAACTTCAAATCGATACTGGGTCAGACATCAGTATGATAGACGTCACCACATGGCGGAAGCTTGGTCAGCTGGGTAAATCTCTAAAAGGAACTCGCGGAAAAAGTGCCCGCCTTAACAACATCAATTTGATTGCTGAATTTGAATGCGAAGTTCATCTTAAACGGGAAGTTAAATCCTGTAAACTGTATGTTTCAAATATTAATTCTCTCAATGTTTTAGGTACAGATATGTGCGAGATTTTCGGGTTGTGGAATCAACCAATGAACATCGTATGTGGTCGGATCACTCAACCGACTATCGACGAGCGAAATGCATCCATTGCTAGCATTAAACAAAAGTACGTCGAATTGTTCAAAGCCGATTCCTCTGTCTGTACCAAAACAGAAATAGAACTTCATCTCAAGCCTAATACAAAGCCAATATTCAGAGCAAAGCGTCCAGTGTCATATTCAGTGCTCCCACTCATCGAAGCAGAATTGCAAATTCTCAAGATCGCAATATCATCACCCCCGCAGACTACTCTGATTGGGCAGCACCCATTGTAGTCGTTCATAAGGCATCGGGTGGAGTGCGCATTTGCGGAGACTACTCCTCAGGCTAAACCAATCATTAGAGCCTCATCAATATCCGCTCCCATTGCCTGTAGACATCTTCGCAAAAATAGCAAACAGACCATTTTATACCCACATCGATTTGGCAGACGCGTATCTTCAAGTTGCAGTCGCACCAGAATCAAGAAAGCTCCTCACAATCAACACGCACAAAGGATGTTTACCTTCAACTAGCTTGCACCTGGCGTCAAGTCAGCACCAGGGGCTTTCCAGCAGCTAATGGATTCAATGTTTGCAGGTGTCGACGGTGTTGCAGCTTACCTCGATGACATCCAAGGACTGGCAGGACCACTTAAACAACTTGAATTCAGTGATGCAACGTCTCATGGAGTACAATTTTCGAATCAAAATCGAAAAATGTTCATTTTTTGTACCAGAAGTGAAATATCTTGGACACATATGTAGTTGACAAAAATGGCTTACGTCCAGACCCAGCCAAAATCGACAAGATAATCACGATGCCAGCACCGACCAACATTACCGAAGTTAGATCTTTCCTCGGGGCTGTAAACTATTACGGCAAATTTGTTAAGCAAATACGAGAAATCCAAGAGCCATTGGACAATTTGCTGCGGAAGAATGCTAAATTAGAATGGAATGTCAACAATCCTTTCTGAAATTTAAAAGTTCTCGCATCAGACCTTTTGTTTAGACATTTCAATCCAAATTTACCGATAAAAGTAGCAGCTGATGCATCCAACGTTGGGCTAGGTGCATGTATCATGCACATTTTTCCGGATGGAACAGAAAAAGTCATCGCTCATGCAGCCAGATCTTTGACACCAACCGAGACTAGAAATAGTCACATTGAGAAGGAAGCCGCAGCAATCATTTTCGTATGATTTTGAAATCCAGTACATCTCAACAAATGATTTTGGTTTTGCTGATGTTCTATCGCGTCTGATTGACACAAAATCAAAATAGGAAGAAGAAACTGTCATAGCCTGCTTGAGATTTGAAAAAGATTTTTCATCGCATTTGCTCGAAACAATCAAAGTGCTTCCTGTCAACTTCAAAATGGTTCAGTACGCTACAACGAGCAACAAAATTCTTCGATCAGTTATCGAGTCTATGAACTCCGGATGGAAATATCCCCCTCCACCAGAATTTTTTCCATACTACAGCAGAAGGGAGAGCCTAGAAGTAATCGATGGTGTTTTGATGTTCAACGACCTTATCGTAGTTCCAGATTCTTTTCAAAACCGAATTTTGAAACAGCTCCATCGAGGTCATCCGGGCATAGATATGATGAAAACCATTGCCAGATGCCATGTTTATTGGCCCAGCATCGATAAAGATGTAACCTATTTTGTTAAACAATGTCATGCTTGCGCCCTCGCAGCAAAGTCTCCAGTCAAAACAACTTTACAGTCATGGCCAATAAAAACATCTGCGGTGGAACGGGTCCATATTGACATCGCAGGACCTTGTGAGGTTGTCTACTATTTGCTCATTGTGGACTCCTTTTCGAAATGGTTGGAAGTCTTGCAACTTCCCAACTTATCATCATCTACCATAATCAACAAACTGACTGCATTCTTTTCTCGATATGGTAAATGTCAACAGCTTGTGTCAGATAATGGGACACAATTCACCAGTTCTGAATTTCAACGATTCTTGGAGAATCGAGGCATCCAGCATCTACGAACAGCCCCATACCACCCCAGTCCAACGGAGAGGTAGAGCGGTTTGTAGATACGCTTAAAAGAACACTTAAGAAACTTAAGCAGAAGGGAACCAGATCAGAGAACCTACAAACATTTTTGCAAACATATCGATCCACACCAAACCGCAATGTTTTCGACTTCAAATCACCAGCAGAAGCATTTATCGGCAGAAAGTTAGAACATCACTGAATTTATTCAAACCAAATCAACAAAAGCCGATTTATACAAATGAAAAGCAGAATCATCAGTTCAACAGACAATACGGTGCTAAGAAACGGAATTTCGAAGTGGTTGAGATGGTATATACTAAAGTTTATCGCAGAAACAAGAATCACTGGGTTGCAGGCACAATAATCAAAAATAGGAACCGTCTGTTACAATATTCTTGTCAACGATGAAAATAAGAACAGACTTATTCGTTCACATACGAACCAAATAAGGTCTAGATTCTCTGAAGCAAAAGAGCAACCAACTACCAACACATTCCTTGATTTGATGGATTTATTTCAAGACAAACCAATATCGACTCAACATGATTCCGATCCACAAACTGAAAATGGAAATTTTAACGGATCAGTCCTTGATTCATCGGACAATATCGAAGATGCATTGGAATCAAGTTCAGAAACATCAGAGCTACATGGATTTCCTTCACCAAGTTCAGCTTCAAAAGCTCAAAGGGTTTCTTCCAGGGGAAGAAATATTCAACCACCTGGTTGGATTGAGGATTGTGACCTCTTTTAAGAAAGGGAGGTGTTGAGAGCAGGGATAATTATATTGCTTAGGCAGCACTGGAATATCAAGTGATCATCCCTGGACAATCGCCATCTGCTCTAATAGATATATACTTGATTGCATGGTCTTTTCCTCCCTTGCATTTGGCGGCTTAACCGAAGAAGTCTATTTTAAATTAATTAATAAAAAAGTATTTTGTAAATTCAAAAGTATTTTATTTTATTTTCTTGTATGACCCAAGGTCATAACACTTTTTATGCACTCCCTATTTTATTAAAAAAAAAAGGTTAAAAACATTAAGCAAATGCCGGCCAAATATCGTTAGCATTCGATAACAATAATGTTTTTTTTGGCATTTGATTTGGTGTTGTCAAAGAAAGGTTTGGTAATGAGATAGCCGTATGGGGTAGAATACACTGTGGGGAGAATAATGTTATTAATATTTTGATGAAAAGGGGGGGAGCGACCTAAAGAGAAGGCTCCTCCATACTGGTGCCGCTAACCCCAAACGGGTCTCATATACCTTACCTAAACAACGGATAGTGGTTTTGTTTTGTCCGAATAATTTCGAAAATCGGTTGGTTGGTTATGTAATGTATGGAAGGGGAACAGTCTTTTTCGTTTCCAAAGGAATAGTGGTATCTTCGGTTGGAGGGAGTTTTCAAAAAAAGAAAATAAAAGAACAAAATACAAATTGCGTGATAAATTCGTTTGTTTAATTGTGCGAAATGTGGTGACCGTTGCCTTAAATTTGTTTGGTTATAGGTTTTTTTTTGTACGCAAGCAGGTGGATTTTTCTTCATTTTTGGAGTTTTTTTTTTGAATATTTTTGGAAGGAGTTTGTGCTACGAGTGACGGTCGATTTTTTCTCGCAACTTAGATCTTATGTTTTTTAAGGTTCTGAGCGAAAATTCGGCGTACATCGACAAGAACAAAGTCGGTGCCGCCATTATAAGTATTTTTTTTGTTTTGGATAAAATGCTGCATCCGACCGGCCAATAGTCAAACCAAAAAGATGGTGTACCAACTACCGCCAGCGTGAAATTTTACAGAAACCGAGGAAGTGGATAAGTACCACCATTTATTTTTTTGTACAAATAAACGAACATATATTTTACATCACCATTGTGACTTAAACACAAACCCCTAAGCGCAAGCCAGAAATTAGCGAAGGCAGAACCCTTTTCTTTTAAATTTCGAACACCACTTGTTCCGAATTGTGGAACTTGTAGTAATTGTAGACTGCATACGTTTACTCAGCGCACCAACCAACGGACATTCGCAAGCCGAAACAGCACGAACGCTATCCGGCGGTTATTTTAATTTAGTTGGTCGTTGGCAAAATTCAAATCTTAAATAGTTTTCTCTTTTTTAAAATATTGTTTTTTTTTTATTGTTACGATTAACTTTAGGAAGTAGGCAATTGTGCGGGCCGACACGGTCATCGTTGAAGTACGAAGTCGACCGGTCCTCCGACTGTTTGCTTCTTTATTGGCTTAAAACTTTTCCGTACTACTACTGCAGGCTTATAGGCGGCCACACCCTTAAGAGCGCTCCGTAGGCACCGGCCAGGGACGAAGTGTCCGTAAATCAATTATCGGTGGAGGCTAAGTCCGGCCCAATCATTAATGGTCGAGTGGATGCTTGCGGGTAGTGGGAACCTCTTTTGGCCAAAAACCTAAAGCTGTTCCAACCCAAGTGAGGCGCAAAGGCCCGCCGACGTTATCGGCCGAGCTTGCCTTCCGCTATTGTTTGCGTTTTATATGAACGGAGCAAGGTAGTGCCTACAGCAAGGGTTAGCGATTGGGGAGTCTGATGCGAAATCGGCCCCCAGACTCCAGGAGTGGATAGGCTAAGCCATCATTTTAAAAACACCTAAAACCGCGTCGATGAGTGGTAGCCAAACTAAAAGGGATTGATTTGAACGATTTGGCATGAAGATATGTTTTGTGACGAGGTGAGATCTGACGGAGGGACAAGATCCCCCCTATATCCGGCGAGCTAAGCCGTGCGACGCCAGCATGCCACTGTTCAGGCCGTTAGACATTCGGACCCTTCCGCTTCCCATCTTATCCACATCCCTGCATCCTACCCATACCACGCCCCGGGCCGCATCCAGTGTCTTCATTACACATTAATTAATTAAAATACAAATATGAGAGTAAAACACGTTTTGTTACTATGTCAAAAGCCCAGAAGTTTCACCAACCGGAAAAAGAATGCGTCGTCCCTCTAACTATCTTGTAGTTTCAATCTTGATGTTGGCATGATTGTTCATCATCAGGGGTGTCAGAGATTTCGTATTTCCAGGGTTGTCAACAAATACACATAAGCACATAGCTTAAAACCTTCTTCTCGCCCATAACTTTCAAACAAAAAAAGTATATTGAAAATGGTGTAATGCCAACTGAGTTCATTAGCTTCATACGTTTTTGACAACATTTTTATATATATAGAGATTTTCCATAGATAATACACATGTATTGCGATTACATATATTATTTTGCCGACTTCGAATTGGCAAGATTACACTGAATTTTATATTATTTTTGTGCTTTACAGTTTAAAAAATGAGTCCACTCAACAAAGACCATTACGATTTCATTAAAAAAAAATAACTAAAATATAAGAACTTAAAACTAGTTACGATAAAGAGAAACAGTCATCTCGTTTCTCTTGTCTTGAAACACAAAAATGTGTGCAATTACGAATTGGAATACATAAGCGTATGTACATCTTATTTTTCGTCAGTTAGAGCGAGAGCTCAATACTTTACATCTTTCGTTTGAATGAGAGGGCGATATCCCGGTGGTTATATGATGATAGCGATCTTCTAGTTGTTGGGTGGTGAGATGACTAGAACTGTTGTTTCTCCAATTATCGGTTCGGTTACTGTATAACGGGCCTCTGCAGCTTGTGTCCATTATGGGATTCGATATAAGCGATTAAAATGATGCTTCTAATTTCTGGGAAAACGCGACGTCCCTATCCGAATGCTGTGTTCATGTGCTCGACTACACACGTGGATGTCGTCCGTTGGACTCCCTCTCCATATTACAATTTCCCTGGTGTTGTCAACTTAGTACAACATGACAATTAAATAACAATTGCACTATTTAATGCGTATTTTGTATGCTGACACAACTTTTAATTTAGTTAATTTTATTAAACTATTTTTTTTTATCTCGTTTACTTCTACGGACGGAAAAACACGTCCGCTCACGACGGGAGCCAGAAGCCAACCTCGCTTAGCATTCATGTTGTATCAACGTTTTGACAGCTTTTTCAAAAACAACTCAAATGTCAAACAAAAACAAGTAATTTTCGGTGTGAACGCTCTACTCGTTTTGTTAAACGAAAAGGGTAAACGAGTTGGGTGTGAATACGCTATAAACTTGTCTTGAAATATATTTAAGACACCCGTGAGAACTTCTGAAAACGAGGACTGAGCCTCACCGACGTTACGGTCGTTTCCAGATCCTTTTTGGTATCCTCCTTCTGCAAAGAAGCGCAAACATGCACTTATCTTTAGAATAGGAGGAATACCAAGACTTTTTGATTCTGGAAATGAACTTGCTGTCAAAAGCTGTCAAAATTTTCAAAGAAATGTATTCGAAGTTTTTTTTTTTAGGTTGGTTGTATTTCTTTCCCGAAATTCCGATGGTGATTCTTGATAAGGAGAAAGTCTGGGAAAGAAAATCTACTCCCCGGGAAATTCCTAGATTACCGATAGGGCTTATTATGATAGCACTGTACAGAAGCAATATAAAAAAAACGCTAGAAAACAAATTGTTCAAAAAAACCTACTTAAATTATATCCAAATTATAATTTTGATTTCAGAAATTCAGCGTTAAAAATATTTATAGTTGTATGGAGACAAGGGTTTGCCAGTCTAGGAAAACTAACATTTCAGCATTATTTTATGTTCGACTTGAGTTTTTTTCAACTAATGTACATTATGCATGTTATTTAGATAGGTACATATTTAAAAATAAAAATAATTAAACTATAGAAACAAAAAAGGAACTATACAAATAAATTATACTAGCAGGATTTTTGGCTGCCAACTGGCAGACCAAACTGTTATGCAATTATAACTAATGCTACTAGTCCAGCAACAGTACAAACTAATCATGCATCAGTGGCAAACTTATGTCGATTTCGTTTCAATAATTAGGATTCGCTACTAAAACCAATACTTTTTGGCTTTGAAAAGAACGATTACGGACCGAATCTCTTTTTGGGACTGTGTGTTGATTGGCAGCTCTAAAAAAAAACAAATCTTCAATTCGTTAAAACATCATTATTTCGTTTTAATTTCCCGATTCCGACGCGGGGAGTTCCTAAACCCACTTGCACTTTTTTAATATTTGTTTCCAAGAAGTTTTTTTAATTTTTAATATATTAATTTACTTTTTCTGTACACTGCCACAAACTAAAAATTAATTCACAACACAACAATTGAGAAACGTCAAAACAAATATTGTAGTGTGTGTACGAATCTGTGCACAAATCCGTTTTGAATCCGTCTCCAAAAAGAGATTCAATACGGATCTGTTTTTCCAGAAAAATATTGGTTTTAATTTGAAACGAATTTGATTTTCAGAAAAAAATTGACGGCGGATCGACGGCAAGTCGATGTTTTTGTTGAAACGAAATCGCCATTAATAGTTCTACTCGATTTTCTTTATATATGTAATTTATAGTCGGGTTCTAGAAAATAAATCTTAGAACAATTGGCAGGATTGCCAAGTAAAATGTGTTTTATCAAATACTGAGGAATCTAAATAGATACGTTTCACTATTTGACGAATTTTAAAGTGTGAGGGGAAACCCAAAATATTGCCGTTTGGTAAAACATCATGACAGCATAACCATCAACTTTTTTTTTAAATCTATCTTTTATTGTTTTTTCATCGGATAGACCTTTCACAGTCGTCTGGAGAACAACAAATTATAAACGAAGTGGCTCACTATGTACAATGTTCTTTATACATCGTACCCAACCATATGGCGCTTTCCAATGCACTCGCCAATATAGAACCAGAAGCATACCTCCATTGTTACCAAAGCATTTAACGATGCCTCTCGCACTGTAACATTTTTCCATGCACCATTGCGGGCGCCGTTAACGAGTCGACTAAGGCCTTGACGAATAACAAGGACGTCGGAAGGAGTTGGTGGCGTAAGTTCCACTTTAGCGTATTTCAGAAAAACGTCCAATTGTGGTCTGGCTTGAACCATAATCCCTGCAAAAAATTGTAAATTGATAAATTACATAACAGTTAGGTGGTTAGGTAGAAGAATGAACTTACTATTTACAATACCGGATCCCTTAGTAGTAATATTAGCCATTTTGGATTTAATGTTTCTATCGACTTTTTCCTTAAATTTACCTTTATTTTCAATATTTAAATAAATTGCTCCTTTCGTTCACAGAATTGGGTAAAAACAGCCACCGAAAAAATTACTGCTCGAATTTAATGAAATTACCAGTGCGATTATTTCAAGAATCAAAGAAAACAGTTTATATTGAGTTTGAATCAGGATTGAATCGGGATTTAGTTGCTTGTATACTTCAACCGAGCTATAATCAGATTAGTCGATTAGATCCAAGAAATTTTTAACTCATTTACGACACTTTATTTTCGATTTATTTTGTAGACGTTTCAGAGAAAAAAAATCTGACAGCAAAAGCAATTGTTTTGTTTCCAATAGGCGTTTTTCTTTTTTTTCGTTCAGAGCAGAGCACCGAACAGAGTTCGAACACATTATGCACTGAACTTGCCCCAAACATAGCGAGCTCTTAACACTGATACGTTTTTTTAAACACACTTGAACCACTCAAATCAGAATACATTTTCATTTTAACCATAAAAAGCAATATAACACAAAACCTACACTTTTAGGAACACACAGCCACACCATATACAGGAAATCAACAAGCGTTCAACTTCTTTAGCCAACTTAATTGTACCTGATTATATTTTCAAATCTATCAAAACATCGATTTTGGCACGGATCTCTATAATACACTGGATAGTGTATTCCCTACTAATTATAATGGCCTTTTCGATTGGCCGTCCAGAACTGTTCTTACCCCCACAAAATGACAGTTGTTACTGTAAACAGAACAGAAAACGATTCTGGATTTCAATTCAGAATCGAAAACAAAATCACTAACACACTCACATAATCAAGATGTCAAAATCATGGCGTTGACTTGTTTTGTGTAATTTCGATGTGTTTATTGAATTTAAATTATTTTTCTGGTAAAATAACATAAAAAGAAGCAAGTTAATTATTATTGGTACAACAAAATGTGTATATAAACTGAAATGTGTTTGGGAATTTTTTAGCCCATGTGATTTTTTTAAAATTTAGTTTTCACCAACACTCATTCACATACAATCCAGAATCAGTAAATTTTTTTCCGTGCTTTTTATTGGAGGAACGTGTTCCGGACGGCCAGTCGAAAAGGCCATAACAGTTTTTTTTGACTCCAATTGAATTTAACAGTAGCACCAATGCAATTGCCTATCTCGTGTTTAAATAGAAAGAAAAAAAGGGACAGTCAACTGCCTTTTTCAATGTTTTCGTTTTCAACAAACAAAAAATGACGTAAACAATTTATTTTTAATGTGGTCGATTGAATAGAAATCAAATAAGTGAAATTTAAATAAATATCAATTGAAAATAAATATTGATTTTAAACATTCAAATAAATAAAAGTAAGAAGTCATTATTTATTGATTTAGAACTTTGAAAATGTATTTTTCGTTTGGAAGAAGGCTGTTTGGTAATTGATTTTAAGCAAAAAAGTTAAAATTCTTCAACTTAATTTGCCTTTGAATAATAGCTGCGTTTTATTATCTACGGGTCTGGGTCTGGGTTATTTTTTAGCACGTATTACAAAAACAACACGAGATCCAGGATTCTATCGGGGTTTCTATCTGGGTTTCCAAATATTAGTATTAAGTTAACGAACAGAGGGCTAATTTTCTTCTTACATGTTGTCACTACTGAGAAAAAAAGAAACAAAAATAGTCAAATGTCAACAAAAAATAAAACAGTCCCAGGCGCCAGACAATATGGATGCAAATGAAAATAAATCGTAAGTACTTTGTATTTAATTAAATGTTTTTCAAATAGTATTTTATTATAGAAAACGAAGAATCTGGACAAAGGAGGAAACTATTGGATTCCTACACGCATATTCCAAGAGGTAGGCGGAATTTCTCAATAAACATATATATTTCCTTTTCTGTTTATATCTTTGGCAGACCCCTTTTAAATGAGTTTTGAAAACGCTCTGAGGACTTGTGGCGATCTTAGTAAACAAGAATAAATATTCGTTAATAATATTTAAATATGTGGTTTTTAAGTGTGTACCTATTAGAGGCAAAACTATGCAGCTGTTTAGCCGAAAGTGCGTTTTAAAATCCTGGTCCGAGTATGCAGCTATAATAATTTCAAAGTCTTGAATTCTTTCGTGACTTTGGGTTCCCACGTCAACGGAGGAGGAATTACTACTGCTGGTTGAGTAACTGGATGAACTAAATTCCCAATCACTACCAGGGCTGTCGTATAAAAACTGTGTAAAAGCTTTAATTAATTTATTTTATTTATTAAATGTTATTAATTTAAACTTACATCCACTACGCCTGAAATCATTTTTTTTCTGTGTCAACAAAAGAAACGTCAAAAGGTAAAACTACCAACCATATAAAGTATAATTTTTTCTTAACCCAGATCGTTTTAATTTTACGGGGTGAACCATGTGGGTTATGAGCGATAATAAAAGGCGGCTAATATAATCAAGTGCTTTATACCACAAATAAGCCATACTAAGATCGGAAACCTTCGTACGTTTCCCCCCCAAAAGCCATTTGTTTACATTGGTTTATTTGTACATTTAGCACCCTATCCACGAAAACAAAAACAAATTACTAGGGCTGTGTTATCTGTGGCTATAAGAAGAGGAACAGAAAAGATTCTTGTGTGCGCTTTTATCAATATGTCTATTGGAACAGGAACAGAAAAGTTACTTGTGTGCGTGTTTCAGCTTATAGGCAAATGTCAAATGAAAGAAGAGGTTTCCGGTCCTTACATTATTAGTTTATGCTTTATACAATGTGACTTTTTGAGAAAGTTGTTGAATTAAAATTGCACGCTGGTGAAAATAAATTTGTGGTGAGAGATTTCGTATACATGAAATAACAGTTGGCTGCTCTAAAAAAACGAAATCACTAAACTGATGTTCGTTTATAATTAAATGCAATTTGACCATCTCTTAAGATGATTAAAAGTAAATTTCAGGTGCTACGTTTTCCGTTGAGTCCATTTTAAGGTATGTACCTCCAGTAAATTGTAAATTCCCAAGCTATTCTTATCCAGCCAAACAAAATATAATGCACGACTGGATCATACTTATTTGCTCGTGGAGCTAACAACTTCAATGTACCTAAACATTGACACTGTTTAGTAGGTGGGTAGTCTATTTATGCAGGTTTAGAGCGGATGAGGAGGAGGTGAAGTCGAAGCAAACTGCTGGAGGAGTTGGTCGAAATCTTGCTGAAGGAATCTACAATCTCTATGGTTCAGCGCACTCCATTTCTACTATTGGAAATGACGAGATGGGAAAAAGTTTTCTGAACTTAACACCAACGCCCTTGTCCGCTGGAATTTTTCAAGATCCAAATAGTTTCACGTCTCTCTGTTCTGTGATATTTGATAAATATGGAGACTGTAAAATAATCATGGGAAATATGGAAATCCATCGATCTATCAGTCCAGAGCTCATTTTGAAAAACGAAAACATTTTGTCTCGAACACCTCTCATTGTTATGGATGCTAATTTACCGTTGCAAACAATGGAAACCATCTTAAAAATAGCTCGTAAGCCCAAGAAGCCCGGGTTCTTTGAAACAACTGACATGAAGATAGCTGCTAAACCGTTTAGTCTTCTAAGAGAACTTTGGCAACAAATTAAATTCATCTCACCAAATCTTTATAAATTAGTTGATATATCACAAGCTTTAACAGGAAAATCATTCTCTCCCAGCGACAAAAATTCCGTTGATTCCGTTTGCCAAAACAGTTCTCAAAGCAGTTCATGAACATTTTCATTGCATTTTACTTACCTTGGGCGCTCATGTAGTTATTGTTGATCGAAGAAAAACCCAGCCATTACTAGACATTACTGCGGACCATACCACTGTTAAACGTTCCATTCGTTTTTATCCCACAGACGAGATTAAAAATCTTGTTAATGTGTCAGGAGCTGGTGATAGTTTTTCGAGTGGTTTCAATGCAAATATGTTACTTGGAAAAACTGAGGAAGAATGTATTTCACTAGGATTATATGCTGCTAAGAAAGCCCTGCAGTCAAATGATGCTGTTCCCAAGGACTATTTTAACAAGGAACCTATTTTAGATTCGTCCATGTGGAAAGATATATAGATGGACTTATAATTTATTTGTCTAGATTATAAAAATAAAAGTTTTATTTTTCTACCTTGATTCTTAGTACATATAATGACTTGTCGATTGAATGATTCATAGTTATCCACAAAAGTATATTCAAATCTAGAACATGGATTTTATTAAAGTAAGTTAAGAAAGAAATATGTACCTACATATATTGATAAAACATATATATGTACTTATGATAATGAAAATGAAGGATGTAGGTGGATAGTTAATTTACGTGCAATATGCATACCTAAGATTCATCTACAATAGGTCTGTTTCTTTACTTTTTGTGTAAATTTTGGAAAAAGAAAAAAGCCAACATCTAAGAAGCAGTGATCTCTATAGAGATCAGTGCTAAGAAGAGGTATTCTTATTTTATGTTTTTTCGCCGGTAGGTCAGAACTCTTATTAAATTATTTATAGTCGATTCGTGACGATGCACGGATGCAAGAAACAGGACAAACGAAGCACCAAAGCAAAATATGAAAATTTCAATTTCTTTTTTCGCATGAAATTTCTTTTGGCTGGCCACTTCTAAATTACTAGCTTGAATTTTACTTCGAAGCCCGAATTTAATTTTCATAATATAGATAATATATTTAACTCTTTTTCCTTTTTAAAGCGATTCAATTCAAAGTAAAAACAATGGTTCGAGTATGTAAATATTGTAACAAAAACAAAAACGTGGGAGTGAAGGCAAAACACGTCATGGGTGAGATATACATTCTTACGTAAAATTGGTAGAATTCATAATGTCTTTAAATTTAAATTATATTATTAATAAATATAAAATCTTAACCACGGGTCATATCTAGCTAGTGGAAGTTTCTGCCGCCTATTTCTAAGAATTAAAAATGCGAAATTTGTTGTGCTTATCTCCGCTGCCTACTCGCAGAAGTTGAACATGTTCAACTTAACATTGGTTTCAGAAGCGGTTGGTAAGCAGCTGAATGTGACTCGTTTTTAAGTTGCATTCTTTGATCGTTGTTGAATAACATTTTTTTTATAGATTTCCACTCAAAGACACGGGGTTGTTAAAACTTTGGAAAGTTCCTAGTTTTCTTTTAACAAAGAATAGTAGGACTTGTTGCGACCATTTTAAAAAAGACTGTTTTAAACTGACCACGCGGGAGAGAGTTTTGAACCCTGGAAGTGTGCCAACGCTCTTCTTTTTGGAACAAAAGAAGTGCTGCTGTTACTGCAATGTAACAAAAGACAGGAATTTCCCTTCGGAAGTAAGAAGTACTTTAAAGAACATACATAGTAACACATACTTACATCTTACAGATTTCCTTAAATAAGCCGAATTTATTACATAAATGGTTGCTGCCAATAAATAATCAGAACTTTATTCCTGACGAAGACACCTTGCTTTGCAGTGACCATTTTGAAGATTCCTGTTTTCAGAAGTGTCAAACCAGGACAACTTTATTCCTTAAAGATAATGCTGTTCCATCAATTTTTCCTAAAGGTATTTTTTAATTATAAAATAATTTTGTAATTGTGATAAACGTTTTTTTGTTGATGTTGTTTTCGTCATAAAATGGCAGGGAAGACTGACATTAAATATTGCCATTATAATGGAGTCATGTAAATCCAAAATGATGCCATTTCGAAAATTATGGAACACCGCGAGGAAGAATGAACTTGCTCATTCTTTAATGACTGATTGACATTATAAATCAAATAGTCATTATTTTACCCCGTGTAAATGCTTATCATTATTGATTTGAGCTTACCATTATTTTGCCAGTTTAATAGCATGAATAAATGGTAATTTGTCATCCGGCATTACTCTGAAAGAAACTGGGGAACAATATCTTGAAATGGAACATGCAGATCAACTAAATACTAAAATAGAAGATAATATTGCCAACTGTGAGGAATTGGAAGAAGTTCAAATGCTGTAGGTAAAATTATTCATTATTATAGGTACAATATATATGATTTAATGACCAATTTGAAGATTAATAATATGAGTTAAACTATAATTTTCCGTCGGCTTATTTGGTCACTTTATATTTTGCAATGAAACTATTTAGTTACATAAACTTTCCTAGGGATAAAATCCTATTATCACTAATATAATTATAGATACATACATACACACATAATGTACATCACAGACTTCTTTTTTTTTGTGATAAGTTTGTTTAGATAACATTTTTCAAGAATTTCAAAACTTTCATGAGTTTCTAGAAATTCAAGATTTTCAAGAAATTTAAGTAAATCCAGATTTTAAAGCTATTCAAGATTTTCAAGAAATAGAAATTCAAAAAATCAAGACTTTGAAGTAAATCAAAATTTCAGTGAAAATCAAGACTTACAAGATTTTCAAGAAAATCAAATTTTTGAAGTAATTGTATAAAATCACGATTTACAAGATTTTCAAGAAATTCAAAAAATTAAGGAAATTCAAACAGCTGTAAGCCATGATCATACGTATGCATTTACACCCAAAACTTTAAGAAAACAAGTATCATATTTAAAGCAAAAACTAAAAAAAAAACCAGCGAAAATGCAAGACCCAAAAGCGACGCATAAATAGACTTAATATTAGAATGAAGTCTTTAAAAAACTTAACTAAATACCTTAAGAAGAGGAATTCAATTCCAGAGTCAGGTTTAACGAGCTTAAATTCAATTGCTAACACGGATATAGGGGGACTTTTTAAAAGATTTTTGAAGAATAGGGAAAATGTCGTTGATGAAATTTACATTTCAAGTAAAAGTAGATTTAAGGCAAGTTCATCCACTAACGGTTTAGGGATTATTAGGGAAATGTATCCATAAGCTCTGCGTTCTTTCACCATGATAGTGCATTTTTATTCACCCAAAGCCTATAACTTTCTTAGGCAAACATTTTGTCGCGCTTTACCCGACCCGAGTACATTGCGATCTTGGTACTCATCTATTGATGGTGAACCTGGTTTCACAACAGAAAGTTTCGAAGCACTTAAAAGTCGCCGATGCAGCTGCAACAAACAAAAAAGTTATATGTAGCCTAATGCTTGACGAAATAGCAATTAAAGCTGGGCTTTAATTGCTATTTCTACCTACATTTTAATACGAAATAATTCTGATGTACATACGAGTAGTTCAAAAAATACATTTAAAAAAATTTGTGTTCAGTTAATTGTAGTGTTTTAAAAAAATGGCACTACTAGAGGTACCAAAAGTAACAATTTTTTTCCAAAACAAAAATTAATAAAATGTTCCCTCTTGCTTCATTAATGAACTGATTTTTAAAAAAAATCGTTGTAGCCGTTTTCGAGAAAAACAAGTTTTTTTATTTTTGGCCAGAAAAAAATGTATGGGAGATACTGTAATTTGTCTTCTTAAAAAAAATTAAAAAAACGTGTGGGCATATTACCGAACAAACAATACATACCAAGATTGAAGCAAATCCATGACCCACCTTTTTGGCGTTCTCTATGGTCGTAATGTCATGTTTGATTGTTAGATTTTCTTGTTTGCACAAATCCATAACTTGCCTTATAGTACCTATAATCGCAAGTAAAAATGTTGCTTTGTGAAGTTAAAGTTAGTGCGTGATGTGCAGAAAAAAGTGGAATTGGAAATTGGTGTTGTGGTTATCTGGTCATACACTACGGTGCACTCAAAACTTGTGAACTTAAATCCAAAACAACCCTCTATAAACCCCACCCTAAATCCTTTAACTGGCCAAGCATGGGGTTGCAGGGGGCAGCATGACCCCATAAGCTTTCATACATAAATTTTAAATACGAATTTCGTTGTTAATAATGTAGAATTTCCTTTTTTTAAATGGAATTAACATCGAACGGAATGGAAATAACGTCGACAAAAAAATTCCTTGTACACTGAGTTATAACCATTTTTGTAGAAAATAAAGTCGATTAAAAAAAATTGCTAATATTTCCATTTTTTTTTGTGAAATAAAACCGGTTCGACCTTATTGCTATCTACCTTATTTTACGGCACCGATCACAATGGACGAATAGACCCCATATACATAACAGTCTCTGAGCTGTACACGCCTCTTCAAACCTAGCCAATCCTAAACTAACCATTCAAAGATTTGTAAGAATCGTCAATAATTAACTTACTTCGGTTATTGCATTGCAACGACGCACGATTTTTATTCATTGGTTTGTTAAGCTATTCGCGACCTTGGCCTATATGTGATTTGATGCTTAACTTTCTGTCTCATAAAGACCAAATAATGCTCAAAGCTAATTCAGGGCTCGGCTTTGTAAAGCTATGGGCAAAAGAATTGTCTAGCCCCTATGTGACCCGCTCGCTCTACATTACCTTTGTTCGGCCCCCCCTTGAGTACGCATCTTAGGTATACTCCCCTAATCATGACGTGCACATATCGAGAATCGAAAGCATCCAACGACGTTTCCTTCGATTTTCCATTCGAGGCCCACGTGGCATGATCCCATGATCTATGAAGAACGCTTTAAGTTAATTAACCTGAAAACTCTGAAAGAACGTTCTCTTTGTTCATCAACTTCTATCAGTTTTTTTGACTGTCCAGACCTCTATAACTCCATATTTTTTTACACTAACTTACGTTCTTTTAAAAATCCTCGCCTCTTCTATCTACCTATCTAGCACATCTCCTATGGATCGAATGAGGTCATGCTCTTAAGTTGCGAGGTGGTATTTCGTACGAAAATTGTTTTGATTTTAATCTTACCAGCACCAGTCTTAAACTCTATCCCTTACTTAGTTAGGTTAGGTTAACTTATCGTGGTTTAAATAAAGCCGAATAACCCACCAGAATGAGTTTCAAGATTTCGGCAACGTTAAGTCTGAACGAAACCTGTAATTTGCATGACATCCAAGAATGATATACAAGCGGATTTTTTAACTGGTGAATAAAAACTGGAAAGGAAGATACTGCAAATTACAGAATTATGGTTACATCATAATATGTACAAAATATAAAGTTTTGCTAATTATAACCTACTCTAGATCAAAGCAATTATTTAACTTTTTAAGGCCTGTAGTAATTCTACAGAAACAATAACACTTCCTTTCCAGAGTGTAATTGAGAGAAGTTTTCGTTCAGAATTTTCCATTATTTTATTGATGGTTCTCACACTCGGTAAAAACTATTCATCTGTTTTCAAAACAAGAAAATGATGAGAAAAATTATATAAAGAGTATATTCAACCTTTTTCCCTATTAATTTCTGAAAAGAAACTTGGCTAGTGAGATCACAGTTTGAATGTACATACATTTTTTTAAGGGATGACTATCCAGATAACCCTCCCCCTTCTCTTGCCCCGACTATTTAAAAACAAACTACAATTAAAATTAACATCCATTTAAAAATCAATTTCTCCAATAGCAATTTAGTCCAGTAACTTTAATCAGACCAAAAACATAATATTAAGAAAAGAGCCAAGTTCTTCCATATAAAAAGCTAAATGTAACAAGTAAGCGAAAAAGTAGTCAGAACTTGGCGTACTTTTAGTTGTGACTACTTTTTACGGCTGACTTCTCACATAGAGGTTTTTTTGGCAAAGAACTTGTCTCTTTTAATATGTTTAAACATTATTTTGGTCTGATCTCACTGCTTTTTGCAAAGATTTAAATGCAATATTTGTTCAGCATGCGATGATGTATTTGTTGCAATTTTAATCGCATTTCTTCAATGAAGATAGGTAGTGATTTTATAGATGCATGTATAATTTCAAAATGACAATAAGCAGACACTTCGAATGAAAAACTTTAGATTTTCTATTTTTAGCTTTGTATATATGTACATACATCAAGCTCCAGTCTGTCAGTGAGTGAGTCAGTCAAATAGTTACGGTTTTTGCAGTCTTATATCGCGGGAACCACTAAGCTAAAGAATTGAGATTTGGTGAGTGACCTTATCCTGGTGAACTGAGCAAATGCTGCGAGTTTGAAGTTTCTGACTTTATTGGTAGCTACTGATGTTAGAGGAGGGGTCGAAAATAGTCTGAGTTTGATCACTGTAAAAAGGGTGTAGTGCCAGAACTTGTCTGGGTATTATCGTGCCCTTTGATATCCCTAAAACTTGAATTCGAAAGTTATTTTCTTCAAATCGGCATTAACAAAAGTGTTTATAACTAATACACACCGTTGTTCAGCAAGATGTTCTTTCTTTTAAGCTTTTTTTTCATCCACGTCTTTAGTATGTACTTACTCTCTGGAAATATGAAACATCAAGTCAAAATATTTGTCATAGTTCACTAACAAATGTTTCAACTTTAATAAAAAAGTATAATATATAAAATTCTTTTCGCATAAATTTTGCTTGGAGTATGTTATTTGCATTGTATGCTATGTGTAGAGGGGTATCATGGCAGCAGCAACCATACGACTTTCTGCGTTTAAAAAGTTAAACGTTGCACAAGCCTATAAGAAAAAATCTTTACTGAACCAGCAATAAATATATTTATGGAATTATACCTGTTCAATGGTCAAAATCACAACATTAATTTTGTATTTTCCCATAAATTCTATAATTTTCATAGGCAGCTGTGGTGTGACTAAAACATCTATTTTCGGTTCCAATGCATAAAATATGTTGAAGCTATCTTCATTTATATCTTTAAACGTACTTATATCCCATGATAACACTCATCTAAATGTGGACAATTGCTATTAATGAAATTACATCGTTTTACAATGATTTACCTTGGAAATATGGCAATGGGTCCCAATATAACCATATCGTTGTTCAATCGGAATCCAAACTGGCTAAATCCATTGATCATAAGTCCCAAATCGTTTTCCTTATTTAGAATGTTGACTTTAGTTTTGCCATCGGCTTCATATGCAGATCCATAGCTTCTAACCAATGACGGAATAGGTGTTGTTTTAAGCCGTTTTCTGAAGAGAGCTGTCTTGCTTCCTATTCCAGACAGAACCCGCAATGCACGAAAAACAAACTGTTCTATTAAAAACAATTCTTTTTGTTTGTGAATTATAAAAAAATCTCGAAAGTTTCTGTTATTTAACTAAAGACATATTGCAAACTTACATATTTGTTTTTTATTTTTATATTGAACAATGATCTGACGGGCCTGCAATTTTGTAGGAATGCAAATCACCTGGAAAACCTTCGTTTTTGACTCTGCAATATTCGCTCGATTGCAAAAACAACAGTGCTTCCATTACCTATGGCTGTATTTTGATTAACCCATTGATCCACCGCTTTAAAGGCTGACATCTTCTTTGCTTTGTTAAGAGACATTTTCCCTAATTGAGATTTCAAATTAGAAGTAGTAATAAGGAATACACACTAATTGTTTAAAATAAATATTAACATACAATGCATTTTGCATTATATATTATTATATATTATATCCAAACTGTTGAAGCGACACATTAGAAACAATCAAAAATATATAATTAGTATGGCTTTTTTTTATGAAGAAAAAGGCGTACTTCCATTTTTTGTTTCTTTGTGTTGAAAATTGGTGTGAAAATTTTATTTTTTTTTTTGAAGAAGGTGCCCTTGCTATGTTTCATGTTTGATTAAAATAAACATTTTTAACATAAACTAATAAATAAAGACCCGAAACCATAAACTAATAATGTAAGGACCGGAAACCTCTGCTTTCATTTGACATTTGCCTACAAGCTGAAACACGCAAACAAGTAACTTTTCCGTTCCTCTTCCAATAGACCCATTGATAAAAACGCACACAAGAATATTTTCTGTTCCTCTTCCTATAGACCCTTAGACAACACAGCCCTAGTAATTTGTTTTTGTTTTGCTTTTCGATTTCCCATCTATTCATGGATAGAGTTTCAATGCTACAAATACAACAATGTAAAGAAATAGGTTTTGGAGGGTGAAACGTACGAAGGTTTCCAATCCTTATTATGGCTTATTTGTGCCCGAAACCTCTGCTTTAATTTGACATTTGCCGACAAGCTGAAACACGCATACTTGTAACTTTTCCGTTCCTCTTCCAATAGACACATTGATACAAACGCACACAACAATCTTTTCTGTTCCTCTTCCTTTTGACATATATGTAGATAACACGGGAACTCTACGTTTTATGGAAAACCAGTTCACAGTGTCACGTTTCACCGCCGATTTTCTAGTACATTTATCTAAAACTTTTATTTGGGAGCGACATTAGCCACTACCCTTAATATTTTGAAAAGTATTAGGGCGTACTTTTTTAAAAATATTTTATTTTTTGAATTATTTTTTAGATTTCTTATAAAAATATTCTTTTCCTTTAGGTGGCGGAAAGTATTTAAGCAGTTGTGATTGCAGAGGAATCTTCAGTTCTTATTAGAACTCCGTAGAGGTAACAGCTCTTAGAGAGATATAAATAGATTATTGTCTTTTATTGAGTGATGGTAGTTAGGAACAGGACTTGGACGACGTTTCGGACGTGGTGAATGGCCTTTGTCTCGTGAACTCTTAAGGTGGCTTTTGAGCGTATTAAAAAAATGTACTCATAAAATGCAAAATTGAGATGATCTTAAGTTGAAAAACGCTTAAAATGGGTTTGAAGCGTTTAAAAAAAATCTTGCTTGGACCATGTAAACTAAATGAAATTTGAAAAAAAATATTTTATTTTCGCCTAAAAAGGCTTTTAAGCGCTTAAACAATCCCAAAATTCCCTTAGAACGCTTAATTGGAAGCGTCCTAACCAAACCCTCAGCCGCAATCCATCTTGCTGCTTTTTAAGCGTGAGAGCAGTTTCCCTTACGCTTAAAAAACGCCTAAGCGCTATCACCTACCTACCATGAAATTCCGCAACCTTTTTATATCTCCTGGGAGGTCTTGTCTCCACAGATTATTATGCACCTCAACAAATATTTTGTAATTGCCTGTAAGAGAAATATTTAAATCTACAAGAACTTTGTATACACCCAGACCCAACCAAACCCCAAATCCTATAATAGGCCCCAGCAGGGGGTTGCAGGGGGGCAACATGCCCCCCCCCCCCATACGCGCCGTGCTTTTTGCACCAAATAAATTTTATATAGCATTTAAATACAAAACAGTGACGATTTTCAGGTCTCTAAGAAGGTTTTTTTCAGATGCAAACGGGATTTGAATTGATAGATAAATTAAAAAATATTTCGATTTTGAAAAATTATTTGTGAGTCCATATGCAAAGTTCTTAAGTTAAAAAAATTGCTTACGCTCAAACTGGACATCACCCCAAATCCTATAATAGGCCTAAGCAGGGGGGTTGCAGGGGGGCAACATGCCCCCCCTCCCCCTACGCACCGAGCTTTCTGTACGCCGTGAACTTCAAACTTAAACAAAAATCAAATACAATTTGATTTCTTTTAGTTTCCAGCTAAGCTTAATATGAAACTAAATTTTAAATTGTTCTAAGCGTATCTAATATCTCTTTACAAATGTTTGGTCGTCCTGAAAAGGACGGATTGGTAAATTAATAAAAATAATATTAATTTAAGTATAACTGATATTAATATCCGATGCCACATTTTGTAAAAAGGCCGTTTTGTCGGTGGTCGATCTACTTCTTAACACATTCTGCAGTCTTTCATATTTTCTTTGCGTTTTGATTATGTTCGGAGGCTCTCCTCGCTGAATTTTCTCTATGGAAAATTTTGCCATTACGGTTTCCTTGGCAAGGTCCCCAATTAGCTTATACAACCCAGCATGCTTTTGACCGACTGCAAGTTTTAATCGGCGATGCCAAGCTTCCACGCACACAGAACAGCGTACGCACTACTTGTTGACGCGGCTCCCGTCGTCTAGAATGTTGGGTCATATCGCGGCCCATTTCTTTCGTCGCCAATATAATTTTTCTTAAGTCATCTCGCAATCGTTTTTCCCTCTTCATATTGCAAATTGGTAAAGAATTCGTCGAAATATGAACTCACCTCCTTCGCCGGAACAAAAGCGAGAGTTTTAGTCATGCGAATATCCACCGCAAATTCTTCAACATCTCCATATTTTGCCGCCAGTCCCAGAGCTTGCACTTTTCGATAAATTATTTGGCCGAAGTGAAATAGGCACCAATGGCATTCAGCTTGTTGAAAAAAGCCTGACGCGAAAGTTATAATTGAATAATTGAATAATTGTTCGAAATGTGAAATTATAATGTCCGGCAGTAAATGGATATTATAGTTGCAGGCACAATATAGAAGCTGAAGCCAAAACTCTTCATATGCTTCCATTGACTTACTGCTCATAAGGCAGTAAGCCAATGGCACAACGATGCCATCAAAAAACCCATGCACAGAGAAGAGCTATCCCATTACAGTCGGAACCACAACAAAAGTCCCGTCCAGCAGCCAGCACTTTGCTTGGGAAAGGAGTAACAAAGTGCTCCTTGTTCCCAATAAAATGTTTTTCCCGGTTGAATACATAGTTTCGGCGAGCACAAATAATTCGCCATCTATATATTTTATATTCTCGAGCATACAAATTTCTTCTAGGGTTTCTGGCTCTCTTATGTGTCTGGCTCGCACCCTGAAAATCTTCATTTTCTGTGCCTTTTATGAAGGTAGATGCGGACAGCATATGGGTTGGACTCTTACTTTCGTATCCCTTATTATACGGCTTGGCGGAAGAGCTCCCTCTGCTGTTTGTTTGAGATAAACATTTGCATCCGAAACCTCCTTTTCGTATGCTAGTCCAGCATGGCTATGGTTTCCTACCATTTTTATTATTTCATAGTTTTCACCGTTTTCTTATTGCGTGCATCCTACCTTGCAATACATCGTTTTCTGTTCGGCCCAGCGCCACAATGCTTTATCATCATTTTCCTTCTCCAAATGGTATAAATATCCATTTTTTTCCAATTTTGGCTTTCCGCGCTTTGAATATGTTATCTGAAAATCGAAAAAAAAGAATTAGATAAGTTGTTATACAATTGTCACTGCAAAATTATAATCACGGACAAAATTAAAAACAAATTGATCTATCTCTGGCTGTTTTATTTTTTTACTTACATTTGCTATATTTAATTCCATTTTTGTATATCTAGCTATTCACTTTTCACTGATTAACTTTTTCACTTCTTTACTTTTTCACTGTTAACACTGTGACCCTTTTTTAAAAATCGACCGAATTAATTAGTCACGGTTTTGAAGTTTTGAGAATCAATTAGTAGTAACTATACAAGAATTACTTATTTTAGCCAATATTTTAACAAAAATTAAAAACAAATTAACATTAGTTTTATTTTTAGCAGAACTGTATGAAACATTTTTTTCCTTTTCCTAATCTGTCTTTATAATTTCATGAGGCACAAAAATCAAAAATTATGAAAATGCCCAAATATTATTGTTTTTACTTGTTATTCCAAGAATTGTTACAAAAATTTGCAATTATTGCATCACCACTGTCCAGGACGAAATATTCTTGCAATATTTTGCATGTATGCCAACAAACGTCTGGGTTAGTCAGAATCTTAAGCGTTTTGTTGAAACTTGATAAAACTTTTCTTAGAAATTAACTAAGATGTCAAAATGAATTATAAATATTTTAATTTACCCCTTTACGATCCTGTTTAGTCCTTAAAAATCCCTTAAAACTTTGAAAACAGCTCAAAAGGTGCATTTAGCTATATGGCGAATCTACATGTATTATATATGTATATGGCAAATACACGATCTTTCTAAAAATATTTAATATTTTAAAATCACTCAAGACACTGAGCATTTTGGAAAAATATATTAAGTCTTCTTTAAGTCCTTTGTCATGCCAGGACTTAAAAATAAAAGAAAACAAAAATAAACATTTTAAATTTAATTCTTCTAAAAACTACAATATATATTATTCAAAATTGCTTAGAAAGCCCTTTAAGCTGTTTATTTTTTTATATTTTGAAAACGCTTAACGTGGCTTTTAAGCGTAAAAAATATCAATATCGATTTTAGGCTTTAAAATAGCCGTTATTTTGAAAAAAAGGCCAAAAAAAATCAATTTATATTTCTTATATACTTATATGTATTCTTAAAAGAACAATTATTTCCTGCATCCATGACAAGATAGATCGCATCCGATCCGCCAACACAAATTGTTCTTACCAACATTCAATAAACCACACAACTTCCACTTACGAAAACTACACTTCACTTTTCACTACACCGAACAACTTAGAATAATAAGAAACGTACCTATTTATATCTCTTTAAATTCAGAGGTCCGGCCTCCACTGAGTTCTAATAAGAACTGAAGAAATTACAAAATATTCCTCCTATTATACTGTTCTGCTGGTACGTTTTCTTTAAATCAGGGAAGTCGTCTGCGTACTAGGAAAGCTTCGTTCATGTTGATTCTCATGCAATCGAGTGACCAAATTTATGGGAAGCAACAATTTATACAGGGCCGGTATAACGCATTGAATTCGTATTGAAAAAGTAGAATTGCGCGGTGAAACGTGGCACGGTAAAACGTGCCGCGATAAAACGTAGCCAACCCAGATAACACAGCCCTAGTAATTTATTTTTGTTTTGTTTTTCGCATTCCCATCTATTCATGGATAGGGTGCTAAATGTACAAATACAACAATGTAAACAAATGGGTTTTGGGGGTGAAACGTACGAAGGTTTCCGATCTTAGTATGGCTTATTTGTGATTTTTAATTTAATTAAATTCAAGCATAGGCAACCATCTCGAAATGTCTCTTTTACCAACAGAAACATTTTGAAGCCCAGCTCTAATTGCTATTTCGTCAAGCATTAGGCTACATATAACTTTTTTGTTTGCTGCAGCAGCTTCGGCGACTTTTAATTTAAGTGCTTTGAAACTTTCTGTTGTGAAACCAGGTTCACCATCAATAGATGAGTACCAAGATCGCAATGTACTCGGGTCGGGTAAAGCGCGACAAAATGTTTGCCTAAGAAAGTTATAGGCTTTGGGTGAATAAAAATGCACTGTCATGGAGAAAGAACGCAAAGCTTGCGGATGAACTTGCCTTGAATCTACTTTTACTTGAAATGCAAATTTCATCACCTACATTTTCCCTATTCTTGAATTTTTTTTTTTAAAGTTCCCCTATATCCGTGTTAGCAATTGAATTTAAGCACGTTAAGCCCGACTCTGGAATTGAATTCCTTTTCTTAAGGTCTCTAGTTAAGTCTTTTAAAGACTTCATTCTAATATTAAGTCTATTTATGCGTCGATTTTGGGTCTTGCATTTTCGCAGGGTTTTTTGTAGTTTTTCCTTAAAATACGATACTTGTTTTCTTAAAGTTTTGGGTGTAAATACTTACGTATGATCATGGTTTACAGCTGTTTGAATTTCCTTAATTTTTTGATTTGCTTGAAAATCTTGTAAATCGTGATTTTTCTCAATTACTTCAAAAATTGATTTTCTTGAAAATCTTGTACGTCTTGATTTTCACTGAAATTTTGATTTACTTCAAAGTCTTGATTTTCTCGAATATCTATGTCTTGAAAATCTTGAATTGCTTTAAAATCTGGATTAACTTGAATTTCTTGAAAATCTTGAATTTCTAGAAAATCATGAAAGTTTTGAAATTCTTGAAAAATTTTATCTAAACAAACTTATCAAAAAAAAGAAATCTGTGATGTACATTATGTGTGTATGTATGTATCTATAATTATATTAGTGAAAATAGGATTTTTTCCCTAGGAAAGTTTATGTAACTAAATAGTTTCATTGCAAAATATAAATATAAATAAGCCGACGGGAAATCCTAGTTTAACCCATATTATTAATCTTCAAATTGGTCATTAAATCATATACATTGTAAATATAGTAATGAATAATTTTACCTGACTCAAACAACATTTGATCTTCTTCCAATTCCTCACAGTTGGCAATATTATCTTCTATTTTAGTATTTAGTTAATCTGCATGTTCCATTTCAAGATATTGTTCCCCAGTTTCTTCCAGAGTAAAGGAAAAAATAATATTTAATGACGAAACATCAACAAAAAAACGTTTATCACAATTACAAAATTATTTTATAATTAAAAAATTGCTTTAGGAAAAATTATCTTTAAGGAATAAGGTTGTCCTGGTTTGACACTTCTGAAAACAGGAATCCTCAAAATGGTCACTGCAAAGCAAAGTGTCTTCGTCAGGAATAAAGTTCTGGATATTTATTGCCAGCAACCATTTATGCAATAAATTCGGCTTATTTAAAGGAAATCTGTAAGATGTTAGTATGTGTTACTATGTATGTTCTTTAAAGTACTTCTTACTTCCGAAGTGAAATTCCTGGTTTGCTGTCTTTTGTTACATTGCAGTAACAGCAGCACTTCTTTTGTTCCAAAAAGAGCGTTGGCACACTTCCAGCGTTCAAAACTATCCCCCGTTTGGTCAGTTTATAAAACTCTTTTTTAAAATGGTCGGAACAAATCTTACTATTCTTTGTTCAAACAAAAGTGGGAACTTTCCAAAGCTTTAACAACCCCGTGTCTTTGAGTGGAAATCTATAAAAAATGTTATTCAACAACGATCAAAGAATGCAACTGAAAAACGAGTCACATTCAACTGCTTACCACCCGCTTCTGAAACCAATGTTAAGTTGAACATGTTCAACTTCTGCGAGTAGGCAGCGGAGATAAGCACAACAAATTTCGCATTTTTAATTCTTAGAAGTAGGCGTTAGAAACTTCCACTAGCTAGTTATGACCCGAGGTTAAGATTTTATATTTATTAATAATATAATTTAAAATTTAAAGACATTATGAGTTCTACCAAATATACGTATGAATGTATATCTCACCCATGACGTGTTCTGCCACGTTTTTGTTTTTGTTACAATATTTACATACTCGAACCATTGTTTTTACTTTGAATTGAATCGCTTTAAAAAGGAAAAAGAGTTAAATATATTATCTATATTATGAAAACTAAATTTGGTCTTCGAATTAAAATTCAAGCTGAAAATAGGTATGCGAAAAAAGAAATCGAAATTTTCATATTTTGCTTTAGTGCTTCGTTTGTCCTGTTTTCTTAAATCCCTCGTCACGAATCGACTATAAACAATTTAATTAGAGCTCCGACCTACCGGCGCACGTTCCGATTTAGCTCGAAGAACATGAAATAAGAATGCCTCTTCTTAGCACTGATCTCTATAGACGTCAGTGCTTCCTAGATGTTTTTTTTCTTTTTCCAAAATTTACCCAAAAAGTAAGGAAACAGACCTATTGTAGATGAATCTTAGGTATGCATAGTGCACATAAATTACCTACCCACCTACATCCTTCATTTTCATTATCATAAGTACATATTTACATACATATGTTCTATCAATATATGTAGGTACATATTTCTCTCTTAACTTACTTTAATGAAATCCATGTTCTAGATTTGAATATACTTTTGTGGATAACTATGAATCATTCAATCGACAAGTCATTAAATGTACTAAGAATCAATGTAGAAAAATAAAACTTTTATTTTTATAATCTAGACAAATACATTATAAGCCAATCTATATATTTTTCCACATGGACGAATCTAAAATAGGTTCCTTGTTAAAATAGTCCTTAGGAACAGCACCATCTGACTGCAGGGCTTTCTTAGCAGCATATAATCCTAGTGAAATACATTCTTCCTCAGTTTTCCACGTAACATATTTGCAATGAAACCACTCGAAAAAGTATCACCAGCTCCTGAACGTTTAACAGTGGTATGGTCCGCAGTAATGTCTAGTAAATGCTGGGTTTTTCTTCGATCAACAATAACTCCATGAGCGCCCAAGGTAAGTAAAATGCAATAAAAATGTTCATGAACTGCTTTGAGAACAACTAATTTATAAAGTTTTGGTGAAATGAACTTAATCTGTTGCCAAAGTTCTTTTGGAAGACTAAACGGTTTATCTTCGTGTCAGTTGTTTCAAAGAACCCGGACTTTTTGTGCTTACGATCTATTTTTAAGATGGTTTCCATTGTTTGTAACAGTAAATTAGCGTCCATAACAATGAGAGGTGTTCCAGACAAAATGCTTTCGTTCCTCAAAATTAGCTCTGGACTGATAGATCGATGGATTTCAATATTTCCCATGATTATTTTACAGTCTCCACATTTATCAAATATCACAGAACAGAGAGACGGGCAACTATTTGGATCTTGAAAGATTCCAGCGATCAAGGGCATTGGTATTAAGTTCAG
This sequence comes from Philhelius pedissequus, assembly GCA_910595825.1. Classification (NCBI taxonomy): domain Eukaryota; kingdom Metazoa; phylum Arthropoda; class Insecta; order Diptera; family Syrphidae; genus Philhelius; species Philhelius pedissequus. The sequence continues at coordinate 174,941,834 of OU343160.1, read as the reverse complement.
AAAACTTTTTCCTAACCGTCATTTCCAATAGCAGAAATGAAGTGCGCTGAGCCATAAAGTTTGTAGATACCTTCAGCAAGATTTCGACCAACTCCTCCAGCAGTTTGCCTCACCTTTACCTACTCCTCATCGGCTCTAAACCTGCATAACTAGACGACCTACCTACTAAACAGTGTCAATGTTGAGGTACATTGAAGTTGTTAGCTCCAACAGCAAGTTAGTATGATACAGTCGTGCATTTTATTTTTTTGGGCTGGATAAGAATAGCTTGGGAATTTACAATTTCCATTAGGTACATACTCGTACCTTAAAATGGACTCAACGGAAAACGTAGCGCCTTAGCATGTACTAAAGCGCAAAAAGATTCTCTGAAATTTACTTTTAATCATCTTACGAGATGGTCAAATTTAATTATAAATGAACATCAGTGATTTCGTTTTTTAGAGCAGCCAACTGTTATTTTATGTATACGAAATCTCTCACCACAAATTTATTTTCACGAGCGTGCAATTTTAATTCAACAACTTTCTCTAAAAAAGTCACATTGTATATACGTAAAGCACTTGATTATATTATTCAAAGGCAAATTATGTTGAAGAATTTTAACTTTTTTGCTTAAAATCAATTACCAAACAGCCTTCTTCCAACACGAAAAATATGTTTTCAAAGTTCTAAATCAATAAATAATGACTTCTTACTTTTATTTATTTGAATGTTTAAAATCAATAATTAATTTCAATCGATATTTATTTAAATTTCACTTATTCGATATCAATTCAATCGTTCACATTAAAAATAAATTGTTTATTATGTCATTTTTTTTGCTGAAAACATTGAAAAAGGCAGTAGAATCTGTCTCCTTTTTGCTTTCTATTTAAACACGAGATAGGCAATTGCACTGGTGCTACTGTCAAATTCAATTAGAGTGAAAAAAACTGTTATAATTAGTAGGGAATGCACTATTCAGTGTATTAAAGAGATCAGTTAAGCCACCACCTTAACGAAAAGAAATTAAATCCAAATAACATTCCATTCGGCACGAAAAAAATAAAATTCCCCATCAAATTCTTCATCCAAGCCAAGTACGCTGCTGATGCGAAACGAAAAATCCCATACAAAAATGACACGACGAAATCATGAACGAAAAATTTCGCTCTACTTTTCGTTTTCCAGTACGCTGCTGAACGACGAAATCTGTAATTTTAGTGGATAGCTGTACTAGATTTCTTCGTACAATTCTCCACTCTTTTCGTTCCAATTTAATTGACCAGCACATTAATTGCCTGAGAAATTCTGACATTTCATTTTATTTATAAAAAAAAAAGTCAAACTTGTTTTGTTTATTTGATTTTTCTTTGGTGTCTGGTTTTTCTGTGCATTTTCTGTATGAAATTATTAAAAATAAATTCAATTCTAATCTTTGTATTTAAATCAATTTCAAAATCGACTAAACTAAATCTGCAAAATGAAAATGGGAAGTTGGAATGAAGCACACCCTTCACATATCTTATCGGCGAACAAGCTCGTATAAAAGATATTTATTTGGAGTGCTTACTATAACCAACTATCGACTTTTCCCATTGCTAAGATTAAAAATAACCTATGTTCTTTTAAAATTAATTTATTTTAAGTTGCTACTAAATAAAAATATAAACAAGATTCAGTAGTTTATTCTGCAATTAATTGTCCATGTCACGATTTTTAAAATACATTTGTTACTCCGACTTTTAAACTCTATGCGACCTTAGACACCATATAAATATAAAAAAAACACTTACCATTTCTAACGACATACTTTCAACACATAAATTAAGTCAATTGCCACAAAGAAAAAATCAAATCGACCGCCCGCTACTGGCAGTACGAATATGAATTTCCGACCTGGTCGGGACAATATGTATCCAGGCCGGAAGCCAAAGGTAAGCGGCCTTCCGCTGCACCAACGGCAATTAAGGAAATCATCTTTACCACAATAATGTTTGGTTGTAAAAAGGCCATCTTAAACGATACCCACCCCTATTTGGGAAGCCTGTTTCCGATCTCATTGATTGAAGATTTTATACCATACCCAAGAACTTATTTCTCAAGTTCAGAAAATTTGTTTAATGTTTACTTCGTGAAAATCGGCACGGGATGGACATTGTTATTTAGTCTACAATTTCTGGTGATGATCTCGATAGTCCTTTGTTGTGGTGATAGAGAGAAGATGATGACAAATCACTTACCTCGCATTGCCATCGCTACCTTCTTTTTATTTTCTGCACGAAGTTTTTTAATACAATTGAACCATCGTATGGCAGATGCACTGCTACAAAAGCTATTCACTGTTCACGTTGAAATATATAATCTGAAAAATATAATCAGACTATAATATAAATATAATGGATTATATCTTCGAACGGGTTGTCCAATAAGGGTGAGCGATATCTTTTTAGAATCAGCACTTCATACTTTCAAAGGAAGCATCAACATTTTTTGCAAAGAAGTTGTATTAAAGAAAACAACTCCAGGAATACGCATACCTCATTCTAAATATGCGTATTTCAAGAGTAATTTTTTGTAATAATCCTTCTACCTAAAAACTTTTGATGCTGATTTTGAAAGTATCAAGAGTAGATTACAAAACGGTATCAACCAAGTTTTTAGTATAACCCGTTCCAAAGATATACTCCAAAGTATTTTCAGATTATGTATTTCAAGGTGAACAGTGAATAGCTTTTGAACTATATCTTTGGAACGGGTTTTCCAATAAAGGCGAGCGATATCTTTTTAGAATCAGCACTTCATACTTTCAAAGGGAGCATCAACATTTTTTGCAAAGAAGTTGTATTAAAAAAATAACTCCAGGAATAGGCATACCTCATTCTAAATATGCGTATTTCAAGAGTGATTTTTTGCAATAATCCTTCTACCTAAAAACTTTTGATGCTGATTTTGAGAGTATCTAGAGTAGATCACAAAAATGTATCAACCAAGTTTTTAGTATAACCCGTTCCAAAGATACACTCCAAAGTATTTTCAGATTATGTATTTCAAGGTGAACAGTGAATAGCTTTTTTACTATATATTTGGAACGGGTTGTCCAATAAAGGCGAGCGATAACTTTTTAGAATCAGCACTTCATACTTTCAAAGGAAGCATCAATATTTTTTGCAAAGAAGTTGTACTAAAAAAAAATAACTCCAGGAATACGCATACCTCATTCTAAACATGCGTATTTCAAGAGTGATTTTTTGCAATAATCCTTCTACCTAAAAACTTTTAATGCTGATTTTGAGAGTATCTAGAGTAGATTACAAAAAGGTATCAACCAAGTTTTTAGTATAACCCGTTCCAAAGATACACTCCCAAGTATTTTCAGATTTTGTATTTCAAGGTGAACAGTGAATAGCTTTTGAACTATATCTTTGGAACGGGTTGTCCAATGAAGGCGAGCGATATCTTTTTTGAATCAAAACTTCATACTTTCAAAGGAAGCATTAACAAAACCAAAAGTAGTTTTGTCACCAAATTACTTTTAGATGTATTTTTTTGTCACCAAATTTCCTTTATATATAATTTTTTTGAAATAATTCTTGGACTTGAAAATGGTATCCGGAGTTAGTAAGAAACCATAAATTAGAACTCATAACCGTTTACACCATCCCAATGAAGCACGTAGTTTTCGAATTATAGAGTGGTTTACCTCCCTATTTCATTGATTTTAAAATTATAGACATATATTACAATTGATAGACATTTCATCAAATCGGCAGATAAACCAGTTAATAAGTCCTAAAGTATTTGCTTAATTTCCATGATTTAAACGGTTCTGAGTTTTATTTGAAATCCTCTAGGTGTAACCAGAACCATTTTTAAATCCAAGAATTATTTCAAAAAAATTACATCTAAAAGTAATTTGGTGACAAAAAAAATTCCATCTAAAAATAATTTGGTGTCAAAACTACTTTTTGATGTAATTTTTTTTAAATAATTCTCGGACTTGAAAATGGTATCCGGAAATAGTAAGAAACCATAAATTAGAACTCATAACCGTTTACACCATCCCAATGAAGGATGTAGTTTTCGAATTATAGAGTGGTTTACCTCCGTATTTCATTGATTTTCTTAAAATTGATAGAAATTTCATCAAATCGGCAAATAAACCAGTTAATAAGTCCCAAAGTATTTACTTAATTTCCATCATTTAAACGGTTTTGAGTTTTATTTTAAATCCTCTATGTCTAACAAGAACAATTTTTAAATCCAAGAATTATTTCAAAAAAATTACATCTAAAAGTAATTTGGCGACAAAAAATTTTCCATCTAAAAATAATTTGGTGACAAAATTACTTTTTTTTTACAACTTGTCAATTGTTCTTGACAGCTTACAGAACTCTCCGCAAATATGTTTCCGCTGTGGTTTTCGTTAGCATTTCGCTCTCCTAGTGGAGACCACCGAAAAATTTCGTTTCGCATCAGCAACGTACTAGGCTTTACCAATGGAAACCAACATAAATGAGTCTTAGAATGGGAGTCGACTCTCAAAATTAGTGTCAAAATGAGGGTCGACTTTTGATAATTTTAAACGACAAAAAGTATACTTTAACGTTAAAGAGGCCGTATAACTTTGAACAGAGCAAAGCGTTTCCTTATCTTTCTTAAACTATACTTTTTATAGTTATCGTTTGACATTTTGTAACAAAAAAAGAAAGAAAAATGCGTTTTAAAGAAGGTTATACTCATTGACATACTATACATGGCCTGCTAGTCGATTGTCAGCTCCATACAAAAGCTCTATTGAAAATTAGGAGAACGATCTTTACACCCCTCAGAGCAAAGTAGCAAGCAAAAATATTACTTTCAAAAGCCATCTATTGCCACTCTTAACATGCGCACCATATTAAGTCAACAGGCAAAGAAACTAGGGAGATCTATTGGAATTTTGTATAAGATAAGTGCTGATATCTATTGTTTATAGAAATTCAACAATGCTGTAGTGCTGGGGGACTCTAAGAAAAATGCCTTTTCATTTCATTTTAGGAAACAGATTGCTTTTAGAGTTGAAGTCGAAATAAAACAAACAAAAATCTAATTTTAATTTTCCAATTAAATTAATTCTTTATTTTAAATCAATTTATTTAGAAAATTGTTTCTCTTTTATTAGTTTTCCGTTTCAGTACTGCTTTTAAGTGCAACGATTTTCGTTCTTAAGAAATGCAAAATTTTATATAAACAATTAAATAATAATTTCGTAACCACACTTTTTATTTATTTGCATCGGCCAGAAAATTGTTTAAACAAAAAATAAAATTTAAATAAAGTCATGTATACTTTCCATATACACATACATAGAAGAACTAACTAACCATTGAGGTTTGCGGCTGGAACTCACTTCTGATGGTTGATGGAAATAGTAGATATATGCGAATTCAGTATCTACCTTATACATTAAAGGACTATTCACATGAGTGCGACCAATGACCGACGAATAAACGAATAAATTCCATTTAAAACAATTTACCAACCTAAATTCTTTATAAATTCTAAACAAAATTTTTGAAATATAATTTATATTAATTTTTACGATAAAAAAAATTACTTTTTAATCGCCAAAATAAGATACATTTGAGAAAACAATATTGGTCGTCGCGAATTGCACCTGATTGCTACAAGCAGTCCAACTCTATTCGCGATCCACATACCATCCACCCTTCAACGAGTAATTTGTTCGCTCGCGTCTAAGCTCAAAATCAGATTTTCAACCTATATTCGTGACGAATAAAATTAAATCCATGGGAACGAAATGTCAAAATTGACGATAATTCGTTAATTCGTTGGTCGTTGGTCGCTCTCATGTGCAAAGTACTTAAACTGTATTAGCCTTCCACATCGGAAAATGGAAAAGTTTACGACACACGTTTTATGAACGCACCTAAAAATCAACTTGTGTAAGCGTGGTTAATGATTTTTTTCTTCCTATATTTTAACTTGGGTAATAACGGCGTGTTTATTACTCTTATCTAAAATGTCGGCCAAAAATAATACGAGGAAGAGAGATATTTATACCAAAATTGTGACACATAAAACGTCAAAATTAAATGTCAAAAGTTTTCCACATTTAACAAATTCAGATCGTAAGCCTTCACCCATACAATTATGCGGAAAAGTTTACCATTTTTTGGTAAGCTTTTTAATTTTGACAGCTCATTTACCATTTTGCCACTTTAACTTATATTACGCAGTTGTGTTAAATCTTATAGCTTTTATTTATTTCGTCGAAAAGTTAAAACAAAAACTTAAATGTAGTTTAAACTTAAAAGCGTGTGCTAAATTTTATTAGTCGCGTCGAAAAGTAAAGAAAAATTAAATTGATATTTTATCTAGCCTTAATTGTATTCCGCTCATCCGTAAAGATCTATTATATAGTGCCCACTTTTTTCTGTAGAAAATAGAAAAAGGAAATTTTTGAATTTGTGTATCGATTTCTTTGAAAAAAAAATCCGTTCAGCACTGGTACTTGTTACTATTCGAGAATTCCGCTGGGAGCTGGGTGGCGCTCGTGTAGTCCTAGGAGAGGAGATATCCAACGTGAAGTTGGCTCCTAGCAGTCCATATCTAGTATGTCAATGATTATACTATTTTTGAAAATTTTTGAGCTTTTTACAAAGCCAAAAATTAATAAAGTTCGAGCAAATCCGTTCGAAGAATTTTGACTGCTTTAATTAGAATACAAAACAGCGAAGTACATACATAAATTTGTTTTTATTTTAGTAATATAAGATCCTGAACTTTTTTTTTTTTAATTATGAGCGCACTCAAGGGGTTATGCATGTTTATACACAGCGCGAGCTATTAGAAAAATTGGATATGATTAGAAGGAGATACCGATGTACATTGGTTTTAAATGCCTGATTATCGCAATGGGAGGAAAAAATTTGGCCGGGTAAATCATTCCACATTCGTGTTGTGCGACTAAAGAGACAATCTCTGTACTTGAAAGTAGGTCCGAAGTTGGGCTCAAGGGTAAACTGATGAGCATTCCTAGAAGCGCGAGTGTTACGGTTGAATAGTTTAAGGGGAGGAATGCAAATGGCTATTTCACTAGAACACTGTCTATAACAATACCGATAGAATAATGAAAGGCATGAAACATTGCGACGGTGCGCGAGGGCTTAACTGTTTTAGTTATTGTTTCAGCACCTATCTTTTTTAAAGCTATTTTTTGGATTCTGTCTAGGAGACTAAAGTGCGTTATGGGAGCACCTGCCCAAATATGACAATTGTACTCAAGCTTTGGACGAATGAAGGCTTTATAGATTACAGCCAGATCAGAAGGGGAGAAATATTTCTTGCATCGTCTTAGGAATTCCAAACATCTTGCAGCGTTTTTGTCGACGTCAAATATGTGTTCATTCCACATAAGGTGGTCGGGGATACACACACCGAGAACTAAAAGTTGTTCGGTTTTCTCGATGAAAGCGCAGCTAATGGACAACGGCATTGGGGGAGGGAGGCTTTAACGATAAAAGACAGCATTTGGTCTTTGAAGCATTTAATTCTACGCGGTTTCTTATTCCCCATTGGACAATGCTGTCTAAATCAGAATTTAATGAGCTAATCATACGCTGCCGTTCAAGTTCCACATCCAAAGGACATGGATGAGAATCTAAAAACGAGTATGAAAAGCTGAGGGTACTATCGTCAGCAAAACAATATATTGGATTACAAGTTTAAGACAAGAGATCATTGATGAAAATGAGAAAGAGAGTCGGAGATAGAACGGAGCCCTGGGGCACACCAGCATTCATTTTACGAATATCAGACTTGAAACCGTCCAATACAACTTGTATTTAGCAGTCCGAAAGGTAATTTCTAATCCAACAAAGAAGAGATTCTTCGATACCAAATCCACGCATTTTCGATAAGAGAGCCTGATGCCAAACTCTATCAAATGCTTTTGAAATATCAAGCGCAATAATCTTACTTTCTTCAAAACGATGTAAAGATTTGTGCCACTGTTTGGTGAGATATACCATCAGATCGCCAGTGGACCTATTGCTACGAACGACATACTGTCGGTCATTAAGGGGCGTCCCAGGTGGCTTTCTCGTATTGCCATACGGTCCTCTCAGGAATGCTTTCTTTAACTGAAAATTTTGGGCACGAGAAATTGGCTTTTATGGCACAATCCAACTAACAATTTAGGTTGCAGTAGCTACGATTTTGAGAATTTCGCAGGCTAATAGCTTGTATATAGCCATCTTATACAAGCTAATAGCTTGTATATAGCCATCTTATATTGTATATGCTATACAAACCAAATGCACAACGTGCATTTGTATGGTTTGTATATTGTAAGTTAATTTTTATTTCATGGAAATTCCACCATAAGTTTGAATACGTATTTGATATCACATTTTTACTTGCGATTATAGGTACTATTTTCTTATGTGTTATGTATTGGTAAAATTTTTTTTTTTAACACTCAAACATGAAATCATGATCATAGAGAACACCAAAAACGAAAATCTTATTTTTCTCAAAAAAAATTTAGTTTGAAAAAAATTATTATTTTTGGTACATATAGTAGAACCATTTTATTGGTTTTCGATTCTCCGGGAAACTGTTAATTTGATTTTTTTGAATTTTTTCACGCAGAAGCGTGGTTTTCGATTCTCCGGGAAACTGTTAATTTGATTTTTTTGAATTTTTTCACGAAGAAAGCTTAAACATTATTGTAACCCAAAATTTTTCAAAAAAAAATTTTTTTGGAAATTAATTTTTTTTTTTTTGAAAACTGAAAATTTCAAAAATGACTCAATAGATTTTTTAGAAACTTCATATATGGAAGTTTTTGACATTATCCTGAATTGTTAAAAAAATTACTTTCCTAAAATAGAAAACAATACTATTCTTTATTCTAACTAAAAATTCTTGGAGCCGTTTTTGAGAAATACATTTTTTTCTTATCGGTTTTTTTAAGATTTGTATGGGAGGTACCGTTGTTTTATATTTTAGGAAAATTATTTTTTTTACTATTCAAGACAATGTAAAAACTTCCCAATACGAAGTTTCGAAAAAACTTATTGAGCCGGTTTTGAAATTTTGAGTTCTAAAAAAAAAAATTAATTTCCAAAAAAAAAATTATTCTAAAAAATGTTGGCTATTGTAGTTTAAATTTTCTAGGAATTTCGGCGTAAAAAATTTCAAAAAAATCAAATAAACCGTTTCCCAGAAAATCGAAAACCAAGAAAAATTGATTAAAGTTGTTCTTGAGCGACGTGAAATCCGACAATAAACAAATGGAACTGTCGAACACCTTAATTGATTTCACACGTTTTTACTTCTGACACGATTACCATTATTATTTACAACTGTTGCACCCTAAGCCAACAGAAATAACCGTATGCTATATACTTACCACGTCACCGTAAAAAGAAATCATTCATTTACATATACATACACATTCATACATGTTATGTTATAGTTTTCAGTTTCAATAAAGTTTCAGTCCTTCTCAAGCATTCGGCGGCGAAGCATGTAACATTGATCCTTCGATCCGGATACATATCACAACTAGTACAAACTAACGGCATTTTTTTCGATTCAAGCAAATTTCACACGTACTTTGAAGAAAATTACCATTGCTAGCCAGGGCCCATCGCAATCGCAGCCAGCAACAGCTATAGACAAAGCGTACACACGTGCCGAATTAAAACTCCCACGCATAACTCTACCGCAATTTTCTGGTGATCCAAAGGAGTGGCGACAGTTCAAAGACGATTCCGAATCAATAATTCATTGCCAATCGATCTCAAAAATTACACTACATCCGGTGTAGTTTACAGAGAGAACCTCTTCATGTTGTGAAAGGTTTTCCTTTAACCGAAGACAACTACGAAGAAGCTTGGGCGTTTTTAAACAAACGCTATTACATCTAACGAATCATAGTTGACTTTCATTTCCGTGCATTATGTGCTCTTAAAAAAAGTAAATGTGGAATCATCCACTGCTCTCAAAGACCTGGTAGATGAAACGCAACAACATTTTCAGAGCCTGAAAGCAATTGGTAGATCTGTTACCATTCCGTCGGCCATTCTGGAAGATACCAACCAGCTAGACTACTATTCCATAATGGCTCGCATCTCTCATTCATACGCGAGAGTTTCCTACAAAGACTCAATCTCAAAAGATCTCCAACTTCAGCAACGATTGAAGGCATAGGCGGATCTGCCGCTGGTCATTCCAAAGGTGAAGTGGAGCTCACGGTCGCGTCAGCCGACAACAGTTTCATCACCTCTATCCGCGCACAAATTCTGCAAAAAATCACCAATGACTTACCACCTGTACAGCTTCACCGAACTGAATGTTCGTATCTCAGTCGTTTGAAATTGGTCGATCCGCACTTTTATACACCTGCCGAAATCGACATCCTGTTGGACCCAGATGAGTTGAGACAGTTTCTCCAGAGCGGCCTGGTCAAAGGCGCCGTTAGATCTCCGATCGCGCAGCAATTCACACTAGGGTGCATTCTTTTCTGCTAAGTCATCAGCTGACCACTTCATAATTCAACCACGTTGGAGAAAATCACTTCGCGATGTTCGGAATGTTTGTAGAGCTGATGCTGGTAGCGACCACCACCCCGTATTAGCAGCGCTGCAGGTTCGAACAGCGGCTGTCCAGAGACAATCGCTTTAACTGATCCTAACATTTGTCGCAACTACACTGTGAAACTCATGGAAGCAGCGTCGAACATGGTTGTGAACGATAATTTGTCTATTGATAAAGTGTGATCAAGTGAAGAATATTTACATAGAAATCGGCTCCGCAACTGTTCCGACGCAAATACGATCTAGAGATCCCTGGATATCCTAAGACACCTGGGATAAAATCACACATCGGCGATCATTGAAAGCGAAAATTATTGCCGAAAATGTTGCGCATCGGAAAATAAATCTGCAGAATGAGTATAGAGCAACTCATAAAATAGTGCAACGCTGTGTGAGACGCGATAAAAGGGCAATGTTGAACAAGCTTGCGGAAAATGCGGAACATGCTGCAGGGAGAGGGGCGCAAGAGAGCTGTACAGAATCACCAAGAAAATCGTTGGGCAACGTAACAACATATCCCGCCCTGTGTGTGACATAAACGGCAATCTCTTGATGACATTGGAAGATCAGCTTAAAAGGTGGATGGATCACTTCTGCGCACTTCTCAACGATGTCCAGAATGTTTATGATGAACCGCAAATGGTCCACATGCGTAGATCTTCTAGGGGCATTGACACCGGCCCTCCAAGCAGTGCAGAAGTTAAGCATGCGATTCTTCTCCTCAAAACAAACAAAGCAGCTGGACTTGATGGCATACCAGCCCAGTTCCTGAAGGTTGATCCTGAAACAACGGCAGAAATTTTGCTTCCACTAATTCAGGATGTTTGGGAGAAAGTTACTTACCCCAAAGACTGGAAGAATGGTGTAATTGTTAAGATACCAAAGAAAGGCGATCTTAGAAACTGCAATAATTGGCGTGGTATAACCGTCCTGTCTGTGTTCTCAAAATTAATGGCAACTATTGTTCTCGAGCGGATAAGAGAAAGGATAGAGTCAACACTCAAGAGACATCAAGCTGGATTTCGCAGTGGCCGATCTTGTGTCGACCATATTAATACCCTGCGGATCATTCTTGAACAATCAGCTGAGTACTAGTCGCCTCTATATCTCATGTTCGTCGATTTTGAAAAGGCATTCGACAGGGTAAATCGTGAATGCATCTGGCGATCACTTATCATGAGAGGTATCCCTGAGGAGCTAGTCGCTATTCTTAAGGAGTCTTACAATAATGCAAGGTGCTGCGTTCTGCACAATGGACAGCTTTCCGATTCATTCGAGGTGCGTCAAGGAGTAAGACAAGGAGATGTGTTGTCACCAATTTTGTTTTTATTGGCAATAGATGATGTACTGACTGCCACAGTTGGTACAAACGAGAGAAATGGTATTCAATGGAGTCCATTCGAAAAACTTAGTCATTTGGACTACGCTGACGATATATGTTTCATGTCAAACAGTGTAGGCGGCTTGGACCAAATGTGCCAATTGCTGCAAGCGAACGGCGAGATGGCTGGCTTAAATATCAACGCCAAAAAGACAAAAATGCTGCACACCGGTCGCAACTCTCAACAGGATATTATTCTGAGACAGGAAACTATTGAGAAGGTTTTGCAGTTCAACTACCTAGGCAGTATTTTATCAATTGACGGTGGAAAGGAATCTGATGTTGTCAGCAGGATAAACAAAGCTCGTAGTGCTTTTGGAATGCTTTCTCCCGTGTGGAACTCCAGCATAATAACGCTACGCACAAAACTAAAACTCTTCGAGTACAACGTGAAATCCGTCCTCCTGTACGCCTGTGCAACCTGGAATTCTGAGGAAACCAAACGAGAACATAGCAAAGCAGTCCTTCGGGTGGAATCATCAGGGTGTAAGCAGAGTTGGTAGACCAAGAAAAACATGGAGGTCAACTGTACTTAATGTAGCTCAGTCCTTTAACTTCCATTCGTGGGCTCAGCTAAGGCACCATGTCGTGAACCGAGATAGATGGAGAGAATCTGTTGCTGCCCTATGGTCCAGGAGGAGTTAAAGTGTTGCTGCGAAGGCTGCAGTGACCGGAACACATATAAGTCATCAGCACAACTAGTCCCGCACGCAACAGTGCAAACGCCGTTTGTCTGTATTCTGACGTTTCTCTGACTAATGCAATTTCAAAATTTTGAGAAATCGAATCATTGCCAGAGGAAAAACACCTTACTAGGTTAGGTTCCAAATGATTTTATTTCATACAAATTACAAAAGTTTAGTGTATCATTCATTTTTCAAACATGGCTTACGCCGTCTGTCAGTTGACAATTATTAATACTTAATTAATTAATTTTGTTTAATATACAAAATTGAAACATAAAATTAAAAAAGTTCTTCTAAGATCCGTTTTCTGTAGTTAAGTGCTAGCTTAGTGCAGTTGTAAAGGGATTCCCAGTCTAAAACTCCGTTTAAAACATCTATGACTTCCTCCTCACTGAGGTAGTTTTTTCCAAGTGTACTCCTTCTGGTTTCCACCAAAACAGGACATCTTCCCACGAAACGGAACACGTTTTCGCGTTCTCTAGTGTTACATAATCCACACATTTCTTCCAAATCACTCCTATGAGGAGCATAGTTCAAGGAAAGTATCTCCCCTCTTGCTTTTAAAACCAGTGACATGAGATCGGTTGGATACTCCGCCATGAAGTAGTTATTTCGTAACAGGTTATAGTTTAGCCTTGCATATATGTCACTGTGTAATGAACTTCTGGCCTTTATAGTATAATCCTCCCTCCTTCTTTCGTCCACTAACGATATGAGGCTATAGAGTTCGCTTTTCCACGTTTCCATCCTATCGCTTCGGAGTAATAGTGGATGTCCACAGTACTCTGCTAGATCCCTCCATGACTCGAACCATGATATTTGTTTTTGAATCACAAGCATCGTAATTTTCTTTGGTAGTCTCCTATCATCTTTGCTATAGTCTTAAAAATATAGTCTATCTGTATTTTCAGAGTTGAAATAAATAAAGATGGTAGAACTGTCTCTAGCATTAGTATGTGATTCGTAGTACTATTAGGTAGTTTCAAGCTTCTTTTTAAGAAATAGCGCAGAAGCTGCTCAACTTCATCGAACTCCTTATGGCCCCAAACTTGAGCTACATAACACATGATCGCTTTCGCTGTGGTTTCAAAAATTCGATATTTGGATTCGTAGTGAACATCTTTACACTGAACCACAGTCATCCGTGGTGCGTTTAATGCAAGCTTCGATTTGGCCAACTTATCAATCATATGATTTTCCCAGTTCAAGTTTCTAGATATCAGTATACCAAGATAGTTGTATTCATTTATGACTTCGATGTTTTGAGCTGCAAAATTCCAGGTTTCACTGCGGCCGTTTCGGCCGCCTCCTCTACGAAAAATCATGACTTTAGACTTCTCTAGGTTCACCTGGAGCCTCCATTTGTTGCAGTACTGGAACAATTTATTGATCATCAATTGGAGACTACCAGGCGACTCCGCTAGCATCACAATATCATCGGCGAACATTAGTACCTTGATTAAAAGATCCGCTGAAACACGTGCTCCACCCTGCAATACCTCTTCTAAGTCATCTATAAATAGAGCAAATAATAAAGGACTCAGATTACATCCTTGCTTCATTCCTATTTCCACTTCGAATTGTTCGGATTGTTTGGATCCAAAAGCGACTGCAGAAGTTGTTGAGTTATAGAGGATTTCCAAAACGTTCAAAAACTTTGACGATACTCCTTTGTTACACAGCTTTAGCATAAGTGCTTTCCTGTCTATGGTATCGAATGCCGCCTTGAAGTCGATGAAAAAGCCGTACAGTTTTCTTTTAGATTTTATAAAGATTTCAGCTATATTGGTAAGCGAATAGATTTGATCTACGGTCGAGTAATTCTTTCGAAACCCAGCTTGCGACTCGCTTAGTAAGTTGTTGTTATGAACCCAATCATAAAGCCGTTTGCAGAGAAGTTTCGTAAAAATTTTCATAGATGAATTCAGCAATGATATTCCTCTGTAGTTGGCAGCATCTTCCTTGTCACCTTTTTTAAAAACTGGGCAAATGATGGCTTCTTTGAAATAGGACGGTAAATAAGAGAAATTGTCTTTTGTTAACGTTTTGAAGTGTTTAGCAAGGTCTTCGATTTCAATGGGTGAAATAACTTGATTGTTACGCTTTTTACTAATTTTTCTAACTACTGTCCAAAACTCAGCAGCATTTCTGCAGTCTGCAAGGTCTTGAGCAAGTTTTCTTGAGTAGGTTTGACGTTTATAGCTTAGTAGCTCTTTGTATTGTTTGTTAACTGCTAGGTATTGCGCTTTAAAAAAGTTATTCTCTGGAAAACTTCTTAGTAATCCTAGCCAAGCAAAAGATTTTCCACGAGCTACCATACAATCATTATCAAACCATTTTTCGTGGTAATGGATAAAATTGTTTTTTACCTGACATTGCACCGGAGTAGACTTAAGGACAATATTGTCCAGCTCCGATAAGCTAAGACAAAATGTTGAAGATGATGTCGCTTTAAGGAGAAGACTATTATTCAAACAATGTGAGTATCATTTTTCCACCTGAATTTTCCCGGAGTTACTAAGTCTTCTGGTTGCCTCTGGTTTCTGTTTAGATTGATTGTTAGTTGGATTGGGAGGTGATCGGAATGTATTTCTGTTATGACTTCAAAATCGTCCATCATAGCACTCCAGTCTCCTGACACCATTGCGTAGTCGATTACTGAGTTTCCTTGTGGTCCTATAAAAGTGAACTCACCTAATTTGTCTCCTTCCGCAGTACCATTGTAAACACTCAATCCAAAGGAATTACATAGATCGATAACTTTTTTACCTTCTCTTTTAATTGTTGTATCTTTTGAAGTACGATTCCTATTTTCTATGAGCTTACTTTCACTTTCTAGCGCTCCGGTTCGGGCATTGAAATCTCCAATAAGCATTAAATTGTTAATGTCCATATCAAATAAAATGTCTCCAAGCTTAGTGAAGTCACTTTCCCAGCTGTTGCAATTTAAGTATATAGGGATGAGATTAAGTAAGGATCGATCAGTTTTAATTTCAATTAAATGTGTGTCTCCTATTTGCTTGTATTTGCAACTGACGCCTTTAAGATTATGTTTAAAACCCATGAGAATTCCTCCACTAGCCCTTCCTTTTCGGTGATTTTTAAGTGCTGGTATCCATTTTAGTTTGTATTCGACGAAACTTGATTCAAAATTTTGTGTATGTTGTTCAGTTACATGTGTTTCAATTAATATAATAATATCATACTCATTTATAACTTTAATAAAATCTAAAACTGCAATCTTATTTTTTAAACCTCCAATATTATAACTTATAATTCTAATTTTACTTAATTTAAAAATTTGACAGACGGCTTTTACCTAATTACAGTGGTTATAATTAGAATGTGCTATTTTGTTAACACCTAGATCCGAAAGAGCAGAATTCGTTTTGTTTGTAGCCGAAATTGATGTTGATGGACCGCCGCCAAACTCATTTGACATTTCTCGCCGATGGATGACATTGACGTTTCTGGCAATTGACTCATTTTGTAAAAGTTGTAAACAAACATTTTGAAAGAAATTCTCCCCAAGTTTGTGTTTTTCTTCCAATTTTTGCAGCCCATGCTCCTTATTTGTAACAAAAACTTGCTGCTCATGATTCCATTCCACAACCAAACCATTAATACGCAATTTATCATCACGTAGAGACAATCTCAATCGTGGTTGTTTGGCGTAAATGTGTTTGCGGAGCTGAAGGAGTTTGATGCGCTTTTGCCGAATCTTCAATGGGTAGTCTCGACTTATGGAGATGCCGGTTCCTTTCAGCTTTTTAACATTTTTCAGAACATTTTGCGCGTTTTGTTTAGATTTGAATTCTGCCAAAATAGTAACTACTTCTTCATTCGAAGCGATTTGTCTCAGTTCTTGTGCAGTGATGATTGTATTTGAGTCGGATATATTTTTGCAAATGTTTAGAGCTTGTTCTATGGGATTCGATTGTCCATTCTTAACTCGAATTATTAAGTTGTTGTCATTTGCAGCTAACTTTAACTGATCAATCTCGGTTTGAAGGACGTTGCATCTTTGGAAGAGTGCACCGACCGCCTCCTTCAATTGCACATTCTCCCTTCTAACCTCACTTAGTTCACCGCGTAAGTCTGAAATGTCATCCTTCGTAGCAACATTTGTGAGATTAGTGGCAAACAGATTATTTAATTCCTCGACAGTCATAGAACCAACCAACGACATGCTTTTATCTTTTTTTGAAATTGATTGAAGATGTATTTCGGGTGATGTTTCTTGAACTTTTGTTTTTGAATTTTTCATCAAGCCTTTAATATTGTGTATTGGTTTTAAACTTATTTACAATGAGCGATTTTTTTGCTAAGGTAGGTAGGTATCTAACTTTTGCAACTTAAATTACCAAAAATTCAATGATTTTTTAATCTCACTTGATCAATAGCTCCTTAAATTGTGCACTTTGTAAAAAAAATTATTTATTTTGTTTGTTTGGATTAATTAAAATAAACTTTTTTTTCAAGAGCTAAACAATTTTAACTTTACTTACTATTCATAGAGAAACTATACTACTTAGAGGCGCGACTTGCACACCCCTTGCCTTAAATACCCGCAAATTTTTATTGAGGAGAGTAAGAGAAAACTCTCTTAAATTACTCTTATTTTCCTATCCGTGCATTGTATATAGATATTAATAGTACTATCATGACGACGAAATTCATGCAGCCTGCAATAATGTCCACTACTAATCATTAGTTCCGCTACCAAATCGGAGATTAGGTAGTGTTGGTGTGCAAAGAAAAGCCAATATGAAGAAGAAAGCATGATAATAGATTGATGACAGAACTATATACAAAATTTATTATAAGTTAGAGGAGGAAAGGAAAACAATGTATTTCATAGGTTTTTTTGTTTTTTTTATGAGGATTTTTTGTTGAGTAGGAGCTGGTTGTGTGAGTTTTTTTTATTCTACGGGCAGATAGAATGAAAATTGTTTGATGGCTGTAGGGTATACACTTGTGTACAACGGTCACTACTCAATAAAATAAAGTTTTTTACCAAATGCACAAAGATGATAATAAATTTAACAGTTAAAATTTCCGATTTCTGTTTATCGTTGTGCAAAACAAATTGTTCTTGTGACACAATTATTCTTTTATTTTATATTAATAATTTTTTGGATTTTGAAAAAGCTTATTTTTTTTGAAAATTCCGATTTTATAAGTAATTTCGTAAAAAATCGAGTTGACGAATTTTCAAATAAGAATTGTTTATTAGTAGATATTCAATATTTTTTTAAGTCGGTTTTTACTTATTTTTTTTTAAATGAGTATTCAACAATACATAGGTACGAGTATATACATTTGGAAAAAAATCAAAAAAAAAAATCGTCAAAATATTTAATTTAGCAAATTATTGTTTTTTTTTTCAAAATCCAAAAAATAAAATAAAATTTAATAACACATTTTTTCTTTGAAAATTCTTGGAGCCGTTTTTGAGAAATACATATTTTTCTTAACGTTTTCTTTTGAAAATTTTTATGGGAGGTACCGTTGTTTTAAAGCGATTAAGTCGAAGTTTCAAAATATTGAGTTTTCAAAAAAAAAAATGTTTTTTTTTTATAATTTTCTTTTTAATTTGGGCTTACATTATTGGTGTTTACTCTAGGAAATTCTGCATAAAATAAATAAAAAAAATACCAAAAAGTACCTTTTCCCTTCATTAATAATTTGATTTTTTTTATAAAAATTGTTGGAGGTGTTTTTGAGAAAAATAATATTTTTTTAAGTTATTGACCAATTGGTTGAATTATTATAGGTGTTGGAGATTTAAAATATATCTCTTTCTGCTGTTTTGGTCGTAAAGTTTTTTTTAATGAAACAATTTCATTTCCTTTCCCGACGTTTCGACGGTATTTGTCGTCTTCTTCAGGGGATCTTTTATTTACAAAAATAAATTGAACATATTATACACATAAGAACATTTGGTGTAAAATTTTGGCAAACTTACCTTTAGTAGGTATTACAGATATACATAAATAATACAATGAACGACAAATATAAGGCAATGTTTAAAAAAAAAGAATTTTCTATGATATAAAAAAACACTTCGATTGAAGTTTAGTCGGCTTTAAATTGTCACGGATTCTGCCTAGTCACCAAAGAGCAGTAAACCGATGAAATGTCTTGTTTACGATTCATATTGTTTTTGTTATTAATAATATGAAGCGTTTCTAGAGTATACCGGTTGGAGACATGTTTCTCCCTTTCCAGGATCTCCACTTTGTCAAAATCTGGTTTGTGTCCACGCTCGATGGAGTGTTAGGCCAATACTGCTTTCGCAGTGCTTTTTAAATTAATGTCGGATTTGTTGTTAAAAATTCGTTGACGAAGAAGTTGTTTCTTTGTACCGATATAAGAAACATTGCAATTTTTTTCCGCATTGCGACGACAGTCAATTTTATAGACTACGTCTGTGCACTTATCCGTTTTCGTTTTTGTTTTCTTGTTGGTGAAAAGAGGTGCCAGCATCCTATTGGATTTGTACGCTAAACTGACGTCATTAGTACTATTTTTTACCGTCTCTTTAAAGTTTTCTGACAGTTTGGGAACATAAACTATACCCTTATAAATACCTCTCTCTTTTAGCAAATTATCAACAGGAGCTTTGTGTTTTTGGCGAAGTATCAAGCTCCGTATGATTTCCATTGGACAGCCATTATATACTAGAATTTGTGTGACTATTTTCTCATTTTTTTTGCTTTGCTTGATTGGATCTAAAGTTGACAAGTCTTCCAGATGCTGTGTCTTTCTGATACCAATTGAAAGAGAGTCTATCATTAGCGCGATGAATCTTGACGTCTAAGAACGTTATCGCTCTGTTTTGTTCCCTGTCAACGGTAAATTGTATTTTTTCATGATATGAATTAAGGCATCGTAAAATATTTTCGACCTCCCCCTTATCAACAACTGCAAATATGTCATCTACATATTTGATGATTATCTTTGGTTTATTACTTTCGGCAAATTTATTGTATAAAAGGTTGTCCGAAACTAAATCGACAATGGTAGGAGAAATAGGGTTTCCCATTGGCATTCCATGAATTTTTCTGTATAAGTTATCTTTATACTGAAGGTAATTGTTTTCTTTAAGGCAAAAATCCAACAACTCTATGAATTTGGTTTGGCTCAACTGTGTATGTTTACTAATTGTCTCCCATTTTTCTTAATGATGGCTACTGCCAGTTGTACAGGAACATTAGGAAATAATGATACAATATCATAAGATAATAAAACATCAGTTTGTTCTAGAACCAGATTATTTACCTTATCTTTAATTTATAAGAACTTTTAATTGATTAGACCGAATCTCTTGTGACGCACTGTAACATTCTCCCGAAGTAATTTGCAAGTTCATAACAAGGAACTCTCATTGATGACGTTATAGGTCTAAGAGGCATGTTTGTTTTGTCAATTTTCGGTACTCCATAAATTGCAGGTATTTGTGCTGTGTATGTCGTCATCACTGTCAAACACCTATTGTCTGATCGTTATGTATACCGCCCTACTCGTGGAACCCCTCTTTCTTCACTGCAAAATAAAAACAATGAACTGGTGAAATGGATACATGGAAACAAGTTGATTGATGATAGGCACATCAATCAACTTGTTTCCATGTATCCATTTCACCAGTTCATTATTTTTATTTTGCAGAGAAGAAAGAGGAGTTCCTCGAGTAGGGCGGTATACAGAACGATCAGACAATAGGTGTTTCATTTTGCTGTCGTAATCTACGCGATTCAGTGCAACTGTGGTATTGCCTTTATCCGCTGATACAATAATAATTGTTTTTTGTTTTTTAAGAAAGTAGGTAGTGTCTTTACGAATTTTCAGTATGTATATGGAAAATCGGTCGTTGGTTTGATGACGTTGGAAAGAGTGAAACATGTTGCTGTACTTCGTTCTTGTAACTTCTTGCTCCATGTCATCTTTTACACAACCAATTATTTCTTCTCAATTTGCAATTAATTGAAAAAGTGGAACTGTGTTCCTATGTGTTTCTAAGGCAGAGAAAATTTCCTGCCAAGAGAGAGGAGCCATTTAATTTCGAGGGGGAATTCTATATCACTTTTATTTACGAACCACTTAGCACTTTAGCATTTTCCACAGTGATCTTTTTAGTTGGTCAGTTTTGTGCGTGTTTATTTGCTGTTTTTTAATGCAAATATTTGTGAAAGTTTGATTCTGTTTTATAATAAATTGCTTACATTCATCAACAGTGACTTTTTCTTGTATTCCTTTGTGAAGCAATCTAAGCGTATTTTTGGTGTCTTTTATTTTGTGAAAAATTTCCGAGATCTCTAAGTTGAGTATTTAAATTTTTTTTAAACGGATGCGCGCTAAAGGGGGTTTGACTACCCTTAAAATGAACAAGCACAGTGCGAGCGTTAGGAAATTAGGTAAGGATGCACGAGGAGATACCGATGCACATTTGTTTTGAATTCATGAATTTCAAAATGGGAGGGGAAAATAGAGGGGTAAGGTATTTCACATTCGCGTTGTACGGCTAAAGAAAGATTATCTGTACTTAACAGTACGATCGACGTTGGGCTCAAGGATAAACTGATGAGCATTCCTAGAAGCGCGAGTATTATGGTTGAAAAGTGTAAGGGGAGGAATGCAACTGGCTATTTCGCTCGAACATTATTTATAAAAATAGCGATAAAATAGTGAGAGACATACATATTACATTTCGACAGTGTTCTCGAGATGTAAATGTTTCCACTATAGTTCTATCACCAATCATCCTTAGAGCTCTATTTTAAATTCTATCCAAAAGATTCAAATGAGTTTTGGGAGCTCCTGCCCAAATATGCGAGTTATACTCGAGTTTTGGACGAATGAAGGCCTTATAGATTACAGCCAGATTAGACGGACAGAAGAATTTCTTGCACCTTCGAAGAAAGCCCAAACACTTTGCAGCGCTTTTGGTGACATCAAATATGTGTTTATTCCACAAGAGGTGGTCATTTGATGCACATGCCGAGGACCGAAAGCTGATCGGTTTCTTCAATGCAAGTGCCGCTCATGGATAGCACCATAGGGGTGGGTTCTGGTTTAACGACAAAAGACAGCACTGAGTTTTTGAAGCATTAAATTCTACGCGGTTTTTATTCCCCATTGGACAATGCTGTCAACATCAGAATTTAATAAGCTTATCATACGCTGCCGTTCCAGTTGTACATCCGAAGAACAAGGAAGTGCATCTGAAAACGAATATGTAAATCTGAGAGTACTATCGTCAGCAAAACAATTAAGTGGATTAGAAGTTCCAGATAAGAGATCATTAATAAAAACGAGAAAGAGGGTCGGAGATAATACGGATCCCTGGGGCACACCAGTATTTATTTTGTGAATATTAGACTTGAAACCGTCCAATATAACTTGTATTGAACGGTCCGAAAGGTAATTTCTAATCCAACGAATAAGAGATTCATCCATACCAAATGCACGCATTTTCGATAAGAGAGCTTGATGCCAAACTCTATCAAATGCTTTTGAAATATCAAGCGCAATAATCTTACTTTCTCCAAAACGATGTAAAGATTTGAGCCACTGTTCGGTGAGATATACCATTAGATCACCAGCGGACCTGTTGCTACGAAAGCCATATTGCCGGTCATTAAAGAGCTTTCGTTCTTCAAGATATTTCTTGAGCTGATAATTCATCAGCGTTTCCATGACTTTGGAAAGAAGGGACGTAAGTGCAATTAGAGGGTGAAGAAGATGCGCCTTTTTAGGGACAGGCTGGACCAATGCTGTTTTCCATCCACTTGGAAAGAGATCTGTAGAGTGGGACAGATAGAAAAGCTTACGCAGTGGTTTTGCCAGCGTTGAAGAACACCTCTTCAGAACGATGGGAGGGATACTATCCGGGTCAGCAGATTTGTGAATGTCAAGGTCTTTGAGGACTGTAGCAACTGCACGTGTGCGAAAGACCATTCGTCCCATAAAATCGTTTACGCTCTTAACTGGAGGAGTCATAACACTTTCTGGCAGCGTCGAATTAACAGCGAAGTGCGCTGCAAGCATGTTGGCTTTTTCGCAAGAACTGGGGTGTCATTAAAGACGATCGTTGGAACCGAAGACGAAGTTGAATTTCGAATATTTTTTACAAATGACCAAAAATTCTTACTACCTTTGGGACATTTCGTATTTTTTGCCATAATTTTTGGTCATGCAAAAATTTGGTTCTACGAATGTGAACGTTGCAAGTCTTTCTAGCTTGTTGGAACTTTTTTCGGTTTTCCTCAGTGGAGTTGGCTTTATAATTCCGGAAACTGACTTCTCTATCCCTAATAGCCTCTTTACAGCTTGAATCAAACGATGCCTTTTCTTTCGTTTTGATAGATTTCACCTTATTCGGGATAAAATTTCTCATTCCGTAAAGGATTAAATTTGTTATCGTATCTGCGCTGGAGTCTATACCACTACCGAGGAAGCATAATGACCAGTTAAGGTTTCTGAAGAAATTATTGAGACCGTCCCAGTTGGCTTTCCCATATTGCCAAACGGTTCTCATAGGTATCATTTCTTTAACTGAGTGTTGTTGGCATGAGATATGACACAATGGTCTGATGTGGCTAGAGGCAATAATACATTTAGTGTGTATTTATTAGGGTCAGAATTAAGGAACAAGTCTAGTGTTTGCGGTTTGACCTGCAATGTCAGGTATTCGAGTTGGCTCGTCAACAATCTAAATCAGTTGGTTTAACTCAGCAAAGACCTCAACATACCTTCCTTCGGGTGTTGTCTGGCTACAAAAGCGGAGCCAATTAGAATTGTGTACATTGAAATCGCCCGCAATGACGATTTCAGTGTGAGGATAATGGGAAGCAATTCTTTGAATGGAGCCGGACAAGGCATCAAATTCGTTAAAAGTTGAAACTCTGTCCAAATTGGGCTCCGACAAATAAAACATGTGTGTATGATGTGCTTATTTACCGTGAATTTTAACCACATGAAATTAAAATTTGTGTTTGATCACAAGCCATATTATGGTTGCAGTTGGTACGCTACATCACTTCTCACATATACGGCGAGGGTGGGAAAAGAATAATGGCACTAAGTTGTACCCAAACAGACGAAATTCCGATTGATCAGAATTTTCGCCTATTTGGGTCTCACTGAGTGCCAAAACAGCTAGCCTGTTCTTAACAGCGTGGACATACGCGGCACAAAAATTTTTCCTAAGACCGCGTATATTGGTATAATCGACTCTAAAACTACCAACCATTTTAACATTTAAAAACAAATAAAACACAAGTCAGACAATTAACTATAATGGATGTTTAATCTATATTCCAATTTGAACTTTTCAATAACAAATTGTCACTAGTGTTATGCCTTAGTGACAATTTGTATAAATATATAAATAGAAAAAAACAGACAGTAATCCATCTGACGTTATACTAACATAATCATTACATGCACTCTGTGATAAGCTCCACACAGTACCTGCAATGAAGCTAATACAACCGCGAGAAGTGACAAGGAAAAGGAGAGGGAAATATTTACTGCTCCTTATGCTTATTTGTGTTGTTTTATTTTTTGGTTATTATGTACATATGTTATGTGAATATAGTATTGTATTTGAACACTAAATTATTATTATGGGTAGGGCGCATTGTTATTGCTTTTTTTTACTGAGCTTATTATTGTAATGTTATTTGATTTGTAGTTGATTTTATGGTTGAGGCACTGTGTTTTTTTATAAAACGACCAGAATGGGCTTTTATTTTTTAGTTTATTTTATGATATTGGGGATTTGTAAGTATAAAACAAAATACAGGCAGCACAACACAAGATAGTTTTTTCTTTTTTTTTCTATTTTTTCCGTTTATCGATCACTTTCGCGCATCGATGTGCATCCGATGGTATGCTGATCGGTACTCAATGGAATTTTTTTTCTACTTTGTCATATTTACCGAGGGATTCTTTGGAAGAAAAGAGTTTCTTGTTGCTCTTTGTGGATTTGTTTATGTGCTGGGTTACAATACCATATTGTCTTCAAGCAAGCAGGAACTTTTGGGTTTCTTTTTGTTGAGCCAGTCTTCTTTTAAGGTTACTATATTCCTTGAGATTTGTACATACATTTCCACCATATTTGTATAACATGTGTTGATAATAGTTCTTCATCTTTGAGTATAAAAGTGTGTTCGGCTAGCCGCCTGAATGAATGCTTATTATAAGTTATTGACCAATTGGTTGAATTATTATAGGTCTTCGAGATTTAAAATATATCTCTTTCGGTTGTTTTGGCCGTAATGTTTTTTTAATGAAACAATTTCATTTCCTTTCCCAACGTTTCTACGGTGGTTGCCGTCTTCTTCAGGGGATCTTTTATTTACAAAAATAAATTGAACATATTGTACACATAAGAAATTAAACTGACGTCATTATTACTATTTTTTACCGTCTCTTTAAAGTTTTCTGACAGTTTGGGAACATAAACTATACTCTTATAAATACCTCTCTCTTTTTGCCGATTATCAACAGGAGCTTTGTGTTTTTGGTCATTATCAAGGAGAATTTGTGTGACTATTTTCTTACTTGCGGCGTGAAATTCCCGGTCACTCAACGCAAACACTTTCTGAACTAGATTAGAGGCTATATTAATAAGAATATTCTTTGCTTGTCAGAAAACTTTAAAGAGACGGTAAAAAAAGTACTAATGACGTCAGTTTAGCGTACAAATCCAATAGGACGCTGGCACCTCTTTTCACCAACATGAAAACAAAAACGTAAAAGAATAAGTGTACAGACGTAGTATATAAAGTTAACTGTCGTGGCAATGCGGAAGAAAATTGCAATCTTTTCTATATCGGTACAACGAAACAACTTCTTCGTCATCGAATTTCCAACCACAAATCCGACATTAATTTAAAAAGCACTGGGAAGACAGCATTGGCCTTAGATTCTATCGAGCGTGGACACAAACCAGATTTTGACAGAGTGGAAATCCTGGAAAGGGAGAAACATGTCTCCAAGCGGTATACTCTAGAAATGCTTCATATTATTAATAACAAAAGCAATATGAATCGTAAACAAGACAGCCAAAACATTTCATCGATTTACTGCTCTTTAGTGTCTAGGCAAAATCCGTGACAATTTAAAGCCGACTAAATTTCAATCGAAGTGTTTTTTATATCATAGAAAATTCTTTTTTTAAACATTGCATTGTATTTGTCTTTCATTCTATTATTTATGTATATCTGTAATACCTACTAGAGGTAAGCGTAGCAACTCTGGTTCGATATAGTTTGGTTGACATTGTTTATAAGCTCCGTAAAATTTCTGAAATTTGGTGATAAAAAAGTAGTTTTAAATTGTGAACTTTAGTTGAATAACTGTAAATTCCATCTCGGAAGCCACATCTCAAAGGTGAGCGTAAATTTGGTTTATAAAATTAAAACAACGCAAAAATGAATGGCCTACAAAGAACAACACCAACAAAAAACAACAATAATGAACCTACAAACATCAATAGAAACACAAACCTCACAAATCCACCCTCTAAGCCTAACAATAGAAACCCTAATTTCACGCAATCGCAAAAACGTCCGTGCACTGTTCTTTCGCCAGAAATGCATTCATCTACACAAGGTCCCAAAGCGGGTGCTATGCAAGTGCTCGATGTCAAAACTCTCGAGCTGCTCACTAGCAGCTTTACTTGACGAGCGCATGAAGAACTTGGCATCAAAAACTGATTTAATCGAAGTAAAGTCTAAAATGGAATGCCTGGAACGTAGCAATGAACTGCTTCAAACCAAACTCCAGCAAGTAGAGAGTAAATGCCAGGTTCTTGAACGGCAAATAGGTTTTCTCGAAAGGAAAAGCAACGAGAATAATGTGGTACTGCACATACCGGCAATGGATGATGACCAACAGGCGATGGAGAAAGCCAGAAACGTTTGCTTGGACCTTCTACAACAAAATAACCCACTAACAATACGAAAAACAAAAGTCATTCGTTCTAGAGATAACAGATTCGCTAATGTCATCGTAGAATTGCAACACAGCGACGACGTACCACGCATATTGAATGCTGCCATAAAATTGAGAGATACTGGAATTTCTATCCACCGAGATTATACCAAAGCTGCTCGAGAAAAACGGCGAATTCTTATGCAAATAAAGGCAAAAATCAATGCAGAACACAAAATCATCAAAATATCTATTCGTGGACAACAACTTTTATTCGAAAACAAAACATATTACTTAGACCATAACAATACTCTGAAGTGTGAAGTAGAAGGCGGGATGGCGCTAATAAACAAATTCATTATCGAAACAGCTGGTAGTGACAGCCCCCAACTGACAGGAACTGCACAACAGGTCAACATCGTCGGTAATGCAGTACATCTGCCAGAACACAGTGGTATCGAAAATGGTTTTAATTATAGGGTTTAGTACTAAGGCCGCCTGCCATTCAAGTAAAATTGTAGTATCTAGTAATTTTAGCGAAGAAAAAGAACATTTAAAAATTTTATCATACAATGGTATCAGGTTTGATTAATACATCGTTATTTTCTGATTTTTATAAATTTGTGAAAAGCTTTGATTTAATATTTTTGTATGAAACTTTTGTAACTGTAAATAACTTTTTAATTATCGAAAATAATCTGTTACATTTTGTATTTAAGTGGATCCCGGCAATGCGTACTTATGAGCGTGGAAGAGCAAGTGGAGGTTGCTACTTTGGTTTCAAAAGAAAGCTTCAAAGCTTGAAGCGCGAGTTTCGGATGCACTGTAACACATGGTTTGTTGACTTAGAAATTAATACCAAACGTTTATGGATACTACCTCAATACCTGAACTGTAATAATTGGGAAGAGGACTTTGAAAGAACAACCGAGTTGCTTAGCCACATGAGATCGACGAACGTTTTGCTTATCGGAGACCTGAACGCGAGAATTGGTCCAGAGGCAGGAGCAATGAACGTTTTTACCGGCTTTTATAGGCAATCAAAGGATAGTGTTTGTAATGCAAGAGGAAAGAAACTGCTAGATCTTTGCGATTCTTTTGGACACCGAATTCAGAATGGAACGAGTGCGAGTGACACCTCGGGGAATTTCACATTTATGGGAGGCCAAGGATCATCAGTGATTGATTATGCAATCCTAGGAGAAGACTGGGAGCCACTGGTGACGGATCTAGAGGTTAAGGAATTTCCGTATTCGGATCACCTTCCGATTGTTATAACATTCCAACGGCGGCGCTTGCAACAAAATGTTGATGAAACTATCAGACCACAATCACTGCCCAGACTTAACTGAAAGATATCGCAAGTCTCAGCATACAGACAACAGCTGGATGCTAGACTCCAAGCACATCAAAGACCAGACTTTCGAATTTTAGAGCAAACCATAAAGGCAGCTTACCCCCAACAGCAGGATAGCGGAAAAGGATGGAATTCAGGAAATGAGCCTTGGTTTGATCAAGAATGCCGAAAAGCCCGGAAGATTTCTTTTGCATGGTTGAGAATTTTTCGGAACTCCTTCCAAGGTTCATTTAGGAGTAACTACTTAGAGTCCATTAGGAAATATAAAGAGCTATGCAAATTCAAAAAGATGGAATATGAAGAAAAACAAGCATGCAGATTGGTGTCGTGTAAAACCGCTAATGACTTTTTAGTCTAAGAGCCCACAGCAAATTTTGTGCGTGAAGATATAACCAAAAGTGGTTTATATGAGTATGAAGCCCTCAAATAACTAACAACAAATATGGAAGTCTGGCAGCATTTTTTTGCAGCTAAGATTAATAATAGTATGCCAAAGGTACATATTTTTCTAAAATGTGGATCATAAGTATAACCACTTGAAACTGGCATTAAATTAAAGGGCAGAATGCACTGAATACAAATAGATAGGTGCCAGACGTTTTAGGTGCAGCTTTCCCCTTGCCAGACGTACTAATAGTACGCAAAAAATCATTTTTTTAAACAATACGTATAACCATATGTGTGATACATCAAAAAATTTGTAAAATTGTCCTTATCACAAATAAATAGGTGCCAGACGTTTTATATGCAGCTTTCCCCTTGCCAGACGTACTAATAGTACGCAAAAAATCATTTTTTAAACAATTGGTATAACCATATGTGTGATACATCAAAACATTTGTAAAATTGTTCTTATCACAAATAAATAGGAGCCAGACGTTTTAGATGCAGCTTTCCCCTTGCCAGACGTACTAATAGTACGGAAAAAATCATTTTTTAAACAATTGGTATAACCATATGTGTGATACATCAAAACATTTGTAAAATTGTTCTTATCACAAATAAATAGGTGCCAGACGTTTTAGATGCAGCTTTCCACTTGCCAGGCGTACTAATAGTACGCAAAAAATCGTTTTTTAAACAATTGGTATAATCAAAAGTCGTTATTACACCAAATGATATTCTGATTTCTCTACTTTGATTATGCGAAACAGCAATCTGTTTTGTACCGTTATACTTTGAAAAAAAAAATGCATGACACAATAAACAACCTTGCTGATAAGATAAGATAAGATAATAAACAACTTAGTTGCAGTAGTAGTTTTGTTGACCGCAAAGTGAATATGTCTGACGAAGTAAATATGAAATGTGTTCTCCATTCAAGTGATAGCCGAAAACAATGCGGAAAAATAATTTTGTTTACTGAAAAAACATTGCAGAAATGCTCTGAAGTTTTGAAAATTACGACAAATCGCAAGTTTTAGTTTTCTGATATAAAGCCTCCAGTTGAGGTTGATACTTTAACTGGGTACCATAGTGCGTGCTACCGGCTCTTTACTGCAATTTCCAAAAAATTGATAACATCTCCGATAGATACAATTCACGTGGAATGTAAGTTATATCCTTGTTTTTTGTAGTTTATATAATCCCATATTACTCATAATCGCGTATATGTATGTTATATAGTACCTGAAACTACCAAAAATAATAGATGCAGTCCAAGTGTTGCAATTAAAAATACTCGGACTATATCCAATATCACGGTGGATCCGAATAACAAATGTTTTTTTTGTAATTGCATTTCGAAATACTCATATGAAAAAAAAGAAAAGGTTATATGTGTCTGAAGATCTACTTTAGAAGACATTGTGTGCGAAGCAATACTTCTTGGGAATGATGCAGTGTACCAAGTATTGATAAATGGTGTCGGAGACGATGAACTGAAGTATCATAAAATATGTCTTGCTAGATTTCTTCAGGAAGCTAATAATTTAGAAAAAAGAGTTGTGAACAGCAATTCGGGATGCAGACATTCACACAAATGCGCTCTTTCTACTATCTCACCTTTGTTGAAGAACGCATTTTGAAATTAAAAGAAATGCATCCATTTGATGATATTGCTAATTTGTGCCAACAAATATTATGTGAAATTAATCCTTCAATCACCTATTCCAAACTATACTTAAAAAGGAAGCTGCTAACCATATACAAGGAAAGAATCGTCGTGATAAAAATTCAAAAACAATTAGTTTTTTTGAATGCTGATATGAACGAATACGAAGAAAGTTTGCTAACCGATAAGTTGGCAAAACTAAATTTAAAATCCATGGTCAGGTAGCTTATATTATATATTATTATAATACACGTGGAAAAAGTACTTATAAATTCATTTGACAGGAATATTGCTTACTATTACCTACTCGTACCTATTATAAAATAAAAATCAATTTATTATATCTATAAAATAATTTAATTTTTAGGACTCTATTAGTACGTCTGGCAAGGGGAAAGCTGCATCTAAAACGTCTGGCACCTATTTATTTGTGATAAGAACAATTTTACAAATGTTTTGATGTATCACACATATGGTTATACCAATTGTTTAAAAAATGATTTTTTGCGTACTATTAGTACGTCTGGCAAGGGTAAAGCTGCATCTAAAACGTCTGGCACCTATTTATTTGTGATAAGGACAATTTTACAAATTTTTTGATGTATCACATATATGGTTATACCAATTGTTTAAAAAAATGATTTTTTGCGTACTATTAGTACGTCTGGCAAGGGGAAAGCTGCACCTAAAACGTCTGGCACCTTTCTATTTGTATTCAGTGCATTCTGCCCTTTAATTTAATGCCAGTTTCAAGTGGTTATACTTATGATCCACATTTTGGAAAAATATGTACCTTTGGCGTACTATTATTAATCTTAGCTGCCAGAAAATGCTGCCAGACTTCCATATTTGTCGTTAGTTATTTGAGGGCTTCATACTCATATAAACCACTTTTGGTTATATCTTCACGCACAAAATTTGCTGTGGGCTCCTGGTCTATTTGGAAACTGGCTTGGGAGTTAAATGGAAAACAACCAGTAATACACAAAAAACTGTGTGAAAATTCAATTTTCATTCACTTCAAAGATCTACTAAATCCGGAAACAGCTTCATCAAACTGGAATTATGCAGTTCCTCGATTTGAGAAAGAAATTTTGGACCCAGAATTTAGTTTGCAAGAACTTGAACAAACTTTATGGATTCTTAAAGATGGGAAAGCGGAGGGTTCAAATGGTATTCCAGTAGAGTTCTACAAATACGGTAGCGTCACACTGAAAGAACATCTGTTAACATTATTTAATAGAGTTTTTGAGGGGAATCTTCCAGTAGATAAATTTAGGAATGCTATAATATTCCCGATTCACAAAAAGGGATCCTTGTTGGATGCAGCGAACTATCGAGGAATCTCCTTTTTAAATTCAACATATAAGATCTTCACAACAATGTTACAGAAGCGACTTACAAGGTGGATTACAACGAAAAAGGTGTTGACCGAGTGTCAAGCCAGTTTTAGATCCGGTTACTCTACAATCGATAATATCTTTGTCCTGAGAAGCCTGGCCGAAAGCTTTTGCATGCAGGACTTTCACCACTATTCGTCAAAACCCTTAAATTGCAATCAGACTATTTACTGAAAGTCTTTAAGATGAATGAATCTCGACTGGTCAAGAAAGTAGCTCCTAAGGCAGTACAAAATCAAAATAGCTGGTACAAGTATTGGAATTGCCTAGCCGAAGGATGTAACGTGGTGTTCAATTTAAACGTTGGAAACATATCAAGTTGTAAGGATATATTATATGACGTGATTGCGAAAGTAGATGATAAATGTAGAGAAGATTATATATCTGAAGCTTCAGAGTCCTTATTCAGAACAGTTTATAGAAGGCTGAACCACATCTTCAGTGATGCAAATAGTGTGAACGAGATTTCAACAATGGTTAGACTCCGAACGAACTTATAAGCCTGAATTTCATACCGCACAGACCCGAACTACCATTGGAGTGCAGTATGTGCAATCTTAGAGAAAGAGAGGACGTTCTTCATTTCGTGGAAAATGCCCTACTCTTAGGGAAACAAGAAGGAGCTTTTTTGGAAGTGACTTCTTATCGGATGAGCAAGTTGTTCACATTCTAAATGAGATGAATGTCTGCAATTTGTACAAATTTTGCAAAATCGCGCTAAAATATAGATCCAGAATTATGAACGAAGATTTCTGATTTATTACAAAATATTCTACTTAAATGAATTCAAACTTAAAAATTGTGAAAATATTTTTTAAATCCATATCCAATAATTATAAAAGCTTATTACAATACTTGTATAATTTATGTTTATTGTCAATCTGGCAGACGGCAAATGCCATGTCATAATGATTTTTTGTATTTTGTATTACATATACTATATATGTAAAACCATGATTTAAAAATGTAAAAATGTATTAATAATAGTCTAATAAAAAAATTTATCTAATCTAATCTAAAATAAAATCTACTAAGGGTAAGCTTGCCCAAATTTTACACCAAATGTTCTTATGTGTATAATATGTTAAATTTATTTTTGTAAATAAAAGAATCCCTGAAGAAGACGGCAACCACCGTCGAAACGTCGGGAAAGGAAATGAAATTGTTTCATTAAAAAACATTACGATCAAAAACAGTCGAAAGTGATATATTTTAAATCTCGAACACCTATAATGAAAAATAATATATACCTTTTTGGTAAAAAAGTATGGCAGGTAGGTAGGTACCGTTATTTTTCGTATTAAAATATGAAAAAAAAAACTGGGGTCATATTTATGAAAAAACGTTTAGTCTGCAGACTAGAAGACAGACAGACAGAGAGACGGAATTACGGGAGCCATTTTTTTCGTCTTCACTATCATCGCAATGCCAAGTTTGATCAAAATCTCGAGTTCGATTTTTTTACAAATTCATTACTTGCAATATAGTACCTACATATATAATTTCGCTAGTAAAAATATATTAAAAAAATATTCTGTACTACCTAGGTACTTACATACTTTATTTCCTAATAAATCTGTCTGTGGAGCAAAAAATTAAATTATTCCTAATAGATATCATTTGAAAAAAAAAAACAAAAAGTACCTATGTACATACATAATTGTATGTAGGTGGGTATGTGGGTACATATGCACCTACCTAAGCAAAAATTTTGTTGCGGTCACCTAAATGATTAAAAAAGGGAATATTATGTAAATAATAATATATAGTTAATAGCAATAATAAACACATTTTTTTTATAAATGTTTGTATGTATATGTATTTTATTTCATTAATAATTTTACACAAAAAAAAAAGTTCATACATCTTCATACAATACAAATCTTCCAAATGTAACTTGAGTTCAATGAATATAGTATACAAATACCTAGTTTCTGTAGCAAGAG
Organism: Philhelius pedissequus; assembly: GCA_910595825.1. Lineage (NCBI taxonomy): Eukaryota > Metazoa > Arthropoda > Insecta > Diptera > Syrphidae > Philhelius > Philhelius pedissequus. The sequence goes on along the minus strand of OU343160.1, from coordinate 174,908,475 downwards.
GAACAATAGTTTGTGGTAAAGCAAAATGTATTCTTTGCATTGTAAAACTGGGGTAATGCTTCAACGGCAAGCGATTACGAATAAGTACCAAAGCAGAATTGATTTCTTGCTCTGTGCCTTCGATGACACATATTTTGACCTTTGATGAGAACGGGTGTTTTTGCAAGACGATATTTGCGAGGTATTAGCTTTTATTTGGTTTATAAAATTACGCTTGCGTCCGTACAACTGGCTAATCAGGCAGCACGGAAAAAAGAATTCGTAAGTAGTTTTCTTACGATTTGCCTCTGAGCGGGGGAGACTGGAACCTTTTCCCGAATCACCTGATTGCATACTGCTTAAACTCAACGATGGGCTGGAAACACTAGCATTGCGCTTCTTATCGCTCTGTAGTTCAGCCTTGTCATCTTCGAGCTTTGTCTCTTCCGCAATTGGTTCATTTATTCCTGAATCTGTTTTATTTTCACTTTGGCAGCTATTATTACTTTTGATACTTTTAGGTGATTGGTTGTTGTTGTTCTCTTCACAACCAGAAGTGACAGTGTATTTGCTTTCAAGGAATGAATTTTCGGGTGAAATTTTTGGACTAGCCGAAGCCTTTATTACAATAGGTTCCTTAGTTCTAGATTTTCCTCTAACGTAAAATGGTACACGCCTGTGTACTGAATCTGGTAGATCCACTGACGACGATAGGTTTTCATAATCTTCGTCAATGGAGCGTAATGTTTTATTTTCAGCAACTTGTATTTTTGTGCTCAATATTTCTGAATCTATTGGCATTTGCTTGCTGGGCGATGGCCTATTGTTGTTTTGTTTTATTTTGATTGGGGCCGATTTTCCAAATATTTTAGTTGCAGGATTGTCATCGTCTTCGGAGGTGTTAATGGTTCCGTTAATATTCATAGATGCTGATTTTTTCGGTACATTATTTTTAACAAAGCATTCGGGTTCCATTTTGGATTCAATTTTCTTCTCATCCTTGCCAATGTCCCCACAACGATTCTTATTTCGGCGTCGTAACCAAGAGGCCAGTGATGAGTATTGCAATGGGCGACAAATACAACAAGGGGCGATTAGATACCATTTTGTAAGAATTTTGAATAGATGCTTCTGTGCAAAAAAAATCAATTAAGATGGCTAGCAATTGTTCAATTGCTTATGTTTGGAATATTTGTTTATTTTTAAAAGTTTGTTTTGGGTATTTTACTACTCTTTTAAATATTTTTTTTTTGATGGTTGATGGCTGATGGTTTTGGCTGGCATTGTTTTTTTTTGATTTTTTTTTGATTATGAATTCGAGTCTCACATCGATATTTTAATGGCAGACGGGAACAGGGTTCGTTGATTCAAAGCTAGATGTCGCGGATCTATGTACTAATGTTGGTACAGTTTTACACGAGTGTTCCACGGCTCTTTTTAGACGAGGGGTGTAGGCTGTGAGGGATATATTTTTTTGGTTGGCTCTTCAAAATGAAACGATTAAGCCGTTGGGTGGGCTGATGGTCGAATTCGCCGGATCGATTTTTTTTTTGGGTTTAGGATCTATATTCAGTGAAACCTATTAGCAGAGACCCGTAACCATTAGCTTGAGCCACAAGACCGCGTAGTTCAAATTTAGATTTGAAAATATCATGAAAAAGTTATATTGATTTTTCTTTTAAACATTATTAGAATTAAAAGTGAATTAAGATTTGAAACAATTAATTTATAAAAACTAACGCGAGAAAAATTTAATAATAAAATTCAAATTTTTTCCGAAGCGCATAGTAAAGTGCGGTAATCCCGTACAAATAAGGAGATCTAATTTGGTACACATACATATTTGGCCTGGCGATCATCGGCGATCACTTTAAATGTCGAGATCGCCACCCTTTTTTTTTATGAGTTGAAAAATAAGAACAGTGGAACGCTAAACATCCAAGTTTGGACAAAACTGGAGTTGACCCAGCATTATATGCTGATGTCCCATATATTTATATATGCCTACCTAGATGTTCTTGTATGCTACCTACACCTTGCGCATACATATATACTGTGGAAACATTAAATTAATTTTTTTTAATTAATTAATATTATTTACAATTAACCTTAATACGATGATGATTTAGCTATTCTCATGCATCGGGTTTAATATAGTTTTTACGTATTTAGAATTTTAAAGCTCACTTCAAATGTGTGAATATCCTTGGTTGAGAGGAAACTATTAAGTTTATTTTGTGGTTAGGTTTGATGGTAATTATTATTCCCATAATCGTATTTCAAATGCCTGGGAGGCTCTAGGGGATAGGAATCGCACTCGTCCAGATTGAGCTCATTTTGATAGGGTCGCTGAACATCCCCACAGAACAATAATGATATAAAAAAAATATAACTAAATAAATCAACCAAAAGCGAAATATATATATATATATATATGTACTCATGCATTGGTAAAAAAAAAAAAAAAAAAAAAAAAAAAAAAAAAAAATTTTCCTCACAGCTAAGTGGTATTTGTTTATTTATTATTATATACTTTGTTTAAAATATTCTTTTTTTTTTGCGTAAGCTATCAAAAAAAAAAAAAATCTATGTATAATTGTTTATCGTATTTGGGAACCCGAATCGCATCTTTATTATTTTTTTGAATAAAAGATAAAAACATTTTTGTACTTTGAACCATCATGGTATATAGAAAAGGTTTTTTCTTTCAAGCAGATGGCTTAATGGCGATCTAGATTTTTTTTTGTTTCAGGGGATGTGTATGATGACGGTACGATTCGGTGGATGAGCTGAGCTGAGCAAAGGTGAGTTCACTAAATAAAGGGGAAGTTCTAAAATTGGTCGAGAACTTCCTAGGTAGGGTGGGTTAGACCCCCGCTAATAACACCTTAGCGCCCTCTGGTGATATCGTCCGTCTGATTTTAGATATTTGAATATGGTTTGAGATACAGTCTATTTTTTTTTTGGCATGGTTATATGGTTTTGGTGATAGGTTAGATTACTGTGAAAGTGGACAAGATCCCACACCTTTTCCGACGAGCTACAGGCCGTGCAACTGCAAGCATGCCGTGTTCCGCGATCACAGAGCAGCAACAGATCTTGAATAGTTCTAAACAAGCAAACATACCTATGACAAATGGCGCCCACAACGTTGGTCCTTGTTTTTGTCCTTTCTTTCAATTGTTCCCGTCATCATTATCGGCAACTCGTATGTCATGACTAGGAAAGTTTTAAACATACCACTCTCATTTGCGACGAGATAACAAGACTATGATGACGATTACAATTACACTATGTTTGTATCGTCAATACCCTTACCTAAGTGTTAACATTTTACTTTTCTATTTGCCTTTATTTTCAAATTTTCATCCCACAGTCCAGTTTTCTTCTTTCAACAAGAAGTTGTGACCAGTTAGTTGGCGAGTGTCACAACTGTAGCACAATTTCTTTCTCTCTATCATTTTCCCTAATACATGTGTCGTTAATCTGATGGCCTCATGTCTTTCAGCAAAAGTCATAGGCTTGACTGGAAATGCGGAGTCTGTCAGATGGCAAAAAAATCTTCGTCCTTAGTACATCTTTGTTTATTTATTTATCACCAAGAGGGAAAATTATCAACATTTGTTCGTCCGACAGTCTACAAAAATCATATATATTTAACACCATTTCAGCTCGCCGAATTCGACAAAAATTTCGCCACCGAATCAGTCACCGGAAGCATCCCCGAAATAATACATGACAACAAAACTAATAAAAGAAAAAAAACTACGTTCTTTTCAAAAACTATATTTTGTGATTTATTGAATTTATCAAAGTTCACTTAATTCTAATAACAACTTTGATTTTTTTTTCTCATTCTTTTGTATTTTTGCTTTAGATTGAGTCTTTAGAAAAAAAAAAAAAAAAAAAAAAAAAAAAAAACAATCTTTACAAGTTTCTTTGGTTTTTTCTTAAATCGTTTGTTCAAGAACTTTGAAAAACGTTACTTTTAGTAGGAAAACAAATATTTTCTTAAATTCTCTTATTCCTTTTTTTTGTTTATTTTGAAATTGTTAAAAAACGGTACATCCTTTTTTTTAAATAAATATCTTTCTTATTTATATAATACGAAACCTTAAGTTCAAGGCCAAATAAATTTACAATATAATACTGTTTTCCGTTCTTTAAACTTTCTTAATTATTTTTGTTAACTATTTTTTTTGTTGTTTTTGGATAATTATCTTCGAAAACATAAATATCTTTGTTTTCTATAGGAAACAAATCCTTTTTTTTATTTTTGCTTTTCGATTATCAGTAAATTAATATAAAACAGAATTACAATTTAAGATTGTTGCCTAGTTTTTTTAATTAATTTCTTTTTGTTAATCTTTCGTTTACAATTCTTTTTGTTACATTTTGGTTTGGTTCATTCAAGCTACATTTTTTTTATTGTATTTTTTTTGTGTTTTTCATTTTTTTGTTTAATTTTTTTTTGCTTTGTTTATTTATTTATTTATTACATTTAGTTGTTTTGACATTTTTGTTTTTTTTTTATTATTACATAATTTTTCTGATAGTTTTCTATTCTTTCGTTTTCATTATTACATAATTTTTTTTGTCTCAATATACCACTTTTTTTTTGACTTAATACGATTTTTTTGGGTAGATTTTCAGTTTTCGCACATTTTTTTTTTGAGTTTCTTATTAATTATTTATTTATTTAAATAAAAAGAAAAAAAATAACATGGTTTTTTATTCATTTTCATATTTGCATTTGGTAATTTTGTTTTGGTTTACTTATTTATTTAAATTAATACAGTCCTCAAGTCAAAAAGGCTTATAATACATTTCTCCTTTTTGAGCTAAGTTTTAAAGTTTTTTTTGTAGTGGTCACACTTTCCACAAATTTTCGAAATTATATCCCTTTTATTGAATTTTGTTGGATAATTAACTACCAAGTGAATTTCGCAATGTCCTCTATAAACAAAACTGGCGCAATAAAGAAAAAAGGTTCACGTGAATCGACCAGATTAAACCCAAATACCCAGGAAATTTTGCTTACTGGCCTAAGCCCGAGAGTTTCACTCAACCCAACTCCGGCAAACCTCAATAAGTCTACCGAACCACATATTCCGGCTACCACTCAGTCCATTAACCAGAATCCAAACTTGGTTGATATGTCTGATGCACTACATTCTCGTCCGCTTATCCAAAGAACTCCACCAGCAACCAACGATACCACACTAAATCCAGCTCTAAGCTTGGAACTAATCCCAGAACGACAATCTGACCTGAGTGAGAATCTCATGCATAACACTTCAGACATTGGGCCTCTTAATACCTCCACGGAATCCAATTCAGTCGCTGCACCTACGTACAGTAGTTTGAGTCACGCTGGTTTCCTAGAGTCCGATCGAAGTATACAAACTATACGCGATACTAACATTCCGGAAAATGAAAACGCTGAACCTAATAGGGAAGTTAGAGACTTTAGCTCTGTACCGAATGATTTTAAAGTGTATATTAATTTTGCCCTGGTTTCTGCTTTCGAATCATATTCCCAATCTATGAGTTCGAACATATCCGAAAGTGTACAAAAAAACCGTCAGGGCTGATTTCATAGAATTTCTAGCTGATATCAATAAAGCAACTCTTCCCTTAAGAAGAGAAGAACCCGCAAATAAGACCACCCAAAATCCCACCGCGAACAAAAAGAATCCAGTGCCGATCCAACAACAACAAAAAACTAAATCTCAACAAGCAAAACCACACCTTCAGAATTCTCATTCACAACAAAGTCATACTAATTCATACAGCCAACAACAAGCTTATCAGAAAACCCCCATTCAACAGCATTTATACCAAAATTCAAACAATTTACAACAACAAAATCCCAAAAATTCACAATAGTCGAATACTAATCTTTCGCAAATAGGAATCCACAATATTTGGCAACAACAAAATTTCAATAACACACCTCACAGCAATCGTTCGAAATACCAGCAAACCTTTCAAAACACGAATCATTCATTCCAACAACTACTTGGTAATGGCGTGAAACAATTACCACCTCAAACGAGCCAAAACATTTTACCCCAACAACAGTCAATTTCAAATCAGCAATACCAGCAGCAACAACCCAACAATAGTTTCATAACTCAACCATTCCAAAATCCTATTTTAAAACAACCCCTACCAGCCTATTCTCCTATACAACAGCAACAATGTTCTCAAAATTCTTTTTGCCCCCAACAACAACAAAGTGTAAGTCAGATTCCGGGCCAGAATCTTCAGTTTAATAACACCCCTACGGTTACACAACCTGCTTTCGCGTTTAAGCCTATCCAAGGGTTAATACCGAGTCCGGGGATACAACCTCAGGCTCAGTGTCCATCTTATTACCATGAAATTGTTAATCCAGACGGTTTCCATCCAAGCCATGCAATTGGTAATAAGGCACCGAATAATATTTATAACGCAAGTTATAAGGATTCCATAAAACTTGACAGATGGAATTTGAAGTTTGATGGTACGACAGAAAGCTTGTCGGTTGAAGACTTCATCTTTAGGCTTGAGACTTTGCAGAGACAATATGGTTGCCCGTGGTCTGAGATATTGAAACAATTCCATCTCACGCTTATAGGTGATACTGCAACATGGTATTATCAATTCCATAAAACCAACCACCAACCAGACTGGCCGTCAATGCGCGAAGCATTATTGCTTCATTATCGGAGCTGCAAATCTGATTATCAAATATTAAGGGAATTGTCAGATAGAAAACAAGGTTCGTCTGAATCTTGCGACAAGTATTTTTCTGCTATTATGAAAATCAGATCGCAATTAAAAATCTCGTTACCAGACTCGGAGTTGATCAAAATGGTAAAAGGTAACCTTAATGAAAGGATTGGTCCCTTGGTTTACCCAATGTCAATCTTCTCACTTGTTCAACTCAGATTGGTGTGTAAGGAAGCAGAAAATACGTTCCCAATTCATAACTGGAATACAAATCGACAATATAGGTCAGCTCCTAGAATACATGCAAATGAAATACAATACCATAATAATGATCAGTCTCAATACGAAGATAATATCGCAGCAGTGCAATATATTAATAACAACCGACCTAGGCCACCAAATAAAGTTCTTACCTGTTGGAATTGCAAAATTAGTGGTCATTTATATTGGGAATGCCCATCCCCACAACAAAACACCTTCTGTTTCAAGTGTGGGGAAGAAAATGTCATAGTATCTAATTGTCCGAAGTGTAAACAGAAAAACGGACAGAAGAACGTGATTCCAACGGGGGAACCACGTTCGAAACAATGTCCCGAATCACCGAACCCTCAGATCCTGTAGAAAATACACCGCCGGCGGATAGTGATGAAAAGAGAATCACAATCTTGAAAAGAATGGCGAATGAGTCTGACGAAAATAATGGTAATAAGGAAGATTGTATTAAGTTTAGTCATGTAAAACCTTTACATATTAGAATTAAGGAATATAATGAAGCTAGGGAGAGAATATTCAGTGGTCAAGTTAAAAATAAGATACTTAAGACTAGGGTAAGATATAAATTAAGAAAACAATTAAAATGCAATCTATTATCTACTATATTAGATATTTCTGGAGATCCCAGACCCTATGCAAAGGTGATAATAGGCAATAAGAACATTTTAGGTTTACTTGATAGTGGCGCAAGTGTTAGTATACTTGGAAAAGGTTGTAAAAATTTAGTTAATGAACTTAAGGTTCAAATAATTCCGTTTATGTCAAACGTTAAGACCGCAGATGGCAAGTCGCAACCAATAATAGGTAAAACAGACTTAGAAGTAGGATATAAAAATTTAAAAAGTAACATTACTTTTTACCTAGTACCCAGTTTAGACCAGGAACTCTATCTCGGCGTCGATTTCTGGAGGGTGTTCAATCTTGCACCTGGAATAATCAGCGAAATTAAAATAACAGATACTGAAGCTGCTTCAAATACTCACCGATTGTCTCCGGAACAAGAAACACAATTGGATGCGGTAAGGCAAAAGTTCAAGTGTTATACCAGGTACGGGCTCGGAAAAACGACCCTTGTCGAGCATGTCATCGAGACCGGAGAGGCGGTTCCAGTGAAGCAGCGTCACTATCCTGTCTCGCCAGCGATACAAGCCCTGATGTATGCCGAGATAGACAGAATGTTGAGCCTCGGAGTAATTGAGGAGAGTGAGAGCCCATGGAGTTCGCCAGTGGTCCTCATACAGAAACCCGGCAAAAATCGCTTATGCTTGGACTCACGAAAGCTGAACTCCCTAACGAAGAAAAATGCGTATCCTCTCCCCAATCTCGAAGGTATCTTCAGTCGTCTTCGTGATACTATTTTTATAAGTAGTATCGATCTTAAAGACGCATTTTGGCAAATACCACTGGAAGAGCAGAGTAGAGAAAAGACTGCTTTCACAATACCGGGAAGGCCCTTGTAAAATTTTACCGTTATGCCCTTCGGACTGTGCAATGCGGCCCAGAGGTTATGTCAGTTAATGGACAAGGTCATTCCCTCAAGGTTACGGGACCGTGTATTCGTTTATCTCGATGATCTGCTCGTCATCGCTCCGGATTTCGATACACACATCGCTCTACTGGAAGAAGTTGCGGTTTGCCTCAACAAAGCTGGTCTCACCATCAATGTATCGAAGTCTAAATTCTGCTTCAAGGAATTGAGGTACTTGGGCTTCATCGTTGGTGGTGGGAACATCAAGACAGACCCTGCTAAAGTTGAGGCCATCGAGAATTTTCCGATTCCGAAGACGGCAAAACAAGTTCGGAGACTACTTGGTTTAGCGGAATGGTACCGGAGGTTTATACGTGAATTTTCGACCTTGACTGCGCCAATAACGGATACACTGAAAAAGAACAATGTGAAATTTAAAATGACTGACGAAGCCCTGGAGGCATTTGGTGAGTTGAAGAAGGCCTTAGCAGCGGCACCGGCGTTAACTCACCCTAACTTCGAAAAACGCTCTTACATTCAGTGCGATGCATCCGATACAGGTGTAGGGGCAGTACTCTTCAAGAGGGGGGACGCCGAGGAAGAAACACCTCTTTCGTTCTTCTCGCAGAAATTAAATAAGTGTCAGAAAAATTACAGTGTAACTGAGAAAGAATGTCTTGCTGCAGTACTAGCTATAAAAAAATTTAGGCCTTATGTGGAAGGAATGACATTTACAGTTATAACTGATCATTCCAGCCTTAAATGGCTCATGAGTCTTAAAGACCTTAGCGGAAGACTAGCACGATGGAGTTTACAACTCCAAGCTTTTTCGTTCGATATCGAACATCGTAAAGGTAGTTTAAATGTTGTCCCCGATGTGTTGTCTAGAGTGTATATGGATGTAGAAAGTATAGAGTTAGAAAATATAGCACCACTAATAGACCTTCAATCGGATGAATTCAAATCCGAAGAGTACCAGACCTTAATTGAAACAATACTGGAAAACCAAGAACGTTTACCCGATTTGAAAATCGAGGATAACTTTGTATATAAGCGAGCTTTTCCATCACAAGAAAGCTCAGTCACTAAAGAACATAATTGGCGATTATGGGTACCTTCAGGAATCACGAATGATATCATAATGCGTGCTCATAATCCGCCACGTGTCGCTCATGGTGGAGTATCAAAAACAATTCAAAGAATTCGCGAATACTTTTACTGGCCAAACATGACAGTACAGATTCGCGAATATATTTCAAAATGTGATATCTGCACTCAGTGCAAACCGTCTAATAAAGTCCTACGTCCACCTATGTCTAATGTTTTTAGTGTCGATCGTCCGTTTCAGAAATTATATATTGACTTTTTGGGTCCATATCCCCGTTCTAAGTCTGGAAATAGTTTTGTCTTTGTTGTCCTCGATCACTTGTCCAAGTTTGTATTTTTAAAATCCATGAAGAACGCTAACTCTTCAAATGTTATTAAATTTTTGCAAGAAAGTGTCTTTCACATATTTGGTGTACCTCAAATCATGCATTCGGACAACGGTAAACAGTTTTTGTCGAAGGATTTCCAAAACTTGATGAAATCCTACGGCATCCGACACTTTAAAACGGCGAATTATTCACCACAGTCGAATGCATCTGAGAGGGTGAATCGCACTCTTCTTGCTGCTATTCGATCCTATCTAAAAGACGACCAACGAGACTGGGATATTCATCTGAGCGAAATAGCATGCGCTATAAGGAGTGCAGTCCACGCTTCCACCGGTGTGACACCATATTTTGCCCTATTTGGAGTTAACATGATGACCCATGGAAGTTGTTATGAGTTAGCACAAAAGCTTAATGCAGTCGAAGATGGAGAAATTATGACACTTTCAAGACTAGCTAAATTACAAACTTTGCGAAACAAGATTAAAGAATGCATTGCAAAAGCAGGGGAGAAAAGCGCACTTAATTATAATACACGTACTCGCAAGGTACGCTTTGTACCAGGTCAGGAAGTGTTCAGAAGAAACTTTGTCCTTAGCGACAGTTCAAAATATTTAAATGCTAAACTTTGTCCTAAATTTGTTAAATGTAGAATTGCTAAGCCTGTAGGCAAAAACCTTTATGAACTAGAGAATTTATCAGGAAAATCCATAGGTATTTTCCATGCCAAAGACATCAAACAGTGAAACGATTGAAACTGAGTTAAACCTACTTGCCTTGTCCATTTCTCTAGCTGTTGCTAATCCTCTATGTTATTTATGTATAAATGTTGTTTACATGTATACTACCTTTTTAAACTTTGGCCTACAATGTCACTATATCTATCTTTTGTCATTTGAACTATCTTTTTGGGTTTATTTTTTTGTATTCCTTGCCTAACATTTTTTTTGTTGACTTACCCATCAAAACAGAGAAGTCCTCCAGAGCCTGTGATATGTATGTTATTTATTATAGATTAAGACCGCAATTTTAGTATTAAGTTATAGATGAGTTTATTTATTATCGGTTAATTAACTTATTTTATTATTATTTATTTAGGTAAATTTATTTTTTTTATTAATTTTTTTTTGTACTAGCATTTGTTAAATTATTGATTTGTTATATAATGTATCTTCTTTGTTAATTTATAAATTATTTGTTTATTTGTTTATTTATTTATTTATTTATTTATTAATTAATGTTTTAATTTATTTATTTGTGTTAGCTTATTTATTTATTACATTCATTTGTTTTATTTATTCATTTGTTCATTCGTTATCTTTTTGTATTAATTTAGGTTATATTTTTTTTTGTTAGGGTAACCCATTACGGTTAAATTATTTTGTTCGTGTTAATTTATTTATTCGTATTTTTTTTGTGACTAGTTCAATTTATTTACCTAGGTATCCATTAATTTTTTTTAGAGGTATATATTTGTTATTTATTATTGTAGTTTTGTTAATATTATTTATTTATTTGTTAATTTATTTTAACTATATGATGGCTAAAATATGCATTGTATGGTTAACTTATCTATCGGATAATTTAAGTAGAAACTTAGGGCACAACTAGAGCACTGGACATTCTGTGGTTTTGTTCATTAAGTCCCCCTAGCTGTTTCATGACCACAAGTGTATGCTATTTTCACGTTTATTTTCTACTATGTATATTTATATGTATTTATCCACCCTCTTATGTTTACTCATATATGTCTGAATATACACAGATATATTCGAAAGATCCTTAGCCCGGCTAGGGAGGGTTCTTCCCCACATTATAAGCCCTGTTCGTCAACAAATTAGTAAAGGCACCTAAGTGCAACCATCCCCCTTGTGATTATACTCATCAGAACTTCCATTATACCCAAATATACCTATATGACCCGCGACGAAAGCAATACACATGTACATAGATACCTTACATCGTTTCATTATAAATTTTGCTTTATTAAACTATATAGGTACTTGTATTTTAAAATTCATATTAATTATGCAAGAGTGAACATAACTCACCCAGGTATTAATAGGTATGGAAGGGAGGTGGGTAGAGGGTTCCAACTGATGGACTAGGATGGCTACGGTGTCCAGTTCACTGTTCCCGACGTCGAAAGCTTTCCTTCGTAACCAGTGTTTTGTTGCGGTCACCTAAATGATTTAAAAAGGGAATATTATGTAAATAATAATATATAGTTAATAGCAATAATAAACACATTTTTTTTTATAAATGTTTGTATGTATATGTATTTTATTTCATTAATAATTTTACAAAAAAAAAAAAGTTCATACATCTTCATACAATACAAATCTTCCAAATGTAACTTGAGTTCAATGAATATAGTATACAAATACCTAGTTTCTGTAGCAAGAGGAACAATAGTTTGTGGTAAAGCAAAATGTATTCTTTGCATTGTAAAACTGGGATAATGCTTCAACGGCAAGCGATTACGAATAAGTACCAAAGCAGAATTGATTTCTTGCTCTGTGCCTTCGATGACACATATTTTGACCTTTGATGAGAACGGGTGTTTTTGCAAGACGATATTTGCCGAGGTATTAGCTTTTATTTGGTTTATAAAATTACGCTTGCGTCCGTACAACTGGCTAATCAGGCAGCACGGAAAAAAGAATTCGTAAGTAGTTTTCTTACGATTTGCCTCTGAGCGGGGGAGACTGGAACCTTTTCCCGAATCACCTGATTGCATACTGCTTAAACTCAACGATGGGCTGGAAACACTAGCATTGCGCTTCTTATCGCTCTGTAGTTCAGCCTTGTCATCTTCGAGCTTTGTCTCTTCCGCAATTGGTTCATTTATTCCTGAATCTGTTTTATTTTCACTTTGGCAGCTATTATTACTTTTGATACTTTTAGGTGATTGGTTGTTGTTGTTCTCTTCACAACCAGAAGTGCCAGTGTATTTGCTTTCAAGGAATGAATTTTCGGGTGAAATTTTTGGACTAGCCGAAGCCTTTATTACAATAGGTTCCTTAGTTCTAGATTTTCCTCTAACGTAAAATGGTACACGCCTGTGTACTGAATCTGGTAGATCCACTGACGACGATAGGTTTCCATAATCTTCGTCAATGGAGCGTAATGTTTTATTTTCAGCAACTTGTATTTTTGTGCTCAATATTTCTGAATCTATTGGCATTTGCTTGCTGGGCGATGGCCTATTGTTGTTTTGTTTTATTTTGATTGGGGCCGATTTTCCAAATATTTTAGTTGCAGGATTGTCATCGTCTTCGGAGGTGTTAATGGTTCCGTTAATATTCATAGATGCTGATTTTTTCGGTACATTATTTTTAACAAAGCATTCGGGTTCCATTTTGGATTCAATTTTCTTCTCATCCTTGCCAATGTCCCCACAACGATTCTTATTTCGGCGTCGTAACCAAGAGGCCAGTGATGAGTATTGCAATGGGCGACAAATACAACAAGGGGCGATTAGATACCATTTTGTAAGAATTTTGAATAGATGCTTCTGTGCAAAAAAAATCAATTAAGATGGCTAGCAATTGTTCAATTGCTTATGTTTGGAATATTTGTTTATTTTTAAAAGTTTGTTTTGGGTATTTTACTACTCTTTTAAATATTTTTTTTTTTTGATGGTTGATGGCTGATGGTTTTGGCTGGCATTGTTTTTTTTGATTTTTTTTTGATTATGAATTCGAGTCTCACATCGATATTTTAATGGCGGACGGGAACAGGGTTCGTTGATTCAAAGCTAGATGTCGCGGATCTATGTACTAATGTTGGTACAGTTTTACACGAGTGTTTTACGGCTCTTTTTAGACGAGGGGTGTAGGCTGTGAGGGATATATTTTTTTGGTTGGCTCTTCAAAATGAAACGATTAAGCCGTTGGGTGGGCTGATGGTCGAATTCGCCGGATCGATTTTTTTTTTGGGTTTAGGATCTATATTCAGTGAAACCTATTAGCAGAGACCCGTAACCATTAGCTTGAGCCACAAGACCGCGTAGTTCAAATTTAGATTTGAAAATATCATGAAAAAGTTATAATGATTTTTCTTTTAAACATTATTAGAATTAAAAGTGAATTAAGATTTGAAACAATTAATTTATAAAAACTAACGCGAGAAAAATTTAATAATAAAATTCAAATTTTTTCCGAAGCGCATAGTAAAGTGCGGTACGGTAAAACTGATCAGCGCTAAGTCGTTATCGGGTAAAAGGAAATCCCGTACAAATAAGGAGATCTAATTGGGTACACATACATATTTGGCCTGGCGATCATCGGCGATCACTTTAAATGTCGAGATCGCCACCCTTTTTTTTTATGAGTTGAAAAATAAGAACAGTGGAACGCTAAACATCCAAGTTTGGACAAAACTGGAGTTGACCCAGCATTATATGCTGATGTCCCATATATTTATATATGCCTACCTAGATGTTCTTGTATGCTACCTACACCTTGCGCATACATATATACTGTGGAAACATTAAATTAATTTTTTTTAATTAATTAATATTATTTACAATTAACCTTAATACGATGATGATTTAGCTATTCTCATGCATCGGGTTTATTATAGTTTTTACGTATTTAGAATTTTAAAGCTCACTTCAAATGTGTGAATATCCTTGGTTGAGAGCAAACTATTAAGTTTATTTTGTGGTTAGGTTTGATGGTAATTATTATTCCCATAATCGTATTTCAAATGCCTGGGAGGCTCTAGGGGATAGGAATCGCACTCGTCCAGATTGAGCTCATTTTGATAGGGTCGCTGAACATCCCCACAGAACAATAATGATATAAAAAAAATATAACTAAATAAATCAACCAAAAGCGAAATATATATATATATATATATATGTACTCATGCATTGGTAAAAAAAAAAAAAAAAAAAAAAACAAATTTTTCCTCACAGCTAAGTGGTATTTGTTTATTTATTATTATATACTTTGTTTAAAATATTCTTTTTTTTGCGTAAGCTATCAAAAAAAAAAAAATCTATGTATAATTGTTTATCGTATTAGGGAACCCGAATCGCATCTTTATTATTTTTTTGAATAAAAGATAAAAACATTTTTGTACTTTGAACCATCATGGTATATAGAAAAGTTTTTTTCTTTCAAGCAGGTGGCTAAATGGCGATCTAGATTTTTTTTTGTTTCAGGGGATGTGGATGATGACGGTACGATTCGGTGGATGAGCTGAGCTGAGCAAAGGTGAGTTCACTAAATAAAGGGGAAGTTCTAAAATTGGTCGAGAACTTCCTAGGTAGGGTGGGTTAGACCCCCGCTAATAACACCTTAGCGCCCTCTGGTGATATCGTCCGTCTGATTTTAGATATTTGAATATGGTTTGAGATACAGTCTATTTTTTTTGGCATGGTTATATGTTTTTGGTGATAGGTTAGATTACTGTGAAAGTGGACAAGATCCCACACCTTTTCCGACGAGCTACAGGCCGTGCAACTGCAAGCATGCCGTGTTCCGCGATCACAGAGCAGCAACAGATCTTGAATAGTTCTAAACAAGCAAACATACCTATGACAATTTTTGAAACATCTCAACATCGCTATGCTATACATGCATAGAAAAATTGAAAAGTATCAATGTTGCTAAAATTCAAATTCCTAAAATCCACCAAATATCCAAAATTTGAAAGAACAATTTAAAATAATTTCTATAGTAACCTATACATGCATGTATACCCATATACAGTCTTACCTCAAATTCATGTATACGGCAATAGCCTTGATATAATTTATTTATTCAAATTAGCTTTTAACGGCCTTTTGTCCACAAAATTTGCGTTTCATCCCGGCAATCAAACAATTTAAAATAAATTCTATAGTAACCTATACATGCATGTATACCCATATACAGTCTTACTTCAAATTCTTGTATACGGCAATAGCCTTCATATAATTTATTTATTCAAATTAGCTTTTAACGGCCTTTAGTCCACAAAATTTGTGTTTCATCCCGGCAATCTCACTTGAACTCATCAGTTGGTTAGTGAGCGCCTTACCAATACGCAATTTTTGTTAAGTTCAGTTCAACTTACATGCATTTTTTGACAAAAAATCAATGTGAATTATATCCAACACGATTAAAATTTTATTCATTAAAATTGGAAGATTTTGTCCTTGGCCAGACATAGTTAATAAGAAGGTGTTATTAAATAATGCTAAGTCTTCTACTTGGCTGAGTAATTTCAGTAGTATATAGAATTGTATTATAAAAAAAACACCATCTTATAATTTATTTATACCCTCCATATTTTGAAGGTTGCCATGGCAAAAACAGCTTGTTCGGTTTTCTCCCTTACCCTCTATATTGTTGTCAGAACTAATAAGTTTTGACCGTCTCCCTTGCTGTTTTCCTTTTTGCCTCTACCTTTTCCTCTTCCACATCAACAATTCAATATCAAGAGAAAGAAACATCAACAATTCAATATCAAGAGAAAGAAACTAGCGCCCCCATCGACGGGACTACTAGCTAAAAAAATTCTGTCTCATAGTAGTACTATAGGTTTCATATACAATGATCCTTGAATGCATGTGAGTGGTGGATTTAAAAATACTTTTGCTCAAAAATGACAGCTCTTTTTTCTGTTGATTTGTCAAAATCAATATGACAATTCTAGAACATAAAATCCATTTGTTTTCATTTTCAAGTTTTATTTATTCTTTAAAGAAGTATTCTCTATTTTAGTTAAAAAATTGATAGGGCATTAACTGTGAAAAGCTTTAGATTTGTCCCCAATCAGCTCTATCATCTGTAGGTTCTAACATAACTCTCACAAGACTGTGTAGTTAGCCGGTGTTGGGTACCCGAAGCAAGCTTAAGAAATTTAATGCAACAGCTTCTAAATCGATTGTATTACATTCACAGCAACAATGTAAGTTCTGAAAAAAAAGTCAATTGCAATTATTCACCTTTAAGAGCAACCATAATTTGTTTCCAATAATTTTAGATATTATATCGTAATATGAAAGCTGCTAATGTACTCATAACCAAATATGGCATCCTGAAACTATCCGATTTCGGTTTGGCGCGTGCATTTAGCATTTCCAATAACGAACAGATTCACAAACCGTGTAGTAAAACATTGGTATAGACCTCCAGAACTTCTCTTGGGCGACCGAAACTATGGCCCACCAGTTGATATGTGGGGAGCTGGTTGCATCATGGCGGTGACGTGGACACGTTCTCCGATAATGCAAGGAAACACCGAGTAACAACAACTCATATGGATATCACAAATTTGTGGTTCATTCACTCCTGGTGTTTGGCCGAGCTTCGAAGAACTGGAACTGTATAAGACTGTCGAATTGCCAAGAGAACACAAGCGGAATGTCAAAGACAGACTATGCCCATACATGATTTGAGCAAAATGTTATCGCAACATCTGCAGTGTATGTTCGAATATCTGGGTCCGTCTGGACGACCGGGACAAACACGACAATATCAACAACAGATGGTTACGTCTATGCCTAAGCCTCAAGATATAGTGTGATTGATTGTGTTTGGTAGAGGTGCGCAATAGTGCATTTGTGCTCCAAGTGATTTACCCAGAATTGGGTGTTCTTTTTTTGTACGTTGTTCGTTTGTAAGTTTAAATATTCTTTAATTTAAAAAAACTTGAGAACTAATGTATACATAAATTTGTTGTTTATACTGGTTTGAAGACCTATAATAAAATCACAAATCTATATATATACAGACCACCTTATTCATAGTTATGGATAGTGGCTACGTCAAGCAAATTCTATAGGCGTGTTTGCCTATACACAATTCAGGATTGGCAAAGGCTATCATACTTAAGAAAGGATAAACCTGTTATGAATTTGATTTTCCTTATCAAGAATGCAAAAGCTTATACAAAATATTAGAATTCTGAAAAAATACATTAAAGATTTTATAAATATGAAGCGCATACTCAGATGTTTGATATATTTCCATTCCCAGAATAAGTTGTCGGTTTTTGTACTCTTAGGGGGCACCTTCGGCGGATGGAGCGTAGATGTATTCTTTTGAAATATTTGCTCGAATAGAAAACTGTTTCAAGAATTTACAAGCTGACGTAAATTAAAACTCACAACACTCTAAATCATCGAGATAAAGCAAGTAATTTGGAAATGACGGCTTGTCAAAATTAGCAATTCCAAAAACTCTATACAAATATCAAGGAAAATCTTGAAATCAGAACTTAGGCAAAGCTCTCATTTCCAAACTACTTGCTTGATTTCGATGATTGTAACTGTTCTGAGTGTTAATTAACCTCAGCTTCTAAGTCCTTAAAATCATTTTATAATCAAACAATTATTTATATTATTATCAAACAATTTATTATCTAAAAGTAGTATTTTGGTGTTTTTAAAAAAATGAAAAATTACAAAATTACTTTCGGATGCATTTTTTTTAAATATTTGATCGAATT
This sequence comes from Philhelius pedissequus, assembly GCA_910595825.1. Taxonomy (NCBI): domain Eukaryota; kingdom Metazoa; phylum Arthropoda; class Insecta; order Diptera; family Syrphidae; genus Philhelius; species Philhelius pedissequus. Next base: position 174,890,157 of record OU343160.1, on the reverse strand, counting down.
AAGAACGGGTTCAAGAATTTACAAGCTGAAATAAATTAAAACTGACAGCAGTTTAAATCATCGAGATCAAGCAAGTACTGTATAAATGACAGCATATCCAAATTAGCAATTCCAAGAACTGTTTACTAATATCAAGGAAAATCTTGAAATCAGAGCTTACGCAAGGCGCTCATTTCCAAACTACTTGCTTGATTTCGATAATTGTAACTGTTCTGAATGTTAATTAACCTTATCTTCTAAATCCTTAAAATCATTTTATAATCAAAACAATTATTTCGAAAAATTCTACTAAACTAAACTAAAAGTAGTTTTTTGGTGTTTTTAAAAAATTGAAAAATTACTTTAAGATGCAATTTTTTTTAAATATTTTATCGAATTAAAAACGGTTTCAAGAATTTACAAGCTGACATAAATTAAAACTCATAACAGGTTAAATCATCGAGGTCAAGCAAGTACTTTGGAAATGACAGCTTGTCCAAATTAGCAATTCCAAGAACTGTTTACTACTCGTTACTTGAAATCAGAATCTACGCAAAGCTCTCATTTCCAAACTACCTACTTGCTTGATTCCTTGATTGTAACTGTTTTGAGTGTTAATTAACCTCAGGTTCTAAATCCTTAAAATTATTTTATAATTATTTCGAAAAATTGCTATCTTTAGTTTTTTCGTGTTCTTGAAAAATATAAAATTACAAAATTACTTTCAGATGCAAATTTTTTGTCTTAAATTACCTTCTACTTACTTCAGGGGCAAGATTTTGTAATAAATAAAATGAGAGCGATTGTTCGTTTTTCAAGAAATTGTACAAAAGCGTAGACATAAATGGATGAAACAAATTATAAAATTGTTTAGAAGGCAAACGCTTAAAGAAAACAACAGTCAATTCAAATCAGCAATACCAGCAGCAACAACCCAACAATAGTTTCATAACTCAACCATTCCAAAATCCTATTTTAAAACAACCCCTACCAGCCTATTCTCCTATACAACAGCAACAATGTTCTCAAAATTCTTTTTGCCCCCAACAACAACAAAGTGTAAGTCAGATTCCGGGCCAGAATCTTCAGTTTAATAACACCCCTACGGTTACACAACCTGCTTTCGCGTTTAAGCCTATCCAAGGGTTAATACCGAGTCCGGGGATACAACCTCAGGCTCAGTGTCCATCTTATTACCCTGAAATTGTTAATCCAGACGGTTTCCATCCAAGCCATGCAATTGGTAATAAGGCACCGAATAATATTTATAACGCAAGTTATAAGGATTCCATAAAACTTGACAGATGGAATTTGAAGTTCGATGGTACGACAGAAAGCTTGTCGGTTGAAGACTTCATCTTTAGGCTTGAGACTTTGCAGAGACAATATGGTTGCCCGTGGTCTGAGATATTGAAACAATTCCATCTCACGCTTATAGGTGATACTGCAACATGGTATTATCAATTCCATAAAACCAACCACCAACCAGACTGGCCGTCAATGCGCGAAGCATTATTGCTTCATTATCGGAGCTGCAAATCTGATTATCAAATATTAAGGGAATTGTCAGATAGAAAACAAGGTTCGTCTGAATCTTGCGACAAGTATTTTGCTGCTATTATGAAAATCAGATCGCAATTAAAAATCTCGTTACCAGACTCGGAGTTGATCAAAATGGTAAAAGGTAACCTTAATGAAAGGATTGGTCCCTTGGTTTACCCAATGTCAATCTTCTCACTTGATCAACTCAGATTGGTGTGTAAGGAAGCAGAAAATACGTTCCCAATTCATAACTGGAATACAAATCGACAATATAGGTCAGCTCCTAGAATACATGCAAATGAAATACAATACCATAATAATGATCAGTCTCAATACGAAGATAATATCGCAGCAGTGCAATATATTAATAACAACCGACCTAGGCCACCAAATAAAGTTCTTACCTGTTGGAATTGCAAAATTAGTGGTCATTTATATTGGGAATGCCCATCCCCACAACAAAACACCTTCTGTTTCAAGTGTGGGGAAGAAAATGTCATAGTATCTAATTGTCCGAAGTGTAAACAGAAAAACGGACAGAAGAACGTGATTCCAACGGGGGAACCACGTTCGAAACAATGTCCCGAATCACCGAACCCTCAGATCCTGTAGAAAATACACCGCCGGCGGATAGTGATGAAAAGAGAATCACAATCTTGAAAAGAATGGCGAATGAGTCTGACGAAAATAATGGTAATAAGGAAGATTGTATTAAGTTTAGTCATGTAAAACCTTTACATATTAGAATTAAGGAATATAATGAAGCTAGGGAGAGAATATTCAGTGGTCAAGTTAAAAATAAGATACTTAAGACTAGAGTAAGATATAAATTAAGAAAACAATTAAAATGCAATCTATTATCTACTATATTAGATATTTCTGGAGATCCCAGACCCTATGCAAAGGTGATAATAGGCAATAAGAACATTTTAGGTTTACTTGATAGTGGCGCAAGTGTTAGTATACTTGGAAAAGGTTGTAAAAATTTAGTTAATGAACTTAAGGTTCAAATAATTCCGTTTATGTCAAACGTTAAGACCGCAGATGGCAAGTCGCAACCAATAATAGGTAAAACAGACTTAGAAGTAGGATATAAAAATTTAAAAAGTAACATTACTTTTTACCTAGTACCCAGTTTAGACCAGGAACTCTATCTCGGCGTCGATTTCTGGAGGGTGTTCAATCTTGCACCTGGAATAATCAGCGAAATTAAAATAACAGATACTGAAGCTGCTTCAAATACTCACCGATTGTCTCCGGAACAAGAAACACAATTGGATGCGGTAAGGCAAAAGTTCAAGTGTTATACCAGGTACGGGCTCGGAAAAACGACCCTTGTCGAGCATGTCATCGAGACCGGAGAGGCGGTTCCAGTGAAGCAGCGTCACTATCCTGTCTCGCCAGCGATACAAGCCCTGATGTATGCCGAGATAGACAGAATGTTGAGCCTCGGAGTAATTGAGGAGAGTGAGAGCCCATGGAGTTCGCCAGTGGTCCTCATACAGAAACCCGGCAAAAATCGCTTATGCTTGGACTCACGAAAGCTGAACTCCCTAACGAAGAAAAATGCGTATCCTCTCCCCAATCTCGAAGGTATCTTCAGTCGTCTTCGTGATACTATTTTTATAAGTAGTATCGATCTTAAAGACGCATTTTGGCAAATACCACTGGAAGAGCAGAGTAGAGAAAAGACTGCTTTCACAATACCGGGAAGGCCCTTGTAAAATTTTACCGTTATGCCCTTCGGACTGTGCAATGCGGCCCAGAGGTTATGTCAGTTAATGGACAAGGTCATTCCCTCAAGGTTACGGGACCGTGTATTCGTTTATCTCGATGATCTGCTCGTCATCGCTTCGGATTTCGATACACACATCGCTCTACTGGAAGAAGTTGCGGTTTGCCTCAACAAAGCTGGTCTCACCATCAATGTATCGAAGTCTAAATTCTGCTTCAAGGAATTGAGGTACTTGGGCTTCATCGTTGGTGGTGGGAACATCAAGACAGACCCTGCTAAAGTTGAGGCCATCGAGAATTTTCCGATTCCGAAGACGGCAAAACAAGTTCGGAGACTACTTGGTTTAGCGGAATGGTACCGGAGGTTTATACGTGAATTTTCGACCTTGACTGCGCCAATAACGGATACACTGAAAAAGAACAATGTGAAATTTAAAATGACTGACGAAGCCCTGGAGGCATTTGGTGAGTTGAAGAAGGCCTTAGCAGCGGCACCGGCGTTAACTCACCCTAACTTCGAAAAACGCTTTTACATTCAGTGCGATGCATCCGATACAGGTGTAGGGGCAGTACTCTTCAAGAGGGGGGACGCCGAGGAAGAAACACCTCTTTCGTTCTTCTCGCAGAAATTAAATAAGTGTCAGAAAAATTACAGTGTAACTGAGAAAGAATGTCTTGCTGCAGTACTAGCTATACAAAAATTTAGGCCTTATGTGGAAGGAATGACATTTACAGTTATAACTGATCATTCCAGCCTTAAATGGCTCATGAGTCTTAAAGACCTTAGCGGAAGACTAGCACGATGGAGTTTACAACTCCAAGCTTTTTCGTTCGATATCGAACATCGTAAAGGTAGTTTAAATGTTGTCCCCGATGTGTTGTCTAGAGTGTATATGGATGTAGAAAGTATAGAGTTAGAAAATATAGCACCACTAATAGACCTTCAATCGGATGAATTCAAATCCGAAGAGTACCAGACCTTAATTGAAACAATACTGGAAAACCAAGAACGTTTACCCGATTTGAAAATCGAGGATAACTTTGTATATAAGCGAGCTTTTCCATCACAAGAAAGCTCAGTCACTAAAGAACATAATTGGCGATTATGGGTACCTTCAGGAATCACGAATGATATCATAATGCGTGCTCATAATCCGCCACGTGTCGCTCATGGTGGAGTATCAAAAACAATTCAAAGAATTCGCGAATACTTTTACTGGCCAAACATGACAGTACAGATTCGCGAATATATTTCAAAATGTGATATCTGCACTCAGTGCAAACCGTCTAATAAAGTCCTACGTCCACCTATGTCTAATGTTTTTAGTGTCGATCGTCCGTTTCAGAAATTATATATTGACTTTTTGGGTCCATATCCCCGTTCTAGGTCTGGAAATAGTTTTGTCTTTGTTGTCCTCGATCACTTGTCCAAGTTTGTATTTTTAAAATCCATGAAGAACGCTAACTCTTCAAATGTTATTAAATTTTTGCAAGAAAGTGTCTTTCACATATTTGGTGTACCTCAAATCATGCATTCGGACAACGGTAAACAGTTTTTGTCGAAGGATTTCCAAAACTTGATGAAATCCTACGGCATCCGACACTTTAAAACGGCGAATTATTCACCACAGTCGAATGCATCTGAGAGGGTGAATCGCACTCTTCTTGCTGCTATTCGATCCTATCTAAAAGACGACCAACGAGACTGGGATATTCATCTGAGCGAAATAGCATGCGCTCTAAGGAGTGCAGTCCACGCTTCCACCGGTGTGACACCATATTTTGCCCTATTTGGAGTTAACATGATGACCCATGGAAGTTGTTATGAGTTAGCACAAAAGCTTAATGCAGTCGAAGATGGAGAAATTATGACACTTTCAAGACTAGCTAAATTACAAACTTTGCGAAACAAGATTAAAGAATGCATTGCAAAAGCAGGGGAGAAAAGCGCACTTAATTATAATACACGTACTCGCAATGTACGCTTTGTACCAGGTCAGGAAGTGTTCAGAAGAAACTTTGTCCTTAGCGACAGTTCAAAATATTTAAATGCTAAACTTTGTCCTAAATTTGTTAAATGTAGAATTGCTAAGCCTGTAGGCAAAAACCTTTATGAACTAGAGAATTTATCAGGAAAATCCATAGGTATTTTCCATGCTAAAGACATCAAACAGTGAAACGATTGAAACTGAGTTAAACCTACTTGCCTTGTCCATTTCTCTAGCTGTTGCTAATCCTCTATGTTATTTATGTATAAATGTTGTTTACATGTATACTACCTTTTTAAACTTTGGCCTACAATGTCACTATATCTATCTTTTGTCATTTGAACTATCTTTTTGGGTTTATTTTTTTGTATTCCTTGCCTAACATTTTTTTTGTTGACTTACCCATCAAAACAGAGAAGTCCTCCAGGGCCTGTGATATGTATGTTATTTATTATAGATTAAGACCGCAATTTTAGTATTAAGTTATAGATGAGTTTATTTATTATCGGTTAATTAACTTATTTTATTATTATTTATTTAGGTAAATTTATTTTTTTTATTAATTTTTTTTTGTACTAGCATTTGTTAAATTATTGATTTGTTATATAATGTATCTTCTTTGTTAATTTATAAATTATTTGTTTATTTGTTTATTTATTTATTTATTAATTAATGTTTTAATTTATTTATTTGTGTTAGCTTATTTATTTATTACATTCATTTGTTTTATTTATTCATTTGTTCATTCGTTATCTTTTTGTATTAATTTAGGTTATATTTTTTTTTGTTAGGGTAACCCATTACGGTTAAATTATTTTGTTCGTGTTAATTTATTTATTCGTATTTTTTTTGTGACTAGTTCAATTTATTTACCTAGGTATCCATTAATTTTTTTTAGAGGTATATATTTGTTATTTATTATTGTAGTTTTGTTAATATTATTTATTTATTTGTTAATTTATTTTAACTATATGATGGCTAAAATATGCATTGTATGGTTAACTTATCTATCGGATAATTTAAGTAGAAACTTAGGGCACAACTAGAGCACTGGACATTCTGTGTTTTTGTTCATTAAGTCCCCCTAGCTGTTTCATGACCACAAGTGTATGCTATTTTCACGTTTATTTTCTACTATGTATATTTATATGTATTTATCCACCCTCTTATGTTTACTCATATATGTCTGAATATACACAGATATATTCGAAAGATCCTTAGCCCGGCTAGGGAGGGTTCTTCCCCACATTATAAGCCCTGTTCGTCAACAAATTAGTAAAGGCACCTAAGTGCAACCATCCCCCTTGTGATTATCAGAACTTCCATTATACCCAAATATACCTATATGACCCGCGACGAAAGCAATACACATGTACATAGATACCTTACATCGTTTCATTATAAATTTTGCTTTATTAAACTATATAGGTACTTGTATTTTAAAATTCATATTAATTATGCAAGAGTGAACATAACTCACCCAGGTATTAATAGGTATGGAAGGGAGGTGGGTAGAGGGTTCCAACTGATGGACTAGGATGGCTACGGTGTCCAGTTCACTGTTCCCGACGTCGAAAGCTTTCCTTCGTAACCAGTGTTTTGTTGCGGTCACCTAAATGATTTAAAAAGGGAATATTATGTAAATAATAATATATAGTTAATAGCAATACATTTTTTTTTATAAATGTTTGTATGTATATGTATTTTATTTCATTAATAATTTTACAAAAAAAAAAGTTCATACATCTTCATACAATACAAATCTTCCAAATGTAACTTGAGTTCAATGAATATAGTATACAAATACCTAGTTTCTGTAGCAAGAGGAACAATAGTTTGTGGTAAAGCAAAATGTATTCTTTGCATTGTAAAACTGGGGTAATGCTTCAACGGCAAGCGATTACGAATAAGTACCAAAGCAGAATTGATTTCTTGCTCTGTGCCTTCGATGACACATATTTTGACCTTTGATGAGAACGGGTGTTTTTGCAAGACGATATTTGCCGAGGTATTAGCTTTTATTTGGTTTATAAAATTACGCTTGCGTCCGTACAACTGGCTAATCAGGCAGCACGGAAAAAAGAATTCGTAAGTAGTTTTCTTACGATTTGCCTCTGAGCGGGGGAGACTGGAACCTTTTCCCGAATCACCTGATTGCATACTGCTTAAACTCAACGATGGGCTGGAAACACTAGCATTGCGCTTCTTATCGCTCTGTAGTTCAGCCTTGTCATCTTCGAGCTTTGTCTCTTCCGCAATTGGTTCATTTATTCCTGAATCTGTTTTATTTTCACTTTGGCAGCTATTATTACTTTTGATACTTTTAGGTGATTGGTTGTTGTTGTTCTCTTCACAACCAGAAGTGCCAGTATATTTGCTTTCAAGGAATGAATTTTCGGGTGAAATTTTTGGACTAGCCGAAGCCTTTATTACAATAGGTTCCTTAGTTCTAGATTTTCCTCTAACGTAAAATGGTACACGCCTGTGTACTGAATCTGGTAGATCCACTGACGACGATAGGTTTCCATAATCTTCGTCAATGGAGCGTAATGTTTTATTTTCAGCAACTTGTATTTTTGTGCTCAATATTTCTGAATCTATTGGAATTTGCTTGCTGGGCGATGGCCTATTGTTGTTTTGTTTTATTCTGATTGGGGCCGATTTTCCAAATATTTTAGTTGCAGGATTGTCATCGTCTTCGGAGGTGTTAATGGTTCCGTTAATATTCATAGATGCTGATTTTTTCGGTACATTATTTTTAACAAAGCATTCGGGTTCCATTTTGGATTCAATTTTCTTCTCATCCTTGCCAATGTCCCCACAACGATTCTTATTTCGGCGTCGTAACCAAGAGGCCAGTGATGAGTATTGCAATGGGCGACAAATACAACAAGGGGCGATTAGATACCATTTTGTAAGAATTTTGAATAGATGCTTCTGTGCAAAAAAAATCAATTAAGATGGCTAGCAATTGTTCAATTGCTTATGTTTGGAATATTTGTTTATTTTTAAAAGTTTGTTTTGGGTATTTTACTACTCTTTTAAATATTTTTTTTTGATGGTTGATGGCTGATGGTTTTGGCTGGCATTGTTTTTTTGATTTTTTTTTGATTATGAATTCGAGTCTCACATCGATATTTTAATGGCGGACGGGAACAGGGTTCGTTGATTGAAAGCTAGATGTCGCGGATCTATGTACTAATGTTGGTACAGTCTTACACGAGTGTTCAACGGCTCTTTTTAGACGAGGGGTGTAGGCTGTGAGGGATATATTTTTTTGGTTGGCTCTTCAAAATGAAACGATTAAGCCGTTGGGTGGGCTGATGGTCGAATTCGCCGGATCGATTTTTTTTTTGGGTTTAGGATCTATATTCAGTGAAACCTATTAGCAGAGACCCGTAACCATTAGCTTGAGCCACAAGACCGCGTAGTTCAAATTTAGATTTGAAAATATCATGAAAAAGTTATAATGATTTTTCTTTTAAACATTATTAGAATTAAAAGTGAATTAAGATTTGAAACAATTAATTTATAAAAACTAACGCGAGAAAAATTTAATAATAAAATTCAAATTTTTTCCGAAGCGCATAGTAAAGTGCGGTACGGTAAAACTGATCAGCGCTAAGTCGTTATCGGGTAAAAGGAAATCCCGTACAAATAAGGAGATCTAATTGGGTACACATACATATTTGGCCTGGCGATCATCGGCGATCACTTTAAATGTCGAGATCGCCACCCTTTTTTTTTATGAGTTGAAAAATAAGAACAGTGGAACGCTAAACATCCAAGTTTGGACAAAACTGGAGTTGACCCAGCATTATATGCTGATGTCCCATATATTTATATATGCCTACCTAGATGTTCTTGTATGCTACCTACACCTTGCGCATACATATATACTGTGGAAACATTAAATTAATTTTTTTTAATTAATTAATATTATTTACAATTAACCTTAATACGATGATGATTTAGCTATTCTCATGCATCGGGTTTAATATAGTTTTTACGTATTTAGAATTTTAAAGCTCACTTCAAATGTGTGAATATCCTTGGTTGAGAGGAAACTATTAAGTTTATTTTGTGGTTAGGTTTGATGGTAATTATTATTCCCATAATCGTATTTCAAATGCCTGGGAGGCTCTAGGGGATAGGAATCGCACTCGTCCAGATTGAGCTCATTTTGATAGGGTCGCTGAACATCCCCACAGAACAATAATGATATAAAAAAAATATAACTAAATAAATCAACCAAAAGCGAAATATATATATATATATATATATATATATGTACTCATGCATTGGTAAAAAAAAAAAAAAAAAAAAAAAAAACAAATTTTTCCTCACAGCTAAGTGGTATTTGTTTATTTATTATTATATACTTTGTTTAAAATATTCTTTTTTTTTTGCGTAAGCTATCAAAAAAAAAAAAATCTATGTATAATTGTTTATCGTATTAGGGAACCCGAATCGCATCTTTATTATTTTTTTGAATAAAAGATAAAAACATTTTTGTACTTTGAACCATCATGGTATATAGAAAAGTTTTTTTCTTTCAAGCAGGTGGCTAAATGGCGATCTAGATTTTTTTTTGTTTCAGGGGATGTGGATGATGACGGTACGATTCGGTGGATGAGCTGAGCTGAGCAAAGGTGAGTTCACTAAATAAAGGGGGAAGTTCTAAAATTGGTCGAGAACTTCCTAGGTAGGGTGGGTTAGACCCCCGCTAATAACACCTTAGCGCCCTCTGGTGATATCGTCCGTCTGATTTTAGATATTTGAATATGGTTTGAGATACAGTCTATTTTTTTTTTGGCATGGTTATATGTTTTTGGTGATAGGTTAGATTACTGTGAAAGTGGACAAGATCCCACACCTTTTCCGACGAGCTACAGGCCGTGCAACTGCAAGCATGCCGTGTTCCGCGATCACAGAGCAGCAACAGATCTTGAATAGTTCTAAACAAGCAAACATACCTATGACAATTTTTGAAACATCTCAACATCGCTATGCTATACATGCATAGAAAAATTGAAAAGTATCAATGTTGCTAAAATTCAAATTCCTAAAATCCACCAAATATCCAAAATTTGAAAGAACAATTTAAAATAATTTCTATAGTAACCTATACATGCATGTATACCCATATACAGTCTTACCTCAAATTCATGTATACGGCAATAGCCTTGATATAATTTATTTATTCAAATTAGCTTTTAACGGCCTTTTGTCCACAAAATTTGCGTTTCATCCCGGCAATCAAACAATTTAAAATAAATTCTATAGTAACCTATACATGCATGTATACCCATATACAGTCTTACTTCAAATTCTTGTATACGGCAATAGCCTTCATATAATTTATTTATTCAAATTAGCTTTTAACGGCCTTTAGTCCACAAAATTTGTGTTTCATCCCGGCAATCTCACTTGAACTCATCAGTTGGTTAGTGAGCGCCTTACCAATACGCAATTTTTGTTAAGTTCAGTTCAACTTACATGCATTTTTTGACAAAAAATCAATGTGAATTATATCCAACACGATTAAAATTTTATTCATTAAAATTGGAAGATTTTGTCCTTGGCCAGACATAGTTAATAAGAAGGTGTTATTAAATAATGCTAAGTCTTCTACTTGGCTGAGTAATTTCAGTAGTATATAGAATTGTATTATAAAAAAAACACCATCTTATAATTTATTTATACCCTCCATATTTTGAAGGTTGCCATGGCAAAAACAGCTTGTTCGGTTTTCTCCCTTACCCTCTATATTGTTGTCAGAACTAATAAGTTTTGACCGTCTCCCTTGCTGTTTTCCTTTTTGCCTCTACCTTTTCCTCTTCCACATCAACAATTCAATATCAAGAGAAAGAAACATCAACAATTCAATATCAAGAGAAAGAAACTAGCGCCCCCATCGACGGGACTACTAGCTAAAAAAATTCTGTCTCATAGTAGTACTATAGGTTTCATATACAATGATCCTTGAATGCATGTGAGTGGTGGATTTAAAAATACTTTTGCTCAAAAATGACAGCTCTTTTTTCTGTTGATTTGTCAAAATCAATATGACAATTCTAGAACATAAAATCCATTTGTTTTCATTTTCAAGTTTTATTTATTCTTTAAAGAAGTATTCTCTATTTTAGTTAAAAAATTGATAGGGCATTAACTGTGAAAAGCTTTAGATTTGTCCCCAATCAGCTCTATCATCTGTAGGTTCTAACATAACTCTCACAAGACTGTGTAGTTAGCCGGTGTTGGGTACCCGAAGCAAGCTTAAGAAATTTAATGCAACAGCTTCTAAATCGATTGTATTACATTCACAGCAACAAGGTAAGTTCTGAAAAAAAAGTCAATTGCAATTATTCACCTTTAAGAGCAACCATAATTTGTTTCCAATAATTTTAGATATTATATCGTAATATGAAAGCTGCGAATGTACTCATAACCAAATATGGCATCCTGAAACTATCCGATTTCGGTTTGGCGCGTGCATTTAGCATTTCCAATAACGAACAGATTCACAAACCGTGTAGTAAAACATTGGTATAGACCTCCAGAACTTCTCTTGGGCGACCGAAACTATGGCCCACCAGTTGATATGTGGGGAGCTGGTTGCATCATGGCGGTGACGTGGACACGTTCTCCGATAATGCAAGGAAACACCGAGTAACAACAACTCATATGGATATCACAAATTTGTGGTTCATTCACTCCTGGTGTTTGGCCGAGCTTCGAAGAACTGGAACTGTATAAGACTGTCGAATTGCCAAGAGAACACAAGCGGAATGTCAAAGACAGACTATGCCCATACATGATTTGAGCAAAATGTTATCGCAACATCTGCAGTGTATGTTCGAATATCTGGGTCCGTCTGGACGACCGGGACAAACACGACAATATCAACAACAGATGGTTACGTCTATGCCTAAGCCTCAAGATAATAGTGTGATTGATTGTGTTTGGTAGAGGTGCGCAATAGTGCATTTGTGCTCCAAGTGATTCACCCAGAATTGGGTGTTCTTTTTTTGTACGTTGTTCGTTTGTAAGTTTAAATATTCTTTAATTTAAAAAAACTTGAGAACTAATGTATACATAAATTTGTTGTTTATACTGGTTTGAAGACCTATAATAAAATCACAAATCTATATATATACAGACCACCTTATTCATAGTTATGGATAGTGGCTACGTCAAGCAAATTCTATAGGCGTGTTTGCCTATACACTATTCAGGATTGGCAAAGGCTATCATACTTAAGAAAGGATAAACCTGTTATGAATTTGATTTTCCTTATCAAGAATGCAAAAGCTTATACAAAATATTAGAATTCTGAAAAAATACATTAAAGATTTTATAAATATGAAGCGCATACTCAGATGTTTGATATATTTCCATTCCCAGAATAAGTTGTCGGTTTTTGTACTCTTAGGGGGCACCTTCGGCGGATGGAGCGTAGATGTATTCTTTTGAAATATTTGCTCGAATCGAAAACTGTTTCAAGAATTTACAAGCTGACGTAAATTAAAACTCACAACACTCTAAATCATCGAGATAAAGCAAGTAATTTGGAAATGACGGCTTGTCAAAATTAGCAATTCCAAAAACTCTATACAAATATCAAGGAAAATCTTGAAATCAGAACTTAGGCAAAGCTCTCATTTCCAAACTACTTGCTTGATTTCGATGATTGTAACTGTTCTGAGTGTTAATTAACCTCAGCTTCTAAGTCCTTAAAATCATTTTATAATCAAACAATTATTTATATTATTATCAAACAATTTATTATCTAAAAGTAGTATTTTGGTGTTTTTAAAAAAATGAAAAATTACAAAATTACTTTCGGATGCATTTTTTTTAAATATTTGATCGAATTAAGAACGGGTTCAAGAATTTACAAGCTGAAATAAATTAAAACTGACAGCAGTTTAAATCATCGAGATCAAGCAAGTACTGTATAAATGACAGCATATCCAAATTAGCAATTCCAAGAACTGTTTACTAATATCAAGGAAAATCTTGAAATCAGAGCTTACGCAAGGCGCTCATTTCCAAACTACTTGCTTGATTTCGATAATTGTAACTGTTCTGAATGTTAATTAACCTTATCTTCTAAATCCTTAAAATCATTTTATAATCAAAACAATTATTTCGAAAAATTCTACTAAACTAAACTAAAAGTAGTTTTTTGGTGTTTTTAAAAAATTGAAAAATTACTTTAAGATGCAATTTTTTTTAAATATTTTATCGAATTAAAAACGGTTTCAAGAATTTACAAGCTGACATAAATTAAAACTCATAACAGGTTAAATCATCGAGGTCAAGCAAGTACTTTGGAAATGACAGCTTGTCCAAATTAGCAATTCCAAGAACTGTTTACTACTCGTTACTTGAAATCAGAATCTACGCAAAGCCCTCATTTCCAAACTACCTACTTGCTTGATTCCTTGATTGTAACTGTTTTGAGTGTTAATTAACCTCAGGTTCTAAATCCTTAAAATTATTTTATAATTATTTCGAAAAATTGCTATCTTTAGTTTTTTCGTGTTCTTGAAAAATATAAAATTACAAAATTACTTTCAGATGCAAATTTTTTGTCTTAAATTACCTTCTACTTACTTCAGGGGCAAGATTTTGTAATAAATAAAATGAGAGCGATTGTTCGTTTTTCAAGAAATTGTACAAAAGCGTAGACATAAATGGATGAAACAAATTATAAAATTGTTTAGAAGGCAAACGCTTAAAGAAAACAACTGAGAGGTGCATGTAATCCATTTGATATCGATGAAAACTTGTACCTTGGCATTGAATCAACAAATTTAAAAATAATCAATATAATAATGATAAATTTTCGAATTCGATTTTAAATAAAAGTACAATTTAAAATTTGCAAAAAAGATAATTCGTATTCGAGACCAAAAAACAACTTTTTTTTATTGATTTTTAGTAAATTTTTAATAGTAGTTAATTTTTTTGTAACAACTTATTGTCAAATATACTGGCAATCCATTAAATAAATAAAACTTAACTTATTATACTTATGTCGATTTCGTTTCAACAAAAACATCGACTTGCCGTCGATCCGCCGTCAATTTTTTTCTGAAAATCAAATTCGTTTCAAATTAAAACCAATATTTTTCTGGAAAAACAGATCCGTATTGAATCTCTTTTTGGAGACGGATTCAAAACGGATTTGTGCACAGATTCGTACACACACTACAATATTTGTTTTGACGTTTCTCAATTATTGTGTTGTGAATTAATTTTTATTTTGTGGCAGTGTACAGAAAAAGTAAATTAATATATTAAAAAATAAAAAAAATTGTTAAAAACTTCTTGGAAACAAATATTAAAAAAGTGCAAGTGGGTTTAGGAACTCTCCCGGGTCGGAATCGGGAAATTAAAACGAAATAATGATGTTTTAACGAATTGAAGATTGTTTTTTTTTTTTAGAGCTGCCAAGCAACACACACAGTCCCAAAAAGAGATTCGGTCCGTAATCGTTCTTTTCAAAGCCAAAAAGTATTGGTTTTAGTAGCGAATCCTAATTATTGAAACGAAATCCACATTACTATAAATTCTTTTCATTCTTTCATCGTTGAGTAGGTCCACTCTTTTTTTGTTGATAAACATTTTGCTTTGTTTCTGATATGGAAATTCATCGGAAAGTAAACGCTTGCGGCAAATTGTTTCCATATTTTTTGTAAATAAATTAAGCACAATATTATTAGTAGAAAAGGTTTAATATTGCGAAAGGTTATATTAACTATTGTCACCGACTTGGCGACAGACACTAATAACGGCTTCTCAAATATAATTGGCTGCCAAACTTTTACAGAATTTCCGCTGGCAATTAAAGGATTCTTTTGCGAAGATAAGGAAAGACTTTAAAAATATTTATTTAATAGAAATATATATGTTAGTTTTATATTTACATATTATTTAAGAAAATACTTACTCTTGGTCTGCCGTTGATGCCGCTCGCTTCGAGATAGTTCCAATTTAATTTTGTAATCATCAACTCCGTACTACGTCTTGCTTTTTATGCAAATTTTTAAATGACCTCTTTTAAAAATTAGCGCTTTTACTATCATTCGTCGGTAAAACTTCCGCAACCTATCTTTTCCAAAACTCATCAGCAAGTAGCTGGGAATGGCGCCAGGATGTCTTGGCGTATTTATCTGTTACTCCGAATACGCCTGGGGGCTTACTTCCATATGATGAGCCGAGCAGAAAATGGTTGGGTGTGAGGGCTTCTTGTTCTGCGGTGTTTAGTGATAAGTAAGTAAGTGGTCGGCTGTTAACTATTCTTTCAACTTCGAAAAGCAAATTGTTCAGCTTCTCATCAGTCAGTTTTGTGTCACGCGATATTATCTGGTACAGAGTGTTCTTGATGGAACCGACCATACGTTCCCAACCACCTCTCATGTGTGGACTCCCTGGTGGTATAAATTCCCACTTGGTATATGGAGTAGTGAACTTAGCCTGAATGTCATTAAAGTTGATTTTGTCATGAGCCTCCCGCAGTTTTTTTCAGCCACCCTTAGGTTAGTTCCATTGTCAATGTAGATCTGTAACGGGTATCCTCTGCGAGCAATGAAATTTCGAATGACAATAACACATGAATTCATTGTCAGCCTGTGGGCCACCTCCACATGAATCGCACGACAAGTTAGCCATGTGAATACAGCACCGTATCTTTTACTGTGCGCCTCCCAATCGTTACTAAAAACGGGCCAAAAAATCAACACCAACATATGAAAATGGCCTAGTATATGGAGAGTCTCGCTGCGGGTAAAGATCCCGTTTCTGGAATGCTTGAGCTGGCTTTCTGCACCTTACATGTCTGGCACTGACTTCGGATAATTCGAAAAAGCGTTCGTAAGCCTGATATACGTTTGGAAAATTTCGTTGATGACTGCTTCATGGTTAGTATGTTTCAATTTACGGTGATATAAGTCAACTATAAGCTCAGTAATATAGTGGGACTTAGGCATTATAATTGGGTTTTTACTTGTGTTTTCTACTAAAGTCATTTTTTCTAGGGGACCTCGCAATCGAATTATCATATTTTCGTCTATAAATGGGGACAAGCGGCGAAGTGAGCTTGTCTTAGGCAAAATGCCATGAGGTTTATTTACTAAAAGGCGATTTTCTAAGCTATAGGTTTGGGACTGAGCAAAGCGATAAAGGATCTGTTGTCCCTATAGCAGCTTACTTTTGTTTAGGTAAGGCACGCCATCGATGTTCCCATTGATTCGAGTATGTTTGGAAGATATTCCTGCCAATTTCTTACGAGATACGATATTTATGAATCTTTTTACGTATGCCATACATGAAAAGATTCGTTCCCACTTTGAAAAGCGATGATAGTTGAAGATTGGATCTGCTTCAAGGATATGGACTGTTATATGTTTTTGTATTTCCGGATTTTGTTTAAGTTCTGCTTCAGCTGTTTTTTCTGGTGATGGTTGATTTGAAGGCCAGAATTGGGGTGATTGTAGTAAAAATGCTGGTCCGGTAAACCAGGAACTATACGGGTTGAAATTTGGTTGATGAGTCCACTTTGTGGCTAAATCGGCTACGTTAGGCATAGACGGGACATACTTCCAGCTTGAAACATCTGTTGATTCTTGAATTTCTCCCACACGAAACAAAACAAATTGTTTGTAGCCCCTGGGGTCTACTCGAAGCCTCAATAACACAGTTTTTGAATCAGACCAATAATGTGTCCACTCAATTTCTGGTGCATGGGCTTTAGATACACTGTTTCCAAGTCGAGATCCCAACACTGCTGCTAAAAGTTCTATTCGGTGTATTGAGATATGCCGGAGTGGGACTACCTTAGTCTTCCAGCAGACTAGTACTACCTCTGTTCCATTCTTTGTAGCAATCCTGAAGTATGCCACTGCCGCGTAGGTGGTCTACGAAAACGTGTAGCTGCACCTCACTCGAGTCACTGCTAGCTAGATTGAAATAACATCTGGGAAATTGAATCATTTCTACCCGTTGAAGCATCGAAAGCCATCTGTTCCATGCATTTGAAAATTCTTTAGGGATAGTGTCGTCTCATCCAATTCCGCTTCGCCAAATGTCCTGCAGCAATGTTTTCATGTAGACGGTGAAAAAGTTTAAGATTCCCAATGGATCAAAGACAGACATAAGCAGACTTAACAGCTGTCTTTTGGGTGGTAGTTTCTCACCACGCAGAACTTCCTCGCTAGTCTTTGTAAACTTCAAATTAAATGCAAAAGAGTCGTGGTTTGTTCGCCACCACATTGCAAGAACTTTCTCAACCTCCACGACCTGCTCTACAGTTTTACCAGCTTGGCAGAAATTTTCTGCGTTTCCGGCTTCTCCCAATGTTTCAATGACTTCTTTTGAATTCAATATCCAGTTTCGAACGTGAAAGTTGGCGTGCTTATGAATCTCTCTTCCTTGGCGAGGGCGATGGCTTCCTTGATTTTACAAGTATATCGTCAACATAATGTCTTTCGATAATTGATTTACTTGCCCTTGGAAATTGCTGACTGTACTCCAATGCATTGGTATTCTTGACACACTGGGCGATTGATGACCAACAACTCCGAAACTCAAACTCAATTCTCCAAAAAACTCGGTGAGATAGCTGATTGTCTTTATCGACTAGTATTCTGTGAAACATTTCACATATGTTACCACAAATTCCCACGTTTCCAATTCTAAAGTTAAAAACGACATCTGTCAAGGAGGTCATAAAATCGGGACCTTTTTCTATGCACCCGTTCAGCGGAACGCCATTGTATTCCGCCGCGGCGTCCCATACAAACCTTGTTTTCTTTGGTTTATTTGGATTCGTTACTGCAAATATCGGCAGGAGCCATTTACGATTAAAGTCGATAGCCTCTTCATCTCTTCGGAGTTTTCTTTATACCTTTAATATGGGCATTTACCCGTTCCTTCAAGTTCGGATCCTTCCCAATTTTTTTCTGGAAGCAGCACAATCGTCGGTACATCATAGCGTTGCTGTTGGGCAGTGTCAGGTTTTCGGATTTCCAAAGTAGTTTCGATATAAACCAGTCACCTTTCCGTCTGATACAGCTTTGAAATTTTTTGTTCGAAACCTGATTCAACTTTTCTCGAGCTGCTAGTTCCACGCCTTCATTTTCAATTTCAAATTTTCCATCATCAGCTTTTGTAACGCAAAGTCATCGTCCTTTGAGCTGATGAACGTGTGTTAAAATCTTGGCCGAGTTTCACCGAATATCCGTCCACCTTAGGCGGGTCTTTGTTGCGGTAGGCTCGCATGCTTTTCCCTCTTGAAAACTTAGTGGCATTGCCAAACTTCTGTTGTTGAGCCCAATAATAACCTTCGGAATTACGTCTTGGCAGGATTTTACCGGAACTCCCTTCAGATGTTTATATTCATTCGTTTTCTCTAGCATTTTCAGGGTTTGAGACGCTAGATCAAGCCTGTCCACAGAACGCACGTTGCATAATGAGTAACGCTTGTTAACTTTTCCTTTAGGAGAAACTAGTAAATCAAGACGATGTGAGTCTCTTTCTACACGGAGAGTTCCATCTGTCCACCTAAGACACAAGCCTGATTTTAGTCCCTGAGCACCAATTTCTTCTAAAATACTTTTTCTAAAACTGTTGGACCTCACACGTCATCCAATAACGCATAAACATCTAAAGAGGATTTTTTTCCAAAAATGGTTATTGGCACTATTCGATATAAAATCTTCGATGCTTTCATACTGTGCATCGCTACTACCTCAACATCGGAATGGCCGCTACTTCCAGCGTTCGGTTTATGCAGCAATGGATGATGCTTAGCTTGACACCCATCAACCTGGCAATTTTTTCGTTCTCGACAAAACCTGGCAACCCGGCACAGCTTCTTGATCTTAATGACATTCCATTTTTCGTTGTAGTTCAGCCTTTTAAATTGCTGACATTTTGCGATTATATCCATTTCATCACATGCATAGCACCACCCATTAGGTTTTGACTCTGAACTAGCTGTCGAATTGTTTCCATGGAAGCTTACACGATGAACCTTACGTCTCTCAGAATCTGCAATACTGCCACTTGTGACGGGGGCAGATATAACTCTACTTGCGGCTTCACCAAGTATAAAAACCCAATCGCTAAATGTTTTTAAATTTATATCTTTTATATTTTCTGAAAAAATAGAACAGTCAATACGTCTTTGTACTGGAAGCTTTTCAACGAGATCTAGGATCCCACTTACTCAGACCCTCACCTAAACATTCGTATGCCACCCCCTAATTTGGCATATACTCATCCATTTCGGATTCGCATTGCAATGCCAGTATCTTACATTTTTTTTAAATAATTTAATTCAGCCTGTCTCTCCTCTTCGAGACGCAGCAGTTCTAATTTGACTGAGCGTTTTGCCCTTGAAGACGCACTTTTATTAGTATTAGCACTTGTTGTACACAACTCGTGTGCTGTTGCTGTTGCAGTTTGTTGGCAAATAGTTCTGTTTTCATCCTCCACGTTTTGATTTGCGATGCAGCGCTCACACATCCCATCCTCCTCGCTTATGATCTCATCCACGTTGACGCAATTAAAATGGTACCAGAGATCACATGTGTCGCACTGAACCATGTCCTTGTGGTCTTTCTCCGTGCAAAGACGCGAGCTGCTTTCGTTGGACCCACTAGTGCCAACTTTTAGGGTATCCTTTTTCATTGGCGATGATATTTTATATATCCTTATGTATAAATGAACTCGCCACAAGAATTTTTAAAGAATATTGTCACCGACTTGGCGACAGACACTAATAACGGCTTCTCAAATATAAATGGCTGCCAAGCTTTTACAGAATTTCCGCTCGCAACTAAAGGATTCTTTTGCGAAGATAAGGACAGACTTTAAAAATCTTTATTTAATTGAAATATATATGTTAGTTTTATATTTACATGTTATTTAAGAAAATACCTTCTCTTGGTCTGCCGTTGATAATGCTCGAATTCTAGATATTGCCAATTTTTTTTTTAATCATCAACTCCGCACTGCGTCGTGCTTTTTTATCCGTTTGCTAAGCAAATTTTTAAATCGTCTCTTTTACAAAGATGAGCGCGTCCAGATATCGAAAACGAGCGGCGACGTTTTCGTGAATTTGTCTTAGAATAATTTTATTAAGTAATTAATAATTTATAAATGTACAGCTTTGTTTTTTTAATTTATCTATATCAATAAGTAAGGGAGGAAATGTAATGTTTAAGTAGTTTTGTAGCATTTACATTTATACCAAATACGAATGATGCACTAATATGAATGAGACAAAACATGCATTTAAAATCTAGGCAGTTTAAATAAAGTAGTTAAGTGAACCAGACGCGCTTTGTTTTACTCTGAGACTTTATTGTAGCTTAATAAATTTGTCAACAAGAATAACAACAAACAACAACACTACAGGCTACCTTCGTCAATAAATACACAGCAAAATTCACAACTAAAACATCAACAACATCAACCGCTACCCCTCCTGAAATTATCACCCACTCCACTAAAGCAACACCTTCCAACGAATGTGCCATATGATCCATTGGTGCATGCACATAATAAACTGCCATATAACTGTAGGGAAGGTAGATGAAACTTTATACAAAAACAAAATGTTATATTTAACTTCTAGCTCCCAACAGTTCCTTCAACTTCTTGGCAATCGAATGCTCCAAACAGAAAGCATTGCCAGTAAAACAAATATATGCATGGATTGTCCAAAGCAACTCCCACCGGTTGTAAGAATAGTAAGACCTAATCTTTTGTTAATGTTAACGACGCGTGTAAGCGAGCTAGTTTAAATTTAAAGTGTAAACCTACGCGTGGCCTGTGTGGACGCGTCGTGGCATCTGAGATCTTGTCGTTCGTTTGTCTTCTAGTGTAAAAGTGATGGTTGTTGTATTGGCTGTGGTGAAGCTAGAGGTATGGTGAAATCTTCCACCTCAGTAGTGTTGTTTATTGGAATGTGGTTGTCAATATCAGCTGCTATTCCAGTTTCAGAATTAAATTAAATTTCTTCTTGCTGTCGTTTATTATTATTTTGATTTTTTCGTTTATTATTATTGGCTTTAATAATTGGTGTTAAATAGATTGTTTTATTGTTTTTTATTCCGGTGTAATGTATGTTTTGTGTATTGTCGCTTCTTGAGAAGTTCTTGAAGAAAGAAGAATTTCTTATTAGCATTTTTGGATCTCCTGCTTGTCCATATTTGCGATCCGATGACTTTAACAATTTCCACGGAACAGGGTTAAACGGTAGAGTTAATTTGTTAACACTATTCTGCTTTCACAGGATCTCGTCTCGATGTTAAATCTTGATGGTTTTCTGTTCCTTCGCTCGTCCGCGAACTGTTTGTATTTTAGTTAATTTTTTTTATTCATTTTCGTTTAATTTGTTTGCTTGTTTGTTTAGTGCTGGCAGAAAATTATTCATCTTCCTGTTGAACATCAGCTCGAACGGTGAAACTTCGGTGGTTGCCTGGGGAGTCGACCTGTAGTCCATTAGGAAACTATTTAACTGGGAAAGACAGTTTGAGTTTTCCAACTCTGATGCCATCAGTGATTTTTTTATGGTTTTAACCATCCTCTCAGCTGCCATTCGCCTTGGGCCAATATGGAGCTGTTTTGTTGTGACATATGTTATGCTGTTCCATGAACTCACTGAAATCATGGCTGCTAAATGGAGGTCCATTGTCTGACTTCAATTTAGTTGGAATACCAAACGCTGTAAATGTTTTTGTCAATACCTTCTTCACATCGATAAACTTCGTTGAGACTATAACTTCGACAAATGGGTATTTCGAATACTCGTCCACTATAATCAGCAAATACTTTCCATTTGGAAGTCGTCCAGCGAAATCCATTGAAACTTTCTCCAAAGGTATTGATGCTGGTTCAAGTATCACAATTGGGTCTCGGACGTGTTGGTTGTTGAGCGCTTGGCAGATGTGGCACTGTGAAATTGTTTCTTCTGCTCGCTTGTCCAAGTCGGGAAACCAAATTTTTGTTCTCAGTAGCTGTTTTGTTTTAACAATTCCCATGTCTGACTTGTGTGCTAATGCGACAGCTGTTTCCGTCTGTTATGCATAGTTCTTGCCGCACTTCTTTGTAACGCGAAATTTCGTTGCAGTTCCAAACACTATGTTTATTTGTTGTTATTGCCTTCATGAGAATTTGTAGAAATGGATCTTTTTCGGTTTCTTGTTGTATTGTTGTTTATGAAATTGCTTTTGTTAAGGAGTTTTGAAGAATTAACGTAAAGAAGTAACGTTAAAGAAGTTAACGTATTGTTCTAGTTCATTGTTTTTGTTGATGGTGTTGTTATTGTTGTTGTTTGGATGTCGGGAAAAATAATTTGCAGGATTAGAACTACCTTGTTGATGTTGCATGTTGAAATCAAATTGTTGTGTTTTTTAGTAGGAGCCGTTCTATTCTGCTTGTTGGTTTTGAAAGAGGGTTTTTAAAATGCTGATTAGAGGCATGTGATCTGTATGGAGCGTGAACTTTGTTGCGTACAGATATATTTTGAAGTGTTCCATTGCCTATGTTGCAGCTAACATTTCCTTCTCTATCTGGCTATATCTTTTTTCGACTGGACTCAGCGCGTGAATTGCATATGCCACAATTTTGTAAGTATTGTTGTGACACTGTGACAGAATTCCAGATAGACCCTCTGGACCTGCATCGACATGTAGGGGTGTTGGTTTGTTGACATCGTAGTATGCTAGCTTGAGCATCTATCATTAGCTTCTTCAGAAAAGTAAGTGCATCCTCGTGCTCTTTCTCCCAAATGAAGTGTTTGTTTTTCTGAATAAGTCCCCTTAATGGTTGGCTATGATTTGCTAGCTTTGGAAGAAAAGGTAGAGCAAAATTTAACATACGGAGGATGCTGCGAGCTTCTGAAAATTTGTTGGGTGTTTCATGTTCTGTTTGTTGTAAATTATAAGTCTTGAAAGTATTTGTTGGAGTTTTTGTTTTCCTACAAACTTTATCAAAATGCCCCTTCTTTTTGCATGAATTGCAAAAAATATTTAGAGCAAGATATTGTTGGAGCTTGTTAGAATGCCAATCATTTCTACAGTTCATACACTTAGGTTTTTTGTTTGTAGTCTTTTTTGTTTTGTATGCATCTTTGTTGCTGATGGTGGTGCTTGTGCGCGGCTGATGGTGCTTGTGTTGATGTTGTCTCGCACGCACATAGTTGCATTGCTTGTTGTTGCTGTTGCGCTTTAATTTTGATTGCTTGCTCTTCAGACATTTCATATGTTTTTGTCAAAAGCCTTGAATAGAATTGACTAACTGTTTCACTTAGATTTTGTTTTGCTGCCGAAATGAAAATATTTGGAACTCCACGTTCGTTTTGGGTGAGAAATATTCTAATAGCTTTTGTTTCGTTATTTCGAAACAGTTCAAAGCAATTGTTGTTGATTCTCCCTTTTCATTTGTTGTTACCTTTGTTGTTTTTGTTGGTTGTGGCAAATTGTGAAAAATCTGAAACACGTCTTCTCCTGCATAGTGTAATAACAAAGCTTTTTGTCTATCAATGCTGTTGATATCACTCGCAATCAGAAATTTTTCAAACCAAACAATCCATTTTTTCCAGCGGTCACCGGCGTTGGTGGCATCTTCATTGTAATTGCAGAATGGAATTCTTCCTCCTTCCATATTTAATCTTGTTTTTTTTTTTAAAGATTTTAATAAAATTTGGTAAACGCGTACCTTTTTATTCTCGTCGCCAAATGTAGTGTTGTTGTTATTCTTGTTAGATAATTTATTAAGCTACAATAAAGTCTCCGAGTAAAATAAAACGCTTCTGGTTCACTTAACTACTTTAATTAAACTGTCTAGATTTTAAATGCATGTTTTGTCCCATTCACATTAGTGCATCATTCGTGTTTGGTATAAATATAAGTGCTAACAAATTACTTAAGCATTACATATCCGACCATTGTTTGTCGAAGGTACTATGGTATTCTCTTGGTGATTCTGGAGACAGTGTTGAACTGTTTCAAAAAAAAAGAAATCTTTGAAAATATAATTTAAATAATTCAAAAAATTCGTGCACTCATTCTTGTGATGATGTATGCCTGACAATGGTTATGGCATAGTTTGTGGCAGATGAAGCTGGAGAAGTTTCTTTAATGTAGCCAAAATTTGACGCTGCTAGCAGGTAGGTCCAATTTTCATTAGGTAAGTTTAAAGCCGATGTAAGTGAGTTCTTATTATAATGGATGGAATGTATTTTTCAGGAAATAGTTACATAGGTACATACCTATAAATGTATTATATTTAAATCTATGAAGGTGTTTTTTTTAATTATGAAATTATTCAGCCAAGTTGAATTATAGATTCAAAATAGCTTTTAACGGCATTTAGTCCACAAAATTTGCGTTTCGTCCAAGTGAGTGAGCTATGAGTCCAAATGAGATCGGCGGGACGAAACGCAAATTTTGTGGACTAAAGGCCGTTAAAATCTATTTTGAATCAGTATTTAAATCTATGTTATGGATTTTAATTCTTTAAATTAGGATGGGAATAAGTACCTACACTACATACATATATAGAGCCTAAGTATGTAAATATGTAGGTACGTAATAATGTATAATGAAGGTGTTGTATTGTAATGGTTAGGTAGAATTATGCATATAAAACTTTATATGATAGTTGTAAGATACATAGTATTCATATATTTTTAAAGATATATATATATATATGTAAATATAAATTAGCTGTACACTGTCGCGTTGCCACCATCTAAAATAAACTTGAAGGAAAGACATTAATTTAACTCACAACAAAATGCACACAAATACGCACAATATTGGCTGTGTTTTTTTACTGTACCAGTGCAAATATTCATACAAAATTGCCTGGATAAGTTCTTGTGTAAATTGAGTGAAGAAATTTTGAGTGAAAAAGCAATTATAATATTGCCATTACAAACAAACACATGAAATAATTCTAAGTTGGTATCAAAATTGGTTCTTAAAAGATTTGCAACGGTGTCAAAATCAGCATTTCGTTCTACTTGGTCATTTGCCAAGCTTTCCGAAGGCAAGCGACAAAAAGACATTAAAAATATTTAAAATAGTGCACATACCGTAACATGAGATATTGCATGTTTATTTCAGATTGATTTGTTATAAATGCAATTTAACGTCACGTATTTAAACAACCCTTTGCCATTACCATTCTGTTCCGCTGGGAGCTGGGTGGCACTCGTTTGATCCTGAGGAATCATCAAATGTGAAGTTGGCTCCTAGCAGTCCATATTATAGTATGTGAATGACTGTGATAGTCGAAGTTCGCTAAATTATTCGCAACTTACCGAATGTTCGATTTGCTATTCATAATGAGGGCCAATTAAGCCAAACATTGACGCCGTTAGTGGATAGGTAATCTAGTTATCCTATGCGGGTTTAAAGCCGATGTAGGTAATATTACCTTGATTGTTGGTATAATTAATTCTCGAAGGGATTATTCAAGGAATTGTTATCTAGATTATGGTTTTTAATTATGTATGTTATTTAGGAGAGGTAATGTGTACCTACATTCATAGATATAGTATAGGTACGTAAATATGCACACATAATATTGAAAATGAATTTTGTAGGTGGGCATATGCATATGACTATAATTGAGGTGCAATATGCATACATAAAATCCATGGGATTTTTAAAGAGATATATGTATATATGTATAAATGTATAATGGCATACATCGTACGTAGTATTCAGTGACGTACGAAAAATTCCTAAGATGAGAGTAATAAGAAGATAGAAATAAATGGATAATAATTACACATAATTTAATGTTTTTATATTGCTTAGTTGTTATAAATTGAGGAAAAAATCAAAAATCGTTGGAGCGGCGATACCATTAATAAGTACGCAAACAAAATATTTTTATACATGAAAGTGGACTGTACTAATTTAAGAACACACATTTTTTTTATAAAAATTCTTGTAGCCTTTTTTGAGAAATACATTTTTTGTTTTTTTTTTTAGGAATATAGTTTTTTTTTAACTTTTCAAGATAATGTTCAAGAACTACCATTTACGAATACTATGTATGGGAGTTACTGTTATTTGTCGTCTTAACAAAATTGAAAAAAAAAACGTGTGGGCATATTACCGAAAAAGCAATATGTAGCAAGTTTGAAGCAAATGCATCCAAACGTTTAGGCTGAGGACTCAAGGACAGACAGACGGAATTGAGTGAACCACTTTTTTGGTGTTTTCTTTGATTGTAATGTCATGTTTGATGGTTAGATTTTTTACGAATATATAGCTTGTCTTATATGTAGTACCTATAATCGCAAGTAAGAAATAGATCAATATGCGTACTGCATTTTAAATTTTTTATATTATATTTCGTTTAATTAAAATATACTCACTTTGTTACTTGTATTGAAAGCTTAGATGTTGCACTCCGACATAGAGTGTTTTGGAAGACTCTTTAAGCATGTATATATTTGAATATACTAAGACATTATACCAAGACATTATTAATGTAAGTGACCAAAGGAAGACTGACTTTAGAAAGATCAAGCAAAGTGTTTGAAATTATGTAGTAATTGGGAGCAGAACGATCGTTTCGTGCTCTTCAAAGAAGCCAGGAACATTTCACGTTCATCTTAAAAGACTATATTTACTTGTAATGCAGATTATTTGCCTTCTCCGCTGGTCAATGTAATGGATTTTAATTGAAAATTCACTCAGATCCGGCTAGAATGTTCAAATATTTTATAATAAAATCTTAATATAATCACCAATACTCACCTGATCCGTTTTGCCCAATGATCTTCTCAAGATGCATGTCAATCGTTTTAAAAAACATTCTTGAATGAGTCTTTTGCCTTTGGATGAAGATCAATTTATGAACAATTCCCATTTCCTTAATAAAAACTGCTTTGTTTTTACAAAAGTCTAGAAGCCAAACTAGCTTTCTATACGATCACTATACAACTTTTTATCGGAAAGAATTTCTATACATTAATGTACTGTGCTTGGAATCATATCTCCAAAGGCAGCATCAGCGTCTTTGCGTAATTCTTCTTCATCAAAATTGGTCTATGAATTATTGAATTATGTTTATGGCTTCTCTATTGGAAGAAATATTCACAGGATGATAACCGACTTCTTTCAGATATTCATCGATTTTTGTTTGAAAACACTTCTTTAACTATGTTATGTGAACGACAAAAACAATTAACACACAATGCAACAGCTGCTTGATGGTCAAAATTTTTCCACATCGAAGCCAACTGTTTTATACAGCGTTCGTAAATGATTCGTATCATATCTGTAATATTTTTTCTTAAGTGTTCTTCGACTGTGTGAAACTTATTTATAAGTTGTTTGATTCCGTAGGCCTTCGATTTGTGAAATTGCCACTTTATAAATATAATGAACAAGCTCTCAGTTACTTCGAAATGGAGTTATTGAACACGAATTCACAAATTTTATTGAGTCCCTCTAAAATTGTATGGATGCGAGTTATAATTATCTTTGTTTTAAGAGACTTACTCATGTAAGATTATTAAAAACAATTCGATGTCAGAGATATCCAATATATATTCAGGTTTCGAATTGAATAAAAATAGTAAAGAATACTACAATACAGTTTATTGACGAATTTTGAGATTCGATTTCAGTATTGCCTTTAGGTTTTGTTATGATGCTCTTTTTTCCGCTGCTGAGACTCTTTTGAATGTAAAATGATTAAAGTCAAATGTGAAACCCAATAACGTATGATTTAGTAATTTACTTTCAATCCCTTGGAAATCAAACGATGTACTTTAAATAGTGCATACATCTTGGATAATTCCTAGAGTGATGCAGTTATGAATTCACTCTTACAGCGACATATCACTAATCAGCTCAGATGACTAAAGAGTATGTAAAGCGAATGATAACCAATGCTTGAGCTATAGAGTCAATTCAAACTCCTACAAGTACTGTATGCAGTAGTTTAAATGGTGGGAAAATGTCTCGTCAGCTTCTCGGCAATCTTTGTCAGAGAATACATCTGAAATAAATAAAAAAATCGAATTGTCTTTTTCGGTACGATATTTTGAAGACTGTTAGAGAACTTAGTGAGAACGACAACTTTTTCGGTTGGCGATAATGTAATTTCTCACAAACACTATATATTTTAATGGAAAAGGATATTACAAAATGGAACGATTGAATTCTACTCGTCGAAATATATCTGCGATTGGGGTCAAGACCTCTGTAGGCCATTTCATAAAGCGGATGTTTTAAACAATAGTATCTCAATATTTGCCTCCAGGGATGAGCAAACCATTTACATCAGCTATTTACATAAGCCAAAAATCATTGCAGCCAACCCATTTTGGATATCCAATTCTTATTACCTCGACACAGTATTCAACGATTTGTATCAAACAAGTTGAGTTACGCTTGTAAACTATATCATTTAGATATTACATTTTTTGGACAAGCAGAGATCTTCTTTTATGAAATGTTCATCAGATACTGCTGCGAGCACAGAAACATGTGATTGAATTAAAATCGTTACATGCGATGCAAAATGTTTCTTTGCGTTGTTAAAGTTTGGCAGGTAGGCACAATTGTTTGCTGCCCGAAAGGTGTTACGGAACGAACTTGTTGCTGTGATTGTGCCTGTGTCTGCTTGGGTGCACTGGTCCCGACTGCTATGCTTGCGGCAGCCTCAGCAACATTAAACGTACCAATTGGACCTGCCCGGGTATTCATGTTAGAACTATTTTTTGATCCTTTGCTTGTACACTTCTTTAGTGATCTATGGAACGAAGTTGACATTTGATTCTGTACGGAAAAGGGTGGTTGTTCTTCGTTACCACCTGAACATGGTTTTTTTCCTCCACTAGTATTGTGACTTCTGTTGGATGAGTTTCGCGGCATACGTCTATCCACTGTAAGCCCCAGCTGTGGCAAATGCCAAAGGTTGGTATAATATCTGAGCCAGAACCTAATATTTGGACACAAAGATAAATTTTAAGAAGTTTTGTTGATAAGTGGAACCTTTGCAAACACTTTCTTTCTACACTTCTTCACCCCGCTTTGCAGATACTGATGCACTGCCTGTAGGTCCTGTTTGCGGCTTAAGGGGATTTATTTTGGTTGCAGAGTGAGTGATTCTGATTATCTTCATGCAGGACAGCACCACAACTGCGGTGTGACTTCTATATAATGTGTAGTATCATCGCGGATGAAAATATTTGATTTGCGGCCGCATCCTTTCAAAGAATTTCCCTGCTGTTTCTGCCATTTTATCTCGCCTGCAACGACGTTTGCTGTAATCTAATAGTAAATAAAAATTTAATAGAAAGTTCCTTCTGGAAACAACTTAAATATATTATAATTAAGAATAAAATACGTTATAAACATAATAAAACTAACCCGCTTCCGATATTTATTTTGAAATTTTATAACTTTTTTTATTGTTTTATCATCTGTCAAAATACTCAACTCAAATTGAAAAAACTGGTCTTTTCATTTGGTTAGATTAAGCACTCACGCATTAATATGCTAGGGTTTGCTTCTACTTTTTGATTAGATTTTCTTCATTTTGAACATAAAATTAATAAATATTACTGAATTTGTAAGCCAGAATCAACAAAACGCTTCCATTAGTACGTTTTTTGTTTGATAAAGGCCTTGCATGCTTGTCGAAAAGGAGGAAATCCTATCAATTTAGTTTGTAGGGTGAAAGAGAACGAACCTCCGAAGTCGTGCCTCTATGTAGTATACTTTCTCAATGTACCATTGAGGAGCAACTGTGCGAAAAGTGTTTCGAAAATACTCACTATCGCCAGGAAGATGGCCGCTACGTAGTCAAATTACCCTTCCAAAATGACTGCCCCCTCGGTGATTCACGCATTGCTGCAGTACGATCTTTCCTGCGAATGGAAAAACTCTTTGCCAAAGAAAAACAACTCAGAGCTCAGTATAAAGAATTCATCCATGAGTTTCACCAACTAGGCCATATGGAAAAAGTGAGCCATATTCCAACACCTGGTAGACACTTTTATATGCCCCACAGAGCGGTTATAAAAGAATCCAGCACTACAACCAAGCTCAGGGTCGTTTTCGTGCCCTTAAACAATTGGGTTCTCGCTCAACGATACTCAAATGATTGGCCCTCAGCTCCAACCAGACCTATTCGATGCTTTAATACGCTTACGATCCTATCGTTTTGCCAAGAGCGCCGATGTCGACAAAATGTATCGCCAAGTCCGGATCAATAAGGAACACGTTCATTTCCAACGAATAGTATGGCGCGACTCTCCAGAAGAAGCCATAGAGGATTATCGGATTTTGACCGTCACATATGGAATAGCTTCGTCTTCTCATCTTGCAATAAAGTGCGTACAACAAATCGCTCTAGATGAAGGCAAGCGCTTCCCCGCAGCAACTCAACTCATACTCAATCATTTTTATATGGACGATCTGCTCACTGGTTCCTATGAAGAAGATGATCTGTGTTGTGTAAAATCTGAGGTATCAACTTTACTAAGACGCGGTGGTTTCTGTCTTCCTAAATGGGCATCGAATACTGCACTCATCACCAACTGTATTCCCGAAGAGATCGAAGAGAAGTTCTTCAGTATGTTAAGCTTACTGAGGCCTATTGTGTACGAACGCTGGGCCTCCAGTGGGAGCCTTCTTCAGACTACCATTCACTGTCCAGGTTAATGAAGTATATAACTCTAATCTAAGTGCTTACTTCTTTCAGAAACAACCAAACTGTTCGATCCGTTGGGGCTTCTCTCTCCATGCACTATTATCCCCAAAATGTTGTTTCAACGTCTGTGGAAGCCCTAGGTTATCTGGGATGAAGCAGTGTCGGGCGCAATAAGACTCAAGTAGTTTCACTACAGGGATCATTTCACGAGTCTCGTAGCAATCAAGGTGCCGAGATGGGTTGGTACTGGTATCCCTTTCGCCGTCATGGATCTACATGGGTTTGCTGACGCATCACAACCAGCCTATGCCGCTGCAGGCTATCTCTGCTCAGTTTCTCCAGATGGTCATGCCATTGCTAAAGTCGCCCCGATGAAATCCAGAACGTTGTCGCTTCCACGCTTGGAATTGTATGGTGCCGTTGAAGTTGACATACGAAATGTTTTTGGATGGACTAATTCTAGCGTGACACTTGCCTGGGTACGACAAGAACCTGGCAAATGGTGTACCTTTGTAGCCAATCGAGTTTCGCAAATTAAAAAAACCATTCATAGGGATAATTGGTTCCACGTACAGTCCAGTCAAAATCCAGCTGACTGCGCGACGAGAGGCATACTACCACATCATATAGCTGATAACCCACTCTGGTGGCGTGGTCCTCATTGGCTTTCGCTCAATCCATCCTCTTGGCCTCCTCAGGATTTTTTTTCTACCAACCTGGATCAGCACGCAGAAGTAGTACACATCGCAAATACGCCTCAGACAGGTCCAGTTTGTGACCTCATATAC
Organism: Philhelius pedissequus; assembly: GCA_910595825.1. Lineage (NCBI taxonomy): Eukaryota > Metazoa > Arthropoda > Insecta > Diptera > Syrphidae > Philhelius > Philhelius pedissequus. The sequence goes on along the minus strand of OU343160.1, from coordinate 174,858,416 downwards.
CACCAGTCTTCACGTGGCAAATTAAAACGAATCACCGCCTATGTCCTACGGTTTATGCACAACGTCAGAGTTTCTGTCTCAATACCCAAAGGAACAAACAGTGCCTCTATATGAAATCGTACAAATCTACAGCTTTTCGAACTTAAAGAAGGCTTGGCCATCTATGTAAAACCAGCACAAGGATATTTTTTCGGAGACGAGCTCCAACGCCTCAAATCTCACCAGCCTGTAAAGTGTACAAGCAAACTTTTGAAGATGTGTCCATTTATAGACAAAAAGGGTCTGCTCCATTTAGGCGGAAAACTACGCAACTCTTTGCTTCTACCAGACAGTAAGTATCCACTCTTATTACCAGGAACGGCAAGAATCATCACGCTTATCTGCGAAGATATCCATCGAATAAAACTTCACACTGGACCGCAAGCTATGCAAGCAATGCTTCATAGCTGCTTTTGGGTTATTGGCGCACGTTACATTTTGAGAAAAATATTTGGTCAAATGCCGACTGCACTCCCGCTTCATCCAACAACAATTAATGGGTGATATACCAAGGCCTCGGGTGGAAGCTTGTCGACCATTTCAACGCAGCGGAGTAGATTTTGCCGGCCCTGTGCAGCTTCGATTTTCAAAATGACGAGGTTCAAAGGCGATCAAGGGATATATATCAGTATTCATTTGCATGACCACCGGAGCTATGCATTTAGAACTCGCCAGTGATTCTTCCACATTCATAGCCGTATTTAAACGTTTCGTATCCCGTCGTGGCCACTGAAGTTAATTATACAGCGACAATGGCAATAATTTTGTTGGCGCAGAAAAAGAGCTCAACAATCTTCTCTATGCCTCATTGTCCAATATCATCTAACGTAATCGACTTGCTAGTTCTTACTCCGGGACACTTATTGATCGGAGAGCCGCTAAAAATTATCCCTGAAGCTGAGATCACATACTTTGAGGGAAATCTAGTCGACAGATGGCACCTTATTTCTAACCTGAGGCAACATTTTTGGAGAAGGTGGAGCTCAGAGTTGCTCGTTCAACTTCAACACCGATCTAAGTGGACTCTTTCTAAGTCAAACTTCAAAATAGGAGATCTGGTTGCTATCAGGGATGAAAGCAAGTGGAAACTTAGTACAGTCACAATCCTTCACGAAGGAAAAGACGGCAGGGTACGCGTTGTAACTCTTAAGACAGCAGACGGAGTGTTGACTCGTCCGATTGTTAAATTATCATCGCTTCTTAAGTTTCACGATGAACCTATCAGCAACCCTACCTAAGTAGTGCCTATATCAATAAATTTGAACTCACCATTCGATCGTTTTAAGGTGGGCGGAATGTTGCAGCCTAGGACAACAGAAATAACCGTATGCTATATACTTACAATGTCACCGTAAACACAAGTCATTCACTTAAATATACATACACATTCATACATGTAATCACCTATTATAGTTTTCAGTTTCAATAAAGTTTTAGTCTTTCTCAAGCATTCGACGGTGTAGCATGTAACAACAACAATAAATTTAACAAAATATCTGACACAAATACAAATTAAAATAAAACCGTGTTAAAAGAAGTACCTGAATGCAGCATGACGACTAATTTAAAAAGTCAACATGCGTGCTTGATAAACTTTGTTGTGGGTGGTGTATGAGTATGATGTTTTATTAAGTTATGTTATATGAGAGAACAAGATTGACTCTATGTTCCCATTGTCTAGATTCATAGAGTTTCGATATTTTGGTATATAAAACCTATCGTATGCATCAAGTTTTTGTTCATCTGCCATTGCTTTCACAAGTTTCACATTATTAATGTCAACACTTAAATGGTCATTATTTAATGCGTGTGCAGCTAAAGCCGATCTGTAAGGTTGGTTGTTCCTTATGTACGATTTGTGTTCGTTTGTCCGCCATATGATATTTCTTTTTGTTTGACCATTATAAACGCTTTCGCATTCACTGCACTTAATCGCGTATATTCCTGATTTATTTAAATTATCAGTCTTGCCTTTTGTCGATCCCAGTAAATTTGAAAGTTTATTTTCGTTTGAATAATAAACTTCCATACCATAATAACGAGATTTAGTTTTCAATTTATTCGTTACGGACTGGTACTAAAGATATCGCGACACGTATGTTTTGCTCGTTAGGGTTAAAATTTTAATTTTTAATTTAATTAAATTTAATATTTTTTCCGTATGCTTTTTTATAATTTGATCTATTAAAATTTCCTTATACCCGTTTAGCCTCGCGATTTGTTTTGTTGTTTTACATTCTTTCATATAATTCATTGCTGACAGATCCAAACCGCACATTCGGTGTACCATGGAATGGAAAGCTGCATGTTTGTGTTGTATGCAACAATTTGAATCGTTTGTTATTGTTCTAAATGTGCTGGTCGGTTTTCGGTAGATAGCTATTTCAATTGATTTATTACACATTCTTTTTAATTCCAAATAAAGGAAAGTTAATGTACCTTCATTTTCAATTTCATGTGTAAATTTTATTGAATCAAACTGATCATTTAGAACACTTAACACATTTTCAACTTCCGATTTATTCACTACCGCGAACAAAAAGATTTTTTCCTTTAAGCTTAGTTCAAAATGAGACATAAAAAGTTCACTTATTAATGGGCTTAGTGGATTACATATATATGTGCACTTTTCAATTAAGTAAAAAGAATTTCTGAATTGGAAAAAACTTTGATTCATACAGATTTTCGCAGCTCGGGTATAAATCATTTTTTTGTTTTCAAATTATTGAAGAGCTATATCAACCGGTATACTGGCGAACAAAGAACATACATCGAACGAAACCATACACTGATTTGCAAGATGGCTATATACAAGCTACCTACAAATGCACGTGCTTCAGCTGGCTTAAGATGGCTATATACAAGCTATAGCTTGTATAAGATGGCTATATGCAAGCTCGCTACAGCACGTTTTTGGCCAAAAACAATTTTTTTTGTAAAAAATGGGTCCAACGACTTTTATAAAAAAAATCAATTCATTAATGAAGCGAAAGGGTACCTCTTTAAATTTTTTTTGGCAAAAAAATTGTTATTTCTCGTACCTCTAGTAGAACCATTTTTTTGGTTTTCGATTTTTTCGGAAACGGATAATTTGATTTTTTTGATTTTTTTTACGCAGAAGCTCCTAGAACGTTTAGTGCTTATACCAAATTTTTTCAAAAAAACATTTTTTTGGGAATTAATTTTTTTCTGAAAACTCAAAATTTCGAAAACTACGCAATGATTTTTTCGAAACTTCGTATTTGGTTGTTTTCTGACATTATCTAGAATAGTTAAGAAAACTATTTTTCTAAAATAAAAAACAACGGTCCCTCCCATAAAAATGTTTAAACACCGTTAAGAAAAAAATTTATATCTCGAAAATGGCTCCAAGGATTTTTATAAAAAAAAATAGTTTGGTCTTAAATAAGTACAGTTCATTTTTAAGTATAAACATATTTTTTTTGCGTACTTATTAACGGTACTTCCCATAGAACCACTTTTCATATTTTCGACTTTCCCAATATTGGATGAACCGATTAAAACAATTTTTTTATACAAATGCTCCCCAAAAACTGTTAATAAAACTGCATACTCAAATTTTCAAAAAAAAAGTTTTATCAAAAACCAGTCACAGATTCTTTTTTTAAATTTGAAGTTTATATGTATATTAATAATATCTTCAAAATGGAGTAAACCTCAACTATTTTTCGTAAGCCCCAAACGAATATGGGAACAAAATGTTATGTTTTCATCTATCTTTTGCCTTCGCCATCGCCTAGCCCTTTTCGTCAGAGCCACATCCGCCTATGAGTTGAAAAAACCTGAACCATAATCATGGTTTTCAAATCAAAATCAAATCAAAAAAATAAAACCATCCGTTTTATTTGAAACCCAAAACTCAAGAAAGAGGACGAAAGGACATAAAAAAATGATAAGCCCATTAACCAAGAAAATCTTGAAAATTAAAAGATGTTTTATGTTTTTCAAATTCAAATTAATATAATATAAAATAATATAATAAAAATTCGGGAAAAAATAAAAAAAAAAACACTGATCTGAAATAATTAAGTAACAAGACAAAAAAACTTTAATTCAATAAAGTTATTATAATTAAAAACGAATTAAAAATATCTAATTGCAAACTGAAAATCAAAATAGGAAAAATATCAAACCTTAAAATTATGCAAACAGAAAAAAAACATAATAAATATTTCCATGTTTCCTATTATAAATTAGCTCTGTAAATATTTTATATTTTTCTTTCTTAGCTTGTGTGTTTGCAATTATCAATGTTTCTGCTTCTTTTTCTTCATATTTACATTTTTGATTTCGTATCTATCTATTTTTGCTCTATCTCTAATCCAAAGCTTATCTTTCTATCTTTCTGTTTTCTCTCATTTTTTTGTTTTTAATTATTATATAATATATAAGTAATGTAAAAATTTGAAAGAAAATCAAAATGAAATATTTAACTATACTTATACTCGTAGTTCGTTCAAATAAAGTGTTAACAGTAATATCACTTACCGCATTACTTTGATTAACTTGATGTTGTGCACAGCATGGCAGAATGGTATTTTTGTTGTTATAATATTTGTTTCTTTTTGTTTTGTTCGATTTGCTTGGTAAACTTTAAAGGTATAGAAAAAAAACTTAATTTGTACGAATTTGAATACATACATATGTATATACAAGGGTATGGAAAAAAAATTAAATCTTTTTTTTTTGTATGTCATGTATGTATCTATGTACAGTACAATGATTTTTTTTTCTAATGTTTTTTTTAAGAAAGAATGAAAGAAAGTTGGTGCTTAGCTTTTAATTAAAAATATTATGTTGTCTATTGCAGGTAAGTTCTTGGGTAGATGGTGTATGTATGTGCGAGCTTTAATTGAATTTTATTAATAAATAAATAAATTTTTCGCTGGAGCACCTGGTTGGAAAAATCACTTGGAATGGTTAAAAGGGAAATGGCTTTTACCTACTAAATTCTTTTACCTAGGAACAAAATCTCATCATTTTATTTATGTATATTATGTTTTTACACACTGAAATTATGAATAATGAAAAACTTAAAAAAAAAAACTGTGATAAAAAGACTTGAAGAAAACCTGTTGTTTTAACATTCGATGCCCTTGTTAATTAACTTACCACGTCTTACAGGCTTGAGAAAAAACACCAAAATGACCGATTTTTGAGTGAGGCACAGCTATCTATACCCCCGGCTCTTGTACAACGATTCCGCCACACATTCATAAAAAAAAAAATAAACATGGACAGTAATTTTCAGTTTCCGATTTATTATTTTCTCCATGTAATTTGACCAAAAAAATACAAATTTTATATCAAAATGGATTTCGATTTTTTTCCAAAAATAGGTGTAATATTTCAAAAATATTTTAGTCAAAATCCATTGATTTTAAGAAATTTTAACCTTATACTTTGAGTGTAAAGGTAAGTTTTTTTTCAACAATTAATTTCGATCTCTAGGTAATATGGTGTTTGTCCTTGAATGGTTTTTGATGTTTCCATTTTTTACCTACTCGCTCTCAGGAATTTTGGTTTTACTTAACAAATTTCAAGGTGCCTCGTAGTTCGATGGGTAGAGACACCGATCCAATCCCAGTCGTACTCAGTTCGAGATCTAGTGCGCCTGCCAATCTTTTATGATCTTTTATGGACTTATATGATTTTTTTTATCTAGACCAATTAAACCATTTAAATCAAATCAAAAAAAAATCTCAGGAATTTTGTAGAAGTCCTTAAGATTCATGAATCTAGAATAAGTAATTATAAACATAATTCTACCGCACAACATTTTAACGCCTGCGCGTATGCAACCATTCCGAAATTAGACTTATTTATCTTTCTTATCTAATCCACAAATCAAAAGTAACCAGCGTTGTTATACAAATTTTTAATTCCCAAATAAAATATGATGAGAGAAAAACTAAGTAGTAATTATAATAAAGAATAATTTCTTGTTAAAAAAAAACACAGGCAAGTTTTAAAAATAAATCAACCTTAGGAAAAATTTTAAAAATGTAATGATTTATTAAAAAAAAGAAGAATTGAATTTAAAGAGCCTTGAAGCTGGTGACTAAGACGACAGGTTTACTACAAAGCTTTTTCATTTGGTAGGTTGCAAAGCGTCTAAATGAAAATGGATAGGAACCTGTTCTATAATAATATGATACCCACGCTTGAGTCTCATGCTCGGGTTGAGCTGGCCATTAAACTAATGAAAATACTTTTTTAGATCCTTTGTGTGAAAACACTCCAATTCCATGTTCATTCTCTGACTCATAAAGATGGTTTTCTATGACTTTAACTATCTTAGCTTTTATAAATTTGAGGGCTTAACTTTTGATTCCTCTTTTTAAGCGCATCACTGAGCACGAAGATTCTCTTAAAGACCACGTCTCCTACTTTGAAACTAGCTATTTTACTTCTAGTATTGTACCGATGTTCATATTGGTGGTGAGCTTTATCGAGTACCTGTTTTATATTTGCATGTAAAATATTTAACTATGAATTTTTTGGAATAATGTTTAATTCTGAGCTGTTGTCCTTCCCAAGTTTTCTTAAAAGTTTGTAATCAGCACCATGCTCAATCATTTTCTGACCATATAATGCTTCGACAGGTAATATTCCAATGGCCGAGTGTACCGCGGTTCGAAATGCGCAACCAATGGCTGAAAGGTGGGTATCACCATCACTTTGGTCGTCTTTCAGATATGATCTTATGGCTGTTAAGATGAAGCGATTAACCCTCTCGCTAGCGTCAGCCTTAGGTGCGTAAGATGCTGTTTTGATATACTGTATACCTAATGAATGCAAGAAATTTGTGAAGGACGAGCTAGTGAATTGTTTCCCGTTGTTTGTCTCTAAAGACTCCGGTACTCCGAATAAACAAAATACTTGTTCGTGTTGGAACTCAATTGCAGTTTCAGACGTAGTTTTTCGAAGAGCTTTAAGGATAACAAATTTTGTTAGTTTATAGAGTGCAACTATGATCTGTATGTTTCCTTTCTTTGACCGCGGATATGGCCCAAGAAAGTCAACATATAAATGTTGAAAAGGGTAGTCTACAAAAATGGTTTTCACATTTGTTCTCGCAAAATTTGATTAGGTGGTTTGGATGTTTTACACGTTTCACAATTGTTTAAATATAACTTGACTTGAGAAGCCATATTTGGCCAAAAAACCCTTTGTTTCAAACGGTATAAGGTTTTGGCTATTCCCCCATGCGCAGCTTTAGCCGTCTGATAAACCAGAGAAATGAGCTGGTCGGTCAGCCCCGATGGCACCCACAACTTGCATGTAAGGTCGTCTTCGATTGGATTACCTGTGCTATTGTTGACCTTCTTGTATACGAAACCATCCGAAACAAGAAGACCAGATAGCTAATGTTTTTTTTGTTCGATGCTGGCGATGATCTTCAGATATTCCTCCGATTTGAAAGCGGGATCTGTGAGATCTAAATGCAGGACATCGTGAGGATCAATTGAAAGAGCTTCTAGACTCACCGCATCCGATGAATGGACGCTTGAGAGAGCATCAGGCACCACATGTAGTAAACCTTTTCGATTCTCGATGTCAAAATTATATCCCTGAAGTTGAAATAAGGCAAAAGGATAGGAGGTGGAGGTAGGTAGGGTGGAAGTAGAAGCTGCAAAAAAAAAATTGAGTAAAAATATGAGAGGACAGGAAGCGGGTAGGATGGGACTGAGAGGGGGTAGAATGTCCGCTATGGAGGCGATGGCATGCTCGCTGTGCTCGACTCAGCTCGCCGGATTAGGGGGGGATCTTGCCCCCATAGCTAGACCTCGCCTATTCCAAAAAAAACATAAATCATGCCAAAAAAAAACTTTCACTTAGCCACCACCAAACTGTCCACACTTCAGGAACGCTGCGGCTGATGATGCAGCTTGGCCTATACCCACCCCACCTGGAATTCATTCGGCCCGAATCTCGAATTCCCCTTGGAAGCTCATAAAAACACGGTGAGTTTCATCAGCATTTGACGTGATTTACAGCTTGAATTTATTCTCAATGCAACTTACATAAAATATACTAAAAATTTAAAATTTAATATGGATAACAGGGTTTGGAATTAATCTAAAAAAAAACTATCAATTAAATTGCTTAACTTTTAAAAAAAAAACCATATATACTTTAAATTCCCGGTAATTTGGCTAAAAGTGACGACGCGAGATTACCGGCGGTCGAAACGGTGTCTGCTCTGCTCCCGCTAGGTTTAAGTTTCCAGTTATCCACCGGCCTTTCTAACTGATCTCCTTTTTTGAGCGAAGGTATCTTCAACCCCCGTTATCCTACCTACATAGAGCTCTCTGTGGGTAGCTAAGGGTTCGCAAAATCTTGCTATCACTACCAGGGTATTACGAACAACTTAATCCGCACAGGACGGACGACCCCCAAAGAAAAATCTTATATCGGCGTTCACTTTTACCCCACCACCCAGCAATTCAAATATGTAGGTATATATAAAAAAAACCCAAAAAAGCTATAATAATAATAAATGAAAATCAACACTTAATTATAACACAAAATTTCACTATCACGCCAATGTTGTATATTGTTGTTTTTACATATATATACGGCTTCTGCCTATAAGCGTCGATCGCCAACCAACGGCGTACGGAATAATTAAATAAGCGTGCCCAGAAGCACCAGTCGTTACGAGTATATAGCGATGGGTAGGTAGTCGATTAAAGCCAATCGAATTGTAGGTATTCTCGTACCGAAATAATTGTGGTATAGGCATATATATATTTATATGTTATATAAGTATGAAAAGGTTTGTAAATATATCTATAGATGCATATGAGCACTAGGAGGTTTTTACTTGACCGCCCGGGTCTTACACGGGCCTGGATTTTAGTGCTGTAAGCGGCCACTTAACACCAGTGAGGTAGCGGACCCCTTCTTATTCCCAGAGGAGTTCTAGCTTGGCAATATGAGTCGTAAGGCGAGCTCGTTCCCACTTTTCAATACGCCAAGAGCAAATGCCTTAGGGGGATATCCACGGTTAGACCGTTAAAAACACCAGCGGCGGCAACAACCCACTGTCTCCGTCGTTAGCCGCCGATTCTTCCTCACTAAAAACAGGACATCCTTCAGAATAGCACTTTTAATCAAAATTGGGTTAATATTATTACCTGGTGCCCGTCACTAGCTAAATCCACTAATAAGTTGGCAACCACAAGATTCTTATCCGCTAAAGCACTTTATTTCTTGAAATCAACACTATTGATCCCAACAAATCCGAAGAAAAATTCTAAAATAAATATCCTTATGATATCGCAAAAATTTATTACATACGAATTCAAATTTTACCCGCGCAATCTATTATGTGGAAAATTATGCTGTTCAAGTATCACCTTTAAAGTTTTTAACGACTGAACTCCGCCTGATTTTAAATCGTAATGACAAAGAGAATCTGTCCTACGGTAATCACTAGCCTAACCGTGGCAAATTTCCTTTGTTCTTACGACAAGTTAGCCTAATTGGCGGTTTGCCACCGATAGCTCAACGGCTCGCACAAATACCGGAAAAAGGAAAATCCGTAGCCTACCCGAAACACTACCATTTACTACATTCCTATTTGCATCTCAGAAACCAACCTATTCTGTACTCAACCCTTAATTTCAACTTCTATTGTGAATCGCCCACAATCCGTCCGCCACCTTCCCCTAAGTCGTGTTGTCTTGTTTCTTATTTAAAAAAACAACTTCCCTTTCAAATCTATCCCTACGATTGAAGCGAACCGGCAGTCATTCACCATTCACTATCCCTGCTCCTTTCTCGCATCATCCCATTACATCTCCTATCCAGTATACCTGCTTCGCTCTGGCACACCATCAGCCCGTCGGCTGTCAATACAACGCGTGTAGTGTGTTGATTTCTTTTTTTTTCCTCATTTTCATTTTCATTTTCGATAAAAGGAGTTAAAAAGTCTCCCTATTTAATTTTTATCTTATTTAATAAGTTCTTAAGCAGCAAATAGTAATTCTTTCCAATAATCGTTGGCTTACAAAGTCATTAGAAAAAAGTACAAATTGCTTGAACTAAAACTCGACAAATCTATTCGAGAAACCTTTAAAAAAAAGATGTCAACGGGAAGACCAATTAAGTGCGTTGTTGTCGGTGATGGTACAGTCGGGAAACATGCATGCTAATCATATACATCGGACAGTTTTCCGGGAGAATACCTGCCTACAGTATTCGATAATTACTCAGCACCAATGCAAGTAGACACAATTCAAGTCTCACTTGGATTGTGGGATACTGCAGGTCAGGAGGACTACGATCGTTTAAGACCATTGTCATATCCACAGACAGACGTTTTTCTGATATGTTTTCGTGTGGCTAGTCCGTCATCTTTTGAAAATGTCACATCGAAATGGTACCCAGAAATAAAACATCATTGTCCGGATGCGCCTATTATTTTAGTTGGTACGAAAATTGATTTGCGAGACGATAGAGAAACACTTAGTGGTTTGGCTGAACAAGGACTTTCACCATTAAAAAGGGAACAAGGCCAAAAATTAGCTAACAAAATCAGGGCTGTGAAATATATGGAATGTTCGGTATTAACTCAACGAGGGCTTAAACAAGTTTTTGAAGAAGCAGTGCGAGCAGTTCTAAGACCCGAACCTCAAAAACGACGTCAGCGAAAGTGTATTGTTATGTAAGTAAAACAATAAGAAAATATTTATGATAAAAAAAACAATTACAAAGAAAATCTAAAAAACTCAACTAAAATAAAACCAATCTGAACTCACATTAATATCAGATTTTTATTCATAATATATATATATATATACATTATAAACAAAAACCATACATAATTTCATTTGTTAGATTTTTTTAAAGTTAATATTGATTTTTAGGTCATTAAGCAATTTTTCCAACATAAATAAAAAAGTAATTTAGGAAACTCGAATACTAATTTAAAAAAAAATTTGTAAAAGACCTGAAAACAAATATCAAAACACAAGCGCAAGTGGGTTTAGGAACCACCCCACGCCGGAATCGGGAAATCAAAACGAAACCAAGGTGTTTTGACGAACCGAAGGTTCAATTTTTCTCTTTTTTTTTTCTGGTGCCGCCCAGCAACCCCCACAGTCCCAAAAAAGGGGTTCGGCCCGTAATCGCTCGTTTCAAAGCCAAAAGGTATTGGTTTCAGTAGCGATTCCTGATTATTGCAACGAAACAAAGAATATATTACATACAGGTATTTACATCTGGTACCTCTCAGGGGTGTCCCCAACAAAACAGCGGCCTCGGATGGTTCTCGGGAAGCGAGGTGGACGGTGATAAATGGACACGCTATGAGTTAACTATTCCGTGGGGAAGAACCCATTTAAATCCAGCCGGGCAATACAATTTATTTGACTACGGAGTCCCATTTATTGTTGGAGGTACCTATCTCTCCACCTATAGTCATAGCCTTGAGGTGAAGAACACCTATCATTCGCGTAAGGTAAATACATGATCCTTTTAGTTTATTTTATATCGAGCCATATCGAAAAAAAAAGGTTATGATTTTTTTTTTCTTACATTTACTTATTCGCATGTATCTATCGGCCCTTACAACCATATAAAGATTTTAGGGTGTTGTCTCACATCTCTTGTTTCGGAACATATACCGGCGTAATTAACTTTAATGGAAATAATATTAATGTACCTGTATCAGAAAATCTTTCCAGCATACTTATTTACTTTTAATAACTCATTTGTTTGGAAGCAAATCGATAGGTATTTTAATTGGTTATGCCACAGTTGTTATATGACTAAAATTAATATCTTTTGTGTTCACAATACACATATGACGACTTAGGTGGTACTATCACAGCTGTTATATGACTATATTCCTTAAACTAATATCACAGATTTTCGAAAGCATTATCACAGTTGTTGCATTCCTTGAGTTCTCCACTCACAATTCTACTCCGAAGGAGTGGAATAAAGATAGTCGATTCTCATATACTACAGCCAAAATATCACAGAAGATTCAGAGTGAATATCACAGTTGGTCAGGTACTAGTGGATATCGCCCTCGCTCTCTTATGGGCGAGGTCGGTCTTATTGGAGTCACGTATTGATACCCATTCGGACATACGTGCACGTAATACAGATATTACAGTCTTGTTGCTGAACAAGATAAAGTTGTACATCCTCCAATAGATTTAATTTTTGCAATATTCGGAAAATATCGTAATCCTTCCCAGACCCAAATATACACAACCGTGGTAATGATTTCTCATCGATGTTACTTGTAGCGTGGAGATTCTACTGCTTTAAATCTTTTGCATGAAAGATGCCAATGCTTTTCCCAGCTAGGTTCTCTAGCTCGTACATGCTTTTGCCCACCGACTTAACCACGCGACACTTTATGTATTTTCGACAGAGTTTCGAAGAAAGGCGCTTAGAGGAGTCACTGAGAACAAAGTTTCTTTTGTAAACTTCTTGCCCTGGCACATAGCGAATATTTCGGGAGCGAGTATTGTAAATTTTTGCACTTTTTTCGTTCGCCTTTAGAATACCCTCTTTGATCTTGGCGCGTATTATCTGCAGCCGTTCCTGTCTCGGGAGAGTCAACAACTCGCCATCTTCTACCACATTCAGTTTTTGGGCCAACGCATAGCTACTTCCGTGTGTCATCATATTGGTCCCGAATAGGGCAAAATAGGGTGACACACCTGTAGCAGAATGGACGGAACTTCTCATCGCGCATGCGATGTCGCTTAAGTTCACATCCCAGTCACGTTGGTCCTCTTTTAAGTAAGATCGTATAGCAGCTAGTAACGATCTGTTGACTCTCAGAAGCATTCGATTGAGGAGCATAATTCGCAGTTCTGAAGTGGCGTACGCCATACTTCTCTAAAAAGTTCTGAAATTCTTTCGACAGGAACTGCTTGCCGTTATCAGAATGCAGTATCTGAGGAACGCCGAAAGAATTAAAAACGTCGTTTTTCAAAAACGTAATGATGCTTCCAGAGTTGGCAGAACGTAGAGGCTTTAACAAAACATATTTAGACAAATGATCTAAGACAACAAAAACAAACGAATTACCTGCTTTTGATCGCGGATAAGGACCTATAAAATCTACATAAATTTTCTGAAAAGGACGATCGGTAACGAAACTATTACATATAGGAGGACGTTGGACTTGACTCGTAGACTTTGATTGTTTACATGTTTCGCATTTGGTTACAAATTGTCGGATTTGAACGGTCATATTTGGCCAATAAAAATATTCGCGTATCCGGTGTAAGGTTTTAGCTACACCTCCATGCGCGGCTCGCGGGGGATTATGGGCCTTCATTATTATACCCTCTGTTAACCCTGAGGGTATCCACAGCCGCCAGGTATTCTCTAAAAGTGAGTCGTCACTAGTTAAGGGTAACGCGCGTTTATATACGAATGAATCTTCAACTTTCAAATCCGGCAACTCTGCCTGGTGATCTCGAATGGTGTTAATCAGATCCATGTACTCTTCGGAGTGGAATTCTTCTGACTCGAGATCAACTAATGGCGCTACTTCTCCTATGTCCAAACTATCTAAGTGTGCCCGAGAAAGTGTATCCGGCACGACATTCAGTGAGGCTTTTCGGTGTTCTATGTCGAAGGTATAAGACTGTAATTCAAGTGACCACCTAGCCAGCCTGCCACTGAGGTCCTTCATGGTCATTAACCATTTCAAGCTCGAGTGGTCCGTTATTATGGTGAAAGCCATACCTTCGACGTAGGGCCTGAACTTTTTAACTGCCATCACTGCTGCCATACATTCCTTCTCGGTCACACTATAATTCCGTTGGCAAGAATTCAGTTTTTGTGAGAAGTAGGAAATCGGACTTTCTTCTCCCGCCTCGCTCTTCTGAAAGAGTACCGCGCCGATTCCAGAGTCTGACGCGTCACACTGCACATAAAACCGTCTCGAAAAATCTGGGTGCGAAAGCACCGGAGCTGTCGTTAAGGCCTTTTTCAGATTTTCGAACGCGGTTATAGCTTCCTCCGTCATAGTAAACTTCGGGTTCTTCTTCTTCAACGTATCTGTCAAGGGCGCGGTTAAACTGGAGAAGTCCCTGATAAATCGCCTATACCACCCTGCTAGACCGAGCAGCCGACGGACCTGTCGAGCATTTTTCGGCATCGGAAAATCGACGACCGCTTCGACCTTTGCCGGATCCGTTTTCACCTTTCCACCACCAACGATAAAACCCAGGTATTTTAGCTCCTTGGAGCAAAACCTGGACTTTTTAAGGTTGATGGTGAGGTTGGCCTTTCTTAAACACTCGGCTACTTCTCCCAGCAGGGTGACATGTGTCTCAAAATCTGGAGCGATTATTAACAGGTCATCTAAATACACGAAGACGTTGTCCCTGAGTCGTGCAGGAATAACCTTATCCATTAACCGACATAACCTTTGAGCTGCATTACACAACCCAAAGGGCATGACCGTGAACTGGTATAAGGGTCTTCCCGGTACCGCAAACGCAGTTTTCTCCCTACTCTGCCTCTCCAACGGTATTTGCCAAAAAGCTTCTTTCAGATCTACACTGCTTATAAAATAGGTATTAGGCAGACGACTGATCAGCCCTTCGATATGGGGGAGAGGGTTAGCATCCTTTTTGCTTAACGCATTGACCTTACGAGAATCCAGACAAAAACGATACTTAATGGTACCGTCTATGGCTGGCTTCTTTATAAGGACAACAGGCGAGCACCAAGGGCTTTCACTCTCCTCTATAACGCCGAGCTGAAGCATCCTATCTATTTCCTGGTATAATAAGGCCTGCACCGCTGGAGAAACAGGGTAATGACGCTGCTTAACAGGCTCCGCGTCTCCGGTATCGATGACGTGCTCCATTAGTTCTGTTTTACCAAGACCGTGGCGATCGAAATCAAGAAACTTCTGCTTCACCGCTTCCAATCGCGACCGTTGTTCCACCGAAAGTTCGTGCGCGTTACTCAAATCCGCGTTATCCTCTAAAATCGACACGGCACTCACAACGTTCGGAGCAATTTGGAACGCCTTCCAGAAATCCACTCCTAAGTACAATTCCTGATCGAGATTGGGCACCAAATAGAACGTAATTGATTCTTCGCGATTTTTATAGCTGACCTCCAACTTAATTTTCCCTATTATAGCCTGATTTTTACCATCTGCTGTTTTAACCCCAGACTTGAAGGGATGAAATTTCACTCCAATCTCATCTAAGAATTTCAGGCAATCTTTCCCTAGAATACTCACACTGGCCCCGCTATCCAACAATCCATACACGCTTTTGTTGGCGATTTGAACTTTAGCGTAAGGACGGGGATCAGCATGAGTATCTATAACCGACGAAGAGATGCTCATACGTGTTTGTTTCCTTAGTTCATACCGAATTCTCGCTTTACTAATTCTTTTAGAGACTGCGCTTACTTTTCCTCCGAATATCGTCTCTCTGGTTTCGTAGTAGTTTCTAATCCTCTCATGTATAGGTTTAATCTCAAATCGTTTTCCAGTTTCCTTTTCTACCACTCTATCATTACTTTTTCTGGCCAGGATTCTAATTTTCGTTTCTTCGAAACAGGTTTGTGACTCGGCATTCCTTACTTCTCCATGTGGGGTGTTTGAGTCGAACGCGACTCCCCCGAAGTCGTCGCGTTCCGGTTGCGGTTTTCCGAAATGCACCGCGAACATTTCGGCGTTATTACACCCTCTTGCCCACAACGATAGCAAAAGATGTTCCTCCGGGTCGACGGGCAATCCACGAAAGAGTGTCCTGGCAACCTACAGTTCCAGCAAACCCCGGGACGGCTTTCATGTTGGCCACTTGAAACTTTTGGGCGAACGCCCAAGTGTTGCAGAGCGTTGACTTGTTCGTCCTGTGACGGCCTCATGTCTGGCTCATAAAACTGCTCTAACTCATTCGCCACGAAACGATTTGGAGCTCTATATTGCTTCGGACCGTCCCGGTCCTTCTTCGGGAACGCATACTCCGCCTCCTTGCAAGCCATTCTCAGCTGGTCCACGGAGTAAACGGCTTGCGGATACACCAACCTTTCCAACCGCTCATTCAGGTTCCTTTTCAGGATTCTCACAAGCTCAATTTCGGGAATCTGCACCCTGAGCCGAGATCGAAGTTTCGTAATGGCCGCAAAATACTCATCACTTGACTCCCAGGTACCTTGTTTCCGTTCCATTATTTCTCGGATGATCTCGTAGTCCGACTTCGAACTTCGAAATTGCCGTAACAACGCATCCCTTAGCATGGGCCAGTCTGGTCGACCATTAGAACGATGGTAGTACCAGTACCACTCACTGGCAGCACCGGAGAGTAAGAGATGAAAATCTCTCATGATCTCAGCCCAGGAGCATTCATATTGGCATTGCAGGGTCTGCACTCTAAAGACAAAATCCTCTACGCTGAGCGATTCGGCTTTGCCATCAAATTTTAAACCCCACTTGTCCATTTTGATGGGCATTCTCATGGTAGAATGTGGGTAATAATGAGATGAATGACTTGGGAGTGGAGCCCGTCTACCATTATGAACCCTCGCCTCGTTGTGAGGATCCTGAAAAGGACTCGGTTGTCGCCCGCCACTCGGCGGGTATCCACATTCTCCAACTGGTCTCGGATTAGGATCCCTTGTTTGAAAAGACCTTTGCCTTGGGTCCCGCTGAGGTTGCCTTGAAGGTACGGCGATTTGTTCCGAAACTGGCGTCGGTGCCACTGCTGGATTGCCCGTCGGCTGTCGGAAACCTTCTTCGCCTGGTTGAGTCACCCGCAGAGTCGTACTCACTTCCTTCATGAGACTCAAAACCTGTTGCCTAATCTCGTCCCTCAATGTCTCCGAAACTTCCCTATCCACGGAGCTTCTGGATAACTCCATTTGCTCAGACCTAGCCTGTTCCATCGCCGCTCTCACCTCCGCACTAATTAAAGAGCCTAGCGTTGCCGGATCTACCATCACCTTTTCACTCCGCGGAAGCCTACTGTCCCCTGCGGCTCCGGAGCCCGCACTAACGTTTAGTTGGTTCGTTGCCTTTGGCAAACCATTACCACCTACGGTCAAATCGCTGTACGGAGGCCCGGAAACCGTTTCGGATCCAGTACCACTTCCGGAGGCATCCCCCTGGCGTTGTTCAACATCGGTAATACCTGCCGCAATCCCGGACCCACCAGGACCACCCAGAGTCTGGTTCAAATCCTCACCCATACCTTGCCCTATCAAGCTGTGCGGCCGGCGAGCGCTATCGGTGGAAAATTCGCCAGTCGGCACAATCTGAGGTTCGGTACCTTTCTTTTTAATCGGCGAGTGCTTAACAAATGACATTTCCGGCAAATTTTGTAAAAGCCTATCGCGTAGTGCCCGAGTAAGTACTCGGTCCTTCGCAAAATCTCTCACACAGGTGATCTCTTGTTCGAGGATTTCCTCTTCTTGGCGTTTCATAAAAACCAGACGCAATTAAAACTGCTAGAAACTACCTCTATTCAAAGCTTTAATATTATACGGCTACCTACAGCCCTCAAATAGAAAATAATTGGAAAACTTCTTACTATAAATATTATTAGGATACAACAAACAAATTTAAATGACAACACAGCTCAACGTTTATGATTCACTTGCAAAAAAAAAATACAAAAAAAAATTTCAAATCTTACTTTCTAACAACAATCCGTGCTTAAATTTCTAAACTAACCTTTATAACTACCTCTGAACGATACTATATACTAATCTAACAACTAAAGCCTATATATCTTAAACCTACAGAAACTAATCTACTTATGTATATTATTTTTTTTTATGTATTTTATTTTTTTTCTATTTATTTATTTTTTTTTTTTTTGTTTTAAATTTTATATCTATTCTACTTATCCTATCCCTACAAACTATGCTTAACTCCTAAACTAACAAATAAAAGGAACGAATATATCTACTTAAACAAAAACTATACTAAACAACCTATACTTACAAAAAAAACCCAATCTATTTGATTTTTGTTTTATATAACTATCCTACCTATACACTATGCTAAAATTTCTAACTAATCTATTAATCTATACCTAGAAATGCACCATTACTTCTAACGGCTTGAAACTTAAACCTACTATGGCCTTTTTTTTTTTTTTTTTGCTAACACAAAACGAACTAACTATGCTATACTTTAGGTCTCTCAACCTCAATAGCACGATTCGTTACCTCCTCGAAACAATTGGTAATATAACTCACCCTTGAGCGACCCTATAATTCCACAACAATTTAAGAAAAATAATTATCCTTGAATGAACCAATAATGCCTCAAAAATTTAAAAATGGTTATTATATATGTATATTTTTTTTTCAAATTAATCCTAAAAATAAAAAAATGTATCGAAATATTGGTATTGTGTGTATATATTTCATATGAATGTGGGGGTGCTTCAGGCTGCAATACGCGGAAACTTTTCACCTCGATCTCCATGGTTCGACAGCGAATCCTTTTATTCACCTACTATTTCTTTTTTTCTCTATTATTATTACTTCCCGAAGTGTGGATAACATAAAACACGAGGAAACCTACTAGGGCACAAAACATTATCAGCGAAAAGGAACCTAAAAAGAACCGCTGTCATCAGGACCGAATTTCCTCGTCGCGATTGGATGGACTTTCTCACGAGCAATTCCATCCAAGACTTACGAATCGACTCCGCCCTGATCACGCGCTATCTCAGTTCTCATGACACCTTCATTATCCGATCAAGAGTATTCTGTCGCGATTCCAGTGGTACGTAACAACCTTCCTCAGGAAGACTTACAGAATCTCTTTTTCGGACAATGAGGGCGATATCATTCTGTGGTCTCGGTTGCCGTCTCGGACACCCACCATCCACTCGTCCCGGCGCAAGTAAACAAGCATTCTCAAAAGCAATCTTGTTCACGACCTACGTGCCGAATGGATGCCGCCCTCGACGTCAATCGGACACCATAATTATTTAATTTAAAATTCAAATTTTATCCAACATTAACTATCAGTTCCTTCTAGTCTCTTAAACACCATCCTACCGTCCCGTCGCAAGTGAACGAACATTCTCACGAGCGATTTCGTTCACGACTTACGTCACGATCGAATGCTGTTTTCGAAACCGTCCAAAACCGATTAAATCCCAAACGAAAGACTAGACAATCACAAAAAGTACGTTGGGCGCCATTTGAAATAAGGCAAAAGGATAGGAGGTGGAGGTAGGTAGGGTGGAAGTAGAAGCTGCAAAAAAAAAATTTGTAAAAGACCTGAAAACAAATATCAAAACACAAGCGCAAGTGGGTTTAGGAACCACCCCACGCCGGAATCGGGAAATCAAAACGAAACCAAGGTGTTTTGACGAACCGAAGGTTCAATTTTCTCTTTTTTTTTCTGGTGCCGCCCAGCAACCCCCACAGTCCCAAAAAAGGGGTTCGGCCCGTAATCGCTCGTTTCAAAGCCAAAAGGTATTGGTTTCAGTAGCGATTCCTGATTATTGGAACGAAACAAAGAATATATTACATACAGGTATTTACATCTGGTACCTCTCAGGGGTGTCCCCAACAAAGTTTAAACGAACATCGGGCTAGCCTACCATTCGGACTCTGCTGTCCCATCATTTAAGGCTTGCATGGCCTGATGATAATAATGTAGGTGTAATCTCGAATAAATCTCCTATACCACCCTGACATACCTAAGAACCTGCGAACTTGGTATGGTATGGTCGAAACAGGAAAATCCTTAACTGCAGCTACTTTATCTTTATCCGTTTTCAAACATCCGTTAGTCACAACGTATCCTAAAAACTTCAACTCTTTGTGGCAAAATATTGATTTTTCGACGTTGATCGTAATATTAGCTACGTTTAGCCTACTAGCAAGTTGCATAAGGATTTTGATATGTTCGTCAAAAGTACGCGAGATATCTAAAAGATCGTCTACATAGGGTAAAATATTTAGTTTAAGCTGAAGTGTCATCACCTTGCCCATGAGTCGACACATTCTTTGGACACCACCACTTAGGCCAGGAGCCATTACTACGAATAACAACAAGAGCTAACCGGGCACCGTGAGGGCTTTTTTTCCCTTGACATTTCTAATGGGATGTGTAAAAACGCATCCTTGAGATCAATGCTAGAAATGTAGGCCTTGATAAAAGTTCCTCAATTGGATGAATCGGATAGGCATCATTCTTAGAGACAGCATTCACCTTCCTGTAATCCAGGCATAATCGATTTTTGCCGGGTTTGCGCAGCAGGACTACAGGTGAGTTCCTTGTACTGTTACTCTCCTGAAAGATACCCATCTTCATCATACGATCCATCTCTGCGTACATTAACTCTTGAATCGCCGGGGAAACAGGACAATTCCGCTGTTTTATGGGCTTGGCATCCCCGGTGTCAATGAAATGCTCTTCCAAGGTCGTACGTCCTAGACCATGTATGGCAAATGACGGAAACATTTGTATTGCCGCTTGAAGTCTTCTCGACTGCTCTGCTGTCAACTCATGTTGTTCAAAACAATTATGCACTGGGTTTTTGTCTGCACTATTTGGTCCAATCTCAGAAACTGTATTTGTGGCGCTAAATTCAAAGCTTACCAAAAATTTATTCATAAATATAATGTTTGCTTCAAAGATGGAACTACCAAAACTTAATATCTTTACTTAGACCTTTATATGATATAGATGTTGTAAATTTAACTTCAACGGCTTGATTTTTGCCATCAGCAGTTTTAACATTAGATTTAAAATCCTTACACGAAACACCCATCTCTTTAACAGCTATTGCCCACCTTGTCCCAAACATCTAACGTTGTCACCACTGTCAAGTATCCCCAACATATTTTTGCCACAAATGGTCACATGAGCGTAAGGACGAAGATCGCCATTTGTACAAAGAGTGGTTGCTTCTGCAGCCCTATGTGTCAACTTTTTGGATTTGACTTTTTCCTTTATTCTACAGATGTTTTTAGAAACTAGTGCAGACCTAGATCGAAGAATTCTCTCCCTTGCTGCCTCATTCTCTAAAAGACGTTCGTGTAAAGATTTTCTAGGTGCATATTCTATTTTCTCAGATTTTGTTTCTAATTCTTTATGTTCGATTTAATTTGATTTTTTTTTAAATTTGAATTGCCTGCTCTTTATTTGGCCTCAAATTGTTTTCTACATTTGGTGAATTTATGGTTTAAGTGCCGTTTACTTTTATTGCTTCGAGTCCCGACTTTTTTTCTGAGAGCAATAAGTTTCGGGATTGCTCTTTCAGATGTTTCCCGGACATTTGGGATTCGGGCATTGAGGAGAGGTTGTATCCTCCTTTCCACATTTAAAACAAAATAGTGACCTTTGCGCGACCGGACATTCGGCCATCCGGATCTAAAGAAAGATTAATTGCATCAAGGTTAACTTCATTGACATATTCGCAAAACTGTGGAACTGTTTGGGTCCTACTTCTTAAAACATCTTGCTCGTAGATATATTTTTCAATTTTTCTACATACGTAGACCATTTCCTGCAAGTTGTGAGTTTGGTAGGTTAAACGTAATTCACCCATTCTCCTATGCACATTCTGCTTAATAATACTTTTTAATTCAAAGTCTGGTTTAGGAACAGCAAGTCTTGTGTTTAGTCTTTGTATATCTACATAAAAGTCATCAAACTTCTCACTCGATCCCTGACGCCTATCGTATAGCCTTTTTTTGACAATTTTGCATCAGTTTCCAAAGTACGAAACAGGTCAATAAGGGCTACTCTTAAGGTCACCCATTCAGCAGAAGGATGGGATTTGCTGTACAGCCAATACCAACTTTCGGCAAAGCCATTAACGAATTGATACAAATGTAGTAAAATGTCCTGGCAAGTCTCACCATAACATTTTTTAAGACGCTCTAACCTAAACAAAAATTCATCTATAGTCATATTAGTACTATCGAACTTGAGACCCCATCTATCACAATTAAAGAATTTGGAGCTCACACTTGATCTACCCGACACATTTGCATTAGCTTGAGAATGTGGAATTGCTGCTGAAGTTATAATGGACGGATCGCTGAGCCTTGAGTTATTAAGTTGAGCTAAGAAATCGTTAGCTGTAGTGTTTAGAGTTTGTTGTGAATCCAAAGAAGAAGTCTGATTTTTCTGTTGCAATTCTCGTTGGATGGGATGTGGAACTGAGACTGATCTTGTTGGAGCTTCACTGCGCCTATGCAAATCATTCTCACTAGGAGATGCGGTCACCGTAGTAGGTTTTGAAGCTAAAAGTTCTTTACGGAGTTCTGCTGCCAAGTCGGGCCTTTTAGCCGCAGTTTTTCTCGTTAATTCTTGCTCCATATATTTCATATCCTCACCTCTACCTAATCCAACCGTAGCCGAGACTAATGCCTGAATATAATTTAATAATTGTTGTTCTTCAACGTCTAAGCCTTCTGTTTGATTTTGTGTAGATGTTTGGTTATTTGGAGACTGTCGTGGAACTTTTGGTAAAGCGCCCATCGAAATTTGATTCCCAAACCCAAAATTTGCTCCAACGTTTTCCGCATTTGAAGCTTTATTTGCGAAGTCATTTTACGAATTATTTATATCGAAGTTAGGGTCGCGGTTTCGGCCATAATAGGAACCTTTCCTAGGAGGAAGCCCTAGTCTTGACGTGGTTAAAAAAAACAAAATCAAACAAATCTCAGAAGCAAACTAAAAGTAAATACAAAAATATTTTTTTTTCTGATTTACAAAAAATCAGAAAAAGTTTTCCAAAAAGATTAAGGCCTGAACGCAAAATTTGGTAAAAAAAAAACAAATCAAACCCTTAATCTAAATGAATTGAAAAACCAAAGTCAAACTAAAATTTGTATTAATCCAGAAAAAGGAAATAGAAACAGAAGTCGTATCGGTTCTTAATTAAATAAATTCCTATTTTAGTCTATCTATCTGCCTTATCCTAGTTTAATCAAGAAAAAAAAACATTCTTAAAAGCTAGTGAGTAGAAGAAAAAAAACGCAATCGAAAGCTTAAAAATATCAACACTAGAAAGCCCTAAATCAAAAACGAAACCTAAGATAAGAAAAACCTAATTATTGAAAAGTCGATACTAAAACTAATCTTATTTATATTCAGACAAAAAAAATCATTTGTATTGTTCCAAAAAAATCTAAACGCAAAATTTAGTTTTTATAACAACAAATTAAAACCGCAATCCTAACAACAATCGAAAAATGTGTCCAAGAAAAAAAATTGATCGTCAAAATAATTAATTAATTGATTTAAAGAAAACCTTAACTCCATTAAAAATCAAATCAAAATCGTAATTAGTCTACGACAAAAAAAATCATACGAAGAAAATTTAAATAATAAAAGAAAATACAATCGCAACCAAAAACAACATTAACTCGAAAGAAGAATAAGTTAGAAGAAAACCTTGCACATAAAAACTGCAATCCAAAAAAATAATAGAAATGAAGAAATTTTTTTTTTTAAATGAAAAACCATTACTTTGAACAATATTTAAAAGTATCTTCAACTATTATTAAGTTGAAACGAAAAGAATAAAAGACGTTTTTTGTGTTCACTATTCATTGCGTAGTTGGATGTGACTCTGCTCTCAGAATACACCCAAGGCTAAAGACGAAGCCGGCTGTTAAACTCACTCGCACAAGGAAACAAAGTCTTCAAATAACTATTTATATAGAGTATGCGTGGACGAAAATCTTTAATGCTTAATGGGTGAAAAAAAAATTAAATTAAAAATTTTAAAAAATGTGTTTTGTTGAAACTAGAAACTTAAAAGAAAATGATTTACCGGAAGTTGAAATTTGAAAAAAAAAGTTTTGTTTCACTTCCCCAGCGAACTATTCAGGCTCTTAGCCACGCTATCGGTCAGAATAAAAAAAAAAAGAAAAAATTAAAAAATTAAGAACTACTACTGATATTATTTGTAGTTTAGGAAAAGAGAAAGGTCCGAAGCAACAGTCTAAATGAGGATACATTTACTGGACAACTTTTCCAATCTCAATATTAGAATACGAAATAGAAGAGACTAAATTTATATTGCCGACAGAGAGTGAAAAAAATCTAAATTAATAAGTATTTAACGTATACCAGCTGCAGTCTAATTGAGGATTTGACCCAATTACTGGTCCAATTCTCGAAAATCTTGTCATGGAATATAACAAAAAATATATAAAAAAAATTACGTTAATAACTGAAGTAAGGGACTAACATTTTTAATCGCACCGACACGCACTTTTAATAGATTTAAATTAGTAAAGTTTTTTTTTTTTTTACAAATTTTGCTCAAACAAAAAAGCCTGGCAATAGCGCAGTGGATAAAGTGCTTGATTGCTAACTAGGACTTGCGGGTTCGATACCCACGCTAGGCGCATTCTTTTCTATACCTCCAATTTTAATTGGATGCCGCCCATGGGTTAAAATGAGACAGTCAATACCTGGTTCTCAAATCCACTGTGCCAAACTAGTGCCGTGCAATTCAGGTTGCATTTAAAAGACCTTAGGTCTTACAGGCATATAGTTAAACAAAAAAAAAATCGAGCCCACCTGTGACGTACCTCGAGCTGTCATCGAGTAAGAGGACAAAATATCAAAAATCTCAAGCCTCCAAACCATCCACTCCGTACACTACCACTAGGCCTTAGAGCTTACAGGGATTCCAAAACTGTTCTGGTAGCAAAGTGTATGGGTGCCCAATTTCCTTACCGCACGGCATGCTTGCATGACCAATAGTTAGCTCGTCGGTGTTCTTGTGGTTTGGAAATCGGACCGCCGTTACGTTTTCATGCCGTTTAAAAATTTGTACGAAAATGTTCTCGAAGCTGACTTGTCTTTGTTTATGAAGAAGAAATTTTTTGTTTGTCTGTGTGTGTGAGGAGAACTAGGTGATTTGCCCTCAGAGAAATATCCCTCTATATTATCACACGATCTCACTCTATGAGTAAGGCCATGCGACCAACCTGGTTACCGAGACCTCAACTTTTTTTCGTAACACCCAAACGAATATGAGAACAAAATGTAATGTTTTCATCTATCTTTTGCCTTCGTCATCGCCTAGCCCTTTTCGCCAGAGCCACATCCACCTATAAGTTAAAAAAAAAACTAAACCATAATCATGGTTTTCAAATCAAAATTCGGAAAATTGCAAAAATAAAACCATCCGTTTCATTTCAAACCAAAAACTCAAGAAAGAGAACGAAAGCACAAACAAAATGCTAAACCCATTTAAAAAAAAAATCTTGAAAATTAAGAGATATGTTTTATGTTTTTCAAATTCAAATTAATATAATAAATAATATTTTATTAATATCAATATAGTTCGGAAAAAAAAAACAAAAAAACACTGATCTGAAATAATTAAGTAACAAGAAAGAAAAATTGTAATTCAATAAAGTTATTATAATTAAAACCGAATTAAAAATATTTAATTAAAAACTAAAAATCAAAATAGGAAAAATATCAAATCTTAAAATTATGCAAACAGAAAAAAACATAATAAATGTTTCCATATTTCCTATTATAAATTAGCTCTGTAAATATTTTATATTTTCATTTCTTAGCTTGCAATTATGCTTCTTTTTTCATAATTACATTTTTGATCTTTTTTTTTGTTCTATCTCTAACCCAAAGCTTATCTTTCTTTCTATCTGTTTTCTCTCTTTTTTTTTGTTTTTAATTATTATTTATTTTATTTCATTTGTTAGTATTATTAAATAATATATAAGTAATTTAAAAATTTAAAAGAAAAGCAAAATGAAATATTTAACTATATTTATAGTTCGTTCAAATAAAGTGTTAACAGTAATATCACTTACCGCATTACTTTGATTAACTTGTTTTTTTTATGGTATATACATAATTTGGTGTGTTTTTACGTCTTGCTGTTGCCCATTCCCCCTGATGTTGTGCACAGAATCGCAGAATGATATTTGTGTTGTTTTTATATTTGTTTCTTTTTGTTTTGTTCGATTTGCTTGGCTAGACTTTAAAGGTATAGAAAAATAAACTTAATTTGAACGAATTTGAATACATATGTAGGTATATACAAAGGTATTGAAAAAAATTAAATCTTTTTTTTTGTATGTCATGTATGTATCTATGTACAATGAATTTTTTCTAATGTTTTTTTTAAAAGAAAGAATGTAAGAAAGTTGGTGCTTAGCTTTTAAATAAAAATATTATGTTGGCTATTGCAGGTAAGTTCTTGGGTAGATGGTGTATGTATGTGCGAAATGATGATATATGTAGGAATGCTGATCGGTGGATGAAAGTAGGTATATGTTGATACTGGAAGAAACTGGTGTATTTTATTGGTCGTATGTATTTGCTGATGTATGTTTGTTTTTGTTAATGTTTATGATTGAATAGTTTTTGAACGAGCTTTTTTTTGTACGTATGCGTGGATTTTTAATTGTGTTTTCGAACGAACGGATGATTTGAATGTTGAAGGCTTGGTATAGTAAAATGTTGAAAATGTGTAGAAAGAAAAAATATTCAGGTGGAAACATTATGGCGGGGTGTTTTTTCCATTTGTAGTGCTTGGACATGTGGTTGAGTCCTATGCCTTCGAAGCACCGGTGTCGTATGGCGTGGTATGGCACAAAAAACGCACTTATATCGTTGATTGTTCTTTTTTTTTTTTTTTTAATTTCACACCTATTATTAATCGAGCTTTAATTGAATTTTATAAATTTGTGGTTTCCCGCTGGAGCACCTATTTGGAAAAATCACGTGGAATGGTTATAAGGGAAATGGCTTGTACCTACTAAATTCTTTTATCTAGGAACAAAATCTCGTCATTTTATTTATGTATTTTATGTTTTTGCACACCGAAATTATGAATAATATTTTAATTATGTATTAAGAAAAACTTAAAAAAAAAAACTATGATAAAAAGACTTGAAGAAAAAACTGTTGTTTTAACACTCGATGCTCTTGTTAATTAATTTATCACGTCTTAAAGGCTTGGGAGAAAGCACCAAAATGACCGATTTTTGGGTGAGGTACAGGTATTTATAACCTCGGCTCCTGTACAACGATTCCATCACACATACATAAAAAAAATAAACATGAAAGACAATTTTCAGTTTCCGATTTATCATTTTCTCCATATAATTTGACCAAAAAAATACAAATCTTATATGAAAATTGATTTAGATTTTTTGTCACAAATAGGTAAAATATTTCAAAAATATTTTAGTCAAAATCCATTCATTTTAAGAAATTCTAACCTTATATTTTGTGTGTAATGGTAAGTTTTCTTTCAAAATTTAATTTCGAACTTTAGGTAATACTCGTATGATGTTTGCCCTTGAATGGTTTTTGATGTTTCCATTTTCTTTACCTATTCGCTTTCAATAATGTTGGTTTTGCTTAACAAATTTCAAGGTGTCTCGTAGTTCGACACGACCCAATCCCAGTCTTACTCAATTCGAGCGACTTAAGTTTTCAATTAAAACTTTATTAAAAAAAATATTTTTTCCTATTCCTTTGGAATAGTTTTAGACTTTATTATTCAACAGCAACTTACAAACTGACTTTTGATACAATACATTTTATTTAATGCACTGCAGGTGCCAAACAATATTTCTTAGAATTGCAAATACATTTTATTTAATGCACTGAAGGTGCCAAACAAGGTTTTATATTACTGTTACATTGGAATGTGCATAGAAGATGCACAACAAGAAAAACTACACTGTGTGAACGGAACGTTGGGAATTTGCAAAGATTGCATATTTGGAATTATAATTCCTCCCCCCTTAGCGGAGCGACTGCCCGAGGGTGTTGCCTCTCGAAGGAGCGTTGTGAATGTCTTCTGTCCTTGGAGTTTCATTTTTGGGATTCTTCCGGGTCTTGATTTGAAGATAGATGAATATCGATATAATTGTCATCGGAATTAGAAAAACCCAAATTGATGCGATGCTGTTGACTTTGTGGTAAGTAGATGGGATTCTTCTCTATTTTTAAGCTGGTCCCGATGGAGTTTGTTTAGCGAAAGATGCTGGATTATAGTGGGTGACCTCATCTGACTGCGTGTTGGTTGATGAATCACAATGCAATCCCAAACAATATCTACCTTTGGATCATAAGTTATATTATTAATAGTTATGGAACAATGTTTGTAATGTAAAAGTGCGGTGCCATATATATTATATTTGTTGATGCCGCATGTTGTTTCGACACTAATATTTCGAACATCAGTTAGGAGTATGTAATTATTTTCGGGTTGAAGTATCTGGTTGGGTTCCAAACCATTGGACAGGTTGCACATAGCTGGATGGTTATTTATGATCTTTGGTACGCATTGAGGGAACTTAGTGTTTTGTTTGTTTTTGCTTTCGTAAAAATAGATGTCTTCTATGAGGTTGCAGGTTTTCCCAAAATAAAGTGCGTCGGACCCATGTATAGCAACATTTGGGTAAGTAGATATAAACAGGGTTTTGTTTATAGGGAGGGGGATGAGATGAAAAAAGATGGATTTCAATGCTAAACACAATGTTTGAGTTATTGTAATACGCTTGTAATTGTAAAATTTCATAAATTACTTCATCCGAAGAGAAATCAATACATTGTTTCTCAGGAAGAGCTCTTATTTCATTCAGTTCAGTTTTACTCAATATTTGATTCGAAATTATATGTAATCGTGCAAAAGTTATAGCTTCTGCTATATTTACTAAGTGATTGTAAAGCAAATCAATATTGAAGATAATCTTGTGAACGTATTGGAGGTGCTTCAGGATTTTTTTTATCTGTTCTGAGTACATTATTTATATTGGAATTTTAAATATATAAGAATGATTCTATCGTTTTTGTTGTTCATTTATATGGCGAGTAATATTGTCAAATCTCTCTATCATTTTCGTATTGATACTTATTTGTTGGTTGGTTTCGATTCCTAAAATATTTTGATTTAAATTTAGTTTTTTGATTTCTTCGTTAATATTTATTGCATCATTAGCATCCATGTTTCCTGTAATTGTTTTTATAATGGTTCCTAATCCATCTATTAAACCACGTTTTAATTTGTGCTTGGTAAAAGTGTTTGAAGCTTGAGTTCTAGTTGGTTGAATTTAATATTTGCTATTTTTACTGTATCAATGTTAGTTTGGTCATTTTCCAGAGTATCCAAGGATTTACGAATTTCCTCTATACTTTGTTCATAATCCTTCAGGTGTATGATATGAATAATTCGTTTGTAGGTTTTTATTACCTTGGAATGTCCTAGTCGGAGTGGTAAAAGTCCGCAATTATCTGTCAAGTTATGTATCTCCAGTCGTTGTCCCAGTACCGTGGTCATCATTGTTAGAAACCTGAAATTTTCTTTTTATTCTGGCTTTATGGACCTTTTTGTATCGTTAGTAATTATTGTCACCTTTTTATTCGTTCGAACCTTTTGTTTTTTAAGTCTTGGTGTTAATTTATTTCGCCTACACTCTTTCCTAAATATAATTTCTCCTACTTCGGGATTAGAAGGCTGTTCCCTGTTTTTGTTTCTTTTTTCTATTACATTGTTCCTTTTTGTTTCTAACAGATTTCTAATAGATTCGAAAGGGTCTCTTTGAAAATAATTAAGTTTTTGTAAGTAGTCGTGTTTGTCGTTGTATGTCAAGTTTTTGTTAAAGTCATAAGTACGTCCGCAAAATAGTTCGTATGGGGTATAGTTGGTTGACGAATGAATTGCGTTATTATATGTAATAATGGTTTCAAAAAGTAAGTCTTCGTGATCCTTGTCCCTATATTTTTCATTAATGATTCTATATATTTCAGTTAGTGTGGAATGCATTCGTTGAACGGGAGAATTACTCGAAGTTTGTTGAAACGAAGTTACATGTAAATCTATATTGAATTGTTTACAAAAATCTTGGAAAAGGTTAGATGTAAATTCTGATCCTTGGTCACATACGATCTTGCGGGTATGTCGTGTAGGCTAATAAAGTGTTGGATTTGTTTTACAATATTGACACTGTTTCGGGTAAGTAAGGTATAGGCTGCGCCGCATTTCGTAAATTTATCGAATAATGTGAGGATACTTTTATTGTTTATACTGTACACATCTATGTGTACTATATCTAGGGGCTTTAATGGAATTTCCGTTTTTTCAAAAGCTAATTTAGGGGGTCGTCTTTCGTATTTTTGAGTTTGGTATGTGAGGCAATTATTAATTGCTTGAGTTATTTTGTTTTTCATGTACGGGAAGTAATATTCCCTATTTAAGTGTAAGTATGTTTCTGTAATACCTCAGTGGTTGGAATTATTATGGTATTCAGAGATGATTTTATCCTGTTCATCATTTTCTGTTATATCAGTTAGGATTTTTTTGCATCTTAATAAGCGAAGTGTCTTGCACCTTGAGAAGTGCGTTGAGTACATTTCCTGAACTAATTTAAATATTTCATCATCGGTCATTACTGCTATTAGTTTTTTTGTTGGTAGGTATTCTTTAAAGTAGGAAATTATGTCGTCTTTAGAAAAAGTTTCCTTTTTAAAGGTTCGCCTTTGTTTGTTTCTAAAAATTAGTTTAAATAAATTTTGAGGTGATTGATTTGAAGATTTTTGGAATATTACTTGCAAGTTAAGCTCGTTTAGGGGTCTTTCTGATATAGGGATACCATCGTCCAAATTTTCTTCAGCTGAATGGATGGTAGCAGCTGTCGCTTCATTGAGGTTAAGTTCGATTTTGTTAGGCAATTTAATACGACTGAGTGGAGTGAGGCTCTTTTAAGCTCATAAGCCACTGTAATGGTTTATGGTCCGTTACTATCTTGAATTTGTTACTGGTTGCCCAGACAATAGCAAGGAGTTCTTTCTCTATTGTCGAATAATTGAGTTCGGAAGTTGTTTGGGTTCTGCTGGCAAAACAAATCGGCTTATTACTTCCGATAGGTCCCTGGGATAAGACTGCACCTAGCGCAACGTTACATGCGTCTGTTGTAAGCACAAAAGTTTTAGTTTTAGTTTTAGTTTAGTTTATTTTCATCAAGCAGAGTTTTACAATCTCTTATAGACTACAACTTATATAATAAATGTAATAATAATAAAAGTAAAAGTAGTACAGTAAAATATGTACAGTAAATTTCATTTTATAAATATAAATAAATATTAATTTAAATAAACTATGTGTCGATATATAACAAAACAAGCATGACATTTTTTTTAAAGCTATCTCTTGAACAGAGTTGAAAAATATCTAGAGAGGGTAAAACACTATTTGTCACTTTAATGCAACGGGATATGGTTACATTTCTACAATAGTTATTTCTAGAAAATTCATCGCGTAGGTAGAAAAACATACGGAGACTTCTGCAAGGAAAATACAAGTTAATACGTTCAAGCAAATAAAAACAATTTATGTGATTGCTTAAGATATCTTTTATCATAATTATTGAAAAATATTTCCTTCTTAACTCAAGCGTTTGCATACCAAAGAGCTGGCATCTTACATTATATGGAGGTCTATCAATACTCCAATTAAGCTTATTAAAAGCGTATCTAGTGAAAGATTTCTGTACTCTTTCTATTCTATGAGTGTTATAGAAAGGATTATAAACAACACTACAATACTCCAGATTAGATCTGACAAAAGCAGAGTAAAGGCATTTGAACGCGTTAGGATCAGAAAATTCCTTTGTATTTCTTCGTACAAAACCAAGCATCCTATAGGCTTTATTAACCATAAAATCAATGTGAAAATTAAAAGAAAGCTTATGATCTAATATAACTCCTAAGTCTTTTTTTGAGTAACTTTTTCTAAAATAATATCATTAATTGAGTAATCAAACAAAATGTGTGATTTTCTTCAAAAAACACGTAAATCTTTGACACTTAGAGACATTCAGAAAGAGTAAATTTCTTTCACACCATACTGCTAATTTATTTAGATCTTCTTGCAATAATAGACAGTTATCAACAGATTTTATGACTTTAAATTTTTTAACATCATCAGCATACAA
Organism: Philhelius pedissequus; assembly: GCA_910595825.1. Classification (NCBI taxonomy): domain Eukaryota; kingdom Metazoa; phylum Arthropoda; class Insecta; order Diptera; family Syrphidae; genus Philhelius; species Philhelius pedissequus. Next base: position 174,826,424 of record OU343160.1, on the reverse strand, counting down.
CAAATAATTAGAAAAATTAATAGTATCAGGAATATCATTTATAAAAAGTATGAAAAACAAAGGTCCAATATGACTCCCCTGTGGAACACCTGAGTTTACTTTGATAGCTTTAGATTTGAATTTATCTATTTTAAGGAATTGGATCCGATTACTCAGATATAAACTTATCCATTTTAAAAAATGAGAATGGAATCCTAGCAAAGAAAGTTTATGAACAAGAATTTCATGATTTACCCTATCAAAGGCCTTAGCAAAATCTGTGAATACTATGTCTGTCTGATAACCCTTTTTAAATCCTTTTACTACAGACTTTCATAAAACAGTGAGATTAGAAGCTGTTGATCTGCCTGACACAAAACCGTGTTGAGATTCAGCAATTACATTTTTGGTAAAAAAATAAAGCTTATCACAAACAATCTTTTCAAATACTTTTGGAATAACAGATAGCTTACAAATCGGTCTGTAATTACATACTTTTTGTCCTGATCCAGATTTGAAAATTGGAGAAATAAAAGATGTTTTCCATTCATCTATTGACCAGTTCGAAGAGACAAATTGAAAATCCAGCAAAGGGGTATCGCGAGAGATGTTGCACATTTTCTAATGATTTTAGGAAAAATACCATCCGCTCCAGCACTTTTATTTTAATTTATACCTCTTAAGGCTTCAGATACTTCCATTCTACTTAAGTTGATGCTTCCAATATCAACAACATTAGGTGGTAAAAACTGAGGAAGTACACTGGGTGACGTAAGAGAATATACTGATTTAAAATAATCAGCAAAAAGATTGCATATAGTTGATAGATCACTGGAAGTACAACCGCAAAATTCCATGCAATTCGGTAATCCAGTTGATTTTTTCTTTGTGTTAACAAATTTCCAAAAATGTTTACTATCAACCTTGATTTGTGATTCAGCATTTAATATAAAATTATTATATAAAAACTTATTAAGCACATCGAACTCTTTCTGTAAGGTTAAATACTTATGATGGTTGACCAAAATGGTTCTATCCTTTTTATAAATTTTAAAAGCTTTATTTTTGCTATTTTTCAGATTTGATAGCATTTTGTTAAACCAAGGAGGGTTGGAGTTTTGTTGAACAATTTTTTTTGGAATAAAACTATCAGATGCCTGCTTTAATTTCAATTTGAGTATGTAAAACGCTTGAGTTAAATATTGATTCAAAAAAATAGTCTCCCAATCAATAGAACTAAGAAATAAATTCATTGCATCAAAGTTGCCGCGTTTCAAATCATATAACTCAATAATGTCATGAGAGTTTGAGATATATGCCAATAACTTACAATTGACAGATAGACATACATGATGCATGGTGTTAATTACAACTGGAAAATTGATTTTATCTAAATAAACTTCAAGTTCTTTATTAACAAAAATTAAATCAAGAATGCGATTCAGCATATTTGGGATATCATTAATTTGCGTTAGTTTAAACTGACTATAAAAATCAATAACTGAGCTCTCAATATCAGTCGAAACGTTAAATGGGTCTAAGCAATTTTCATTAGTATCTAACTTCCAAGTAATATCTCCAATATTGTAATCACCTAAACAAATAACATGGTCAGAAGGACCTAAATTACATAATAATGACCTACAATTATTTAAATGCAAATTATAAAGCTCTAGAGAACTACCTAGCCGAATATAGCTCACACTTAAATATAAATTAACATTTTTCACAAATGAAACTTTTACAATTAATTGGTCTACATCAAAGTTATGCGATAATTGACTAGATATCAAGTCTTTTTGGCAGGAAATAAATTTAGACTGGATAGCAATTAAAACCCCACCACCTCTATCGAACCCTGTTTTCGTCGCACAACGATCTTTACGATATACATTATATTGTCTAGCGTTAAGAATTTCACTCGTTAAGTGACTATCATTCAGCCAGGTTTCAGTTAATACAATAATTTCATAATCTTGAGATGTAAAGTAAAAGTATAAACCATACAATTTAGTTCTTACTCCTCCTACGTTTTGGTAGTAAATAATGAAATTTTCGTATCGTGGATTAACATCAACATCAGGAACATCAGCAACATCAGCAACAGCAGCAACTTGAACTTCGATATTTGTTTACAATATCAATATTAGCGACATCATTTAATGCGGTTTCATCAATGCAAACGTCAACAGCAACATCGGCATCAGCCGTGCAGTCATATTCAACATTATTTGATAGAGAAACATAATCAGCACCATCATTGTTTAAATATGCAAATTCAGCAGAAAGATCAGCAACACAATCAGCAACTGCAGCAATATCAACCTTAGCAACATAATCAGCAACAGCAGCATCATCAACCTCGACATTATATAAAATATCAACAGCGGCAACATCGATTAAAGCAATCTCATCAACACCCACATCGGCACCGGCCATTCAATCAAATTCAACATAGATAGAAACATCATCAACAGCACATTTAATTAAGCAGTTCAGTTTTTCAATGTTACTACAGGAGGATTTTCGTTTTTTGACGTATCTTTTTGGTCCTGAAGCAAGTCATGGTTTGTTGGCCTGTCCCTGTAGCTAAACGAACGAATTTTTACTCCATTTGGCCAGAGGTCGGAATTAAAAATAATATTTGTAAATTCTAAAGGGGTTCCTACTTTAAAGTTTAAATATTTAAGCTTAGTCATGTCTTCTTCTTCTTCTTCATAATTATGCTTAACCAATTTATAGCAAAGGAATAATGATTTATCTAAACTGGTTTTCGAAGAAATATAGGAGATTATATCATCAGGTGTTGTTTTCGATTTAAGGTGGATAGATGAAACCATCTCATTCTTCTAATTACATTTCTACTTAGAAAACATTGATCTAATTTTTACCTGACTTGGCAATATTGGGCAACAAGTGTTTGATTTGCATATTATTTTCGACCAATTTATCATCATTTTTTGCCATAGACTCACTACCACGGTGGCAGCAGCGGCAACAGCAACGGCAGCAGCATCAATGGGCATGCTGTCATCAGAAAGAGACTTCTTCTGTAATGCAAGTGTATCGACTTCGTCCGTTCCACCAGAAGCTTCAGTTGGAGTGACAGTGACACAAACATTGGAGGTTTTTTTTTTCTATGTTCGAATCTGAACATGCAGGTAAAGAAATAGAATCAAAACCACCGTCATCGTCATTAGTTTCCAAATTTGCTTCACTCTGAGCTTGTTGTGCAGAGGAAGAAAGCGTTAATGAAGACAATGCTTGTTGTTGTTTTTGCTCTTTAGATTCCACTAAAAGTTTATTTTGTGGATTTTTGCTACCACTCAGTTTGGAAGAAACACATGGGGAGGAAGAAGGTGAAAGAGTTCACTTGTTAATTTTATTTGAAAGTAAACGTCTAGGCAATGAAAGAAATGCTGATTTTTTGTTGTTTTGATTGAATGGTTTATCTGTACATTCGTTTCTTGTGGTCGTTGACTTATCGTAGACGTTCGCACTTGTCTGGGTACACCATGGCCATTGATTTGTTTTAGATTTATCACATTATTTTTTTTATTTAAAAAATCAATTTGATGATTACTGTCCATGGATTTTTTTAAGAGCATGAAACAATCATTTAGTTTACTCTGCCATAGGGATAGAGAAACATTTTTACAATTGTCACATCTCCAGCATAAGTTCGAGTTAGATCTCAAAATGTTAAGTTCATTGGGTTTCAATAGAGAACAAGTTACGTGAAATATAGCGCCGCATATACCACACGGGACAGACGTGCTTTCATCGAGTAACTCGGCACACTTTTTACAACTCATCTTAAGAGATGCAAGCTAAGAAATTTACTTGTGTTATAAATGAAAGCAAAGAAAGAACTGAAAAAGGCTTTAAAAGTCAGGGTATTGCAGGAGGGGATCGTTTGATAAAACGTCCTTACATACTTCGAAGGCTCTCTTATACTCGTCATTTAGAGTAATTTCTGCACCCTTTTTGAAACATCGGGTTAGGGGTTTGGTAAGTATCGCAGTCGCGAATAAACTTCCGGTAATATCCCATTAAACCAAGGAAAGATTTAATCACCTTTGTTGTTTTAGGGATAGGAAATTCTTTTATGGCTCTTATTTTATCAGGATTTGGTTTAACCCCGTCTTTCGTAATAACATGTCCGAGAAACGCTGTTTCTTTGCGCAAGAACTCGGATTTATTCAGTTGTAGTTTAAGGTTTGTCTTCCTTAACTTTTCAAATATTTTTTGTAAACTCTCCATATGCTCTTGTAGCGAGGTTGAATAAACGACAATGTCGTCTAAGTAGCCCAGGTAAGTTTCTCCAATAAATTCCCTTAGAACATTATCCATCACTCATTGGAATGTGGAAGGGGCGTTTTTCAGCACAAAGGGCATTCTTACGAACTCATTATGCCCACTTTCGATCGTGAAAGCCGTTTTTTAGATATCTCGCGGATCCATCTCGATCTGATGAAAACCGCTCGCCAAATCAAGGGTTGAGAAATAGTGACATTTCCCCAACTTATCTAAAATTTCGTTTATGTTCGGAAGGGGGTATTTGTCATCTATCGTTTTGTCGTTAAGACGGCGATAATCTATTAATAATAAAAAAGATAATCCATTTTTGTTGACTTGAGGAGTCCAGTTTTTTTGGAACTACCCATACTGGGGAACTCCACGGAGAGAAACTTGGTCTTATTATGCCTTGGGTAAGCATATCTGTTACTTGTTTGTGAACCTCTACCTTATGTATGAACGGGTACCTGTAAGTTTTGGTATATATTGTTAATTCATCTTTGGTCTTTATTTGGTGTTTAATTACGTTGGAAAATGTTAGATTTCCTCCTTCTTTATAGGAGATATCGGAATAATTGCGACAGAGTTTAACGATTGATTTTCTTTCTTCCGTATTTATTTATTAAATTAGTTTTCACAAAATATCTTGTCTCCAGAAAAACGTCTAGACGGTTCGGTAGGCAGCTGGCTTCTCTTTCATAATTCGTTACCTTACAAAAAACCTAATTTACGACGATTGCGCTCAATAGCGAATTTCTGTACTACTATGTTGATTGCGTAAAACGTCCGGCGCTTTCATCGCCACAATAATACACTCAATTACCGTCATCTAGCCGCCACGTCGAAAACTACCTGACATTCTTTGTGGAAGGGTTTGTGTAGATGATATATGAATGTACTTTATAATTTATTTTATTTTATACAAAATATAGTAAGGTTCGTGTTCATGAGAAACATCCGCTGTACGTAACAAATGACGATTGAATGCTTGTGTAGTTAAAAAAAATTATGGATAAAAAAGAATTTTTTCAATCCATTTTTAGCTAAAAAATTATATTTTTGATTTTCTTTTCCATAATTTAGATGTTTATATTTGTACTTATTACAATTCAAAACAATTATTAAATTAATAATTATAATACTCGTAATAATAACTTACCACGTATTTCGGTTTCTTTTTTTTGTAAAAAAAATTGTGTCCAAGTCCAAATTTAATTCTTTTTGTTTCTATTTACCTAGTGTGTAGGTACATTCTTCACTTTATATGTTCTTTTTTATATTTATTTTTTGAGCCGACAGTTTGTATTTTATAAAAAAAAATTTATCGCGTTTGCATAATGTACACTTCATAATACATAAACAACAACATAAACTTTTTAATTTCGGCAATCGCCATCAAGTAAAACAAAATTAACAGTTAACTGTTACTTCGCGTAAATGGAATTGTTTTTCTTACACACATTGAATTTTCTGTCCTCTCAAAATTGTGATATTTAAGGTCGGTTCACAAACATGTAAAATTTATTAGGCTAGTTCAAAAATACTACTTTTACATCTGGCAATTTGAGCTTGCAATTTTTAAGCACGCGGTGAGGGACGAATATGGAGTAGGCAATAATTGCGCATGTGCAAAAATTGCAGTTATCGCCCTCTTTTGGACTGGAATTATTTTCAAAATAAATAACAATTTGCCTTCGAATAAGCCCAGCATAAAGTCTCTGTCATAACAAATATATAAAATGACAAAAAATGAGTTCGAAATGACTGAATAACATGCTGGTAAAAGTAACAAAAATATGTTAAACAAATGATTGTATTTTTCACTTGTTAAGATTTTATTGAAAAAGCACATATTAAAGCTTAACTACATTCAATTACTTTTCGTGCAAAGTAAGAAAAAGTGAAAAACTAAAAATTCCGCTAGAGTGACGAGGGTACACAATAAAATCTGTTTAAACTATCAAGTCAATCTGAAATGACGAATTAAACATAACTTTCCTAAAAATTTTGGCTCACAGGCATCTAGGAGCATATTTAATTTTTCACTTTCCACTTTTTACCACTTTTCAAAAAAAGTAATTAAATGCAGTTAAGGTCTATTCAGTCGATTAGACTAAAATTTTAATGCAGTAATCCAATTCCATATTATTCACTTATTTAATACGAACATTAATCCAATTGTGTTTAATCTAATGTCTATTGGAATCTCAATTAATTTTTGGATTACATTTTATTTAACAAATAATTGCATTTTCACACGTTAAAATCTTATTGACAAAAAATTTATAAATGCACGATGCGAATATAACGCCCGGTTGAACTTTTCATGGAAAACGGACGTCAAACGAAACTGTTACATTACCAAACTAAAACCTTCCCTGATTTGATATGTCTTATGCGGAATGTACTTTGTTCAAATGCATATGTCATGCATATGAAAGTGTATTCGTGAAAATAACTCACGTATACATTGTGTCTGCTTGAAGCAAAATCAAAACGTTTTGATTTTTGTTCAATCACCGAATACACTCTCATATGCATGGCATGCATTTGATCAGTGTATATCCTGCATTACACATTTTATTGGACAAAGATACCAAACAAACCTATTGTTTAACACACCATCGGACCACGACGTTTGAACATGGCTGCATAAATAGATCGATGTCCCTCTTACACACATCGTTTTATGCCGTTGTAAAAAGTTTTGCATGTTAGTAGCTAGGTACATCTGCTTGCATGTGTAAACGGTATCTTTCTGAGAATCAATGATTTTAATAAGCACTTGAACATCGATGTTAAAACATGATTTTTGCAACAAATACATATCAAACATAATTGACGAAAAGAATTTTGCAAGGCATTTCATGTGTTGACAATTTGTATGAATTTGTACAAATCCGTACAAATTTTCACGTTTCAACACACAGCTTAGACTGCTTTTACACCAATACGATTTTTAATCCATCTTTCTTTTTGGACTTCATTTGGTTGCTAAGATACTTTTAAACAAATAAATAAATGTATCCAAAAATAAAAAAAACTAAATAAATGAAAAATGAGTGAGTTTAAATTAACAAAAATAGTAACAATAAGGTGTATTGAAATTCAAATTGCCAGCAATGAAATGCCCACCCAATATTTGTATTGTCATTGTTTGTCTGAAATATTGAAAGTGGAGACACAGTGTTAAGATCGCAAACTGAAATTGAATGATGTAAAAGCAGTATAATAAAATATAGAGGATACAAATTTTCACGTTACCTAACACGGCTAATATAATAAAGAAAAATGAAATATAAAGAGAAACAGACATGTTTTAGTTGGCTGTCAGTTTATTCAATTTTTGCAAGAAATTTTTCTAGGTAGGTGTAATGAATTAATGTTTGATGTTTTTTAGTATTATTACTTATTTATTTGATTTTCACAAACCCCTACTGCACAATCAGTGAACGTCGCTGACATAATAAGGTATTTATAAGGTAATACTTTTGTTTGTTTGTCAGTTTAGTGGTAACAGATATACAAACCTACAATCAAACAAAAGTCTTACTTTATATAATAGTATAGATATAAAGCAAGACTCTTGTTTGATTGTCGGTTTGTATGTCTGTCACCACTAAACTGACAAACAAACAAAAGTATTACCATATAAATACCGTAATATGTCAGCGACTTGCACTGATTGGAGTTTCTGAAAATAAAATAAATTATTAATAATAGTAAAAAATCATTAAACTTTACTTCATTACACCTACCTAGACAAATTTCTTGCAAAAATTGAAGAAACTGACAGCCAACTATTAGTAGCAGTGTTCGGTAACGTGAAAATTGTATCCTCGACATTGTATTATAATGCTTTTACATTATTCAATTTCTGTTGGCGATCTTAGCACTGTGGCTCCACTTACAATATTTCAGACAATAGCAATAGCAATGGCAATACAAATATTGGGTGGGCATTTCATTGCTGGCAATTTGAATTTCAATAAACCTTATTGTTTCTATTTTTGTTAATTTCACCTCACTCATTTTTTATTTATATTAGGGGTACATTAACGATCCGCTGGAACAAAAAGGTGTAAAATTGCTAATTTTTTTTTCTGTAAATCTATTGCAACTCTGGAGTAAAAATGCAAAATCAGTTTGACCACAAACAATTCTGACAGAAAATACCAGCTGCCAAACTGTCAACGACACCAGACAAATTTTGCACCATTGTATTTTTCTGTTGAAATAGGGTCAGGGTATAGGAAAAGTGCACAAGTGTTTTAAAATCTTAGTCAGTGTAAGTTGTTGGTGTGGCGCAAAAAAAAGTTGCACTTTTGCATTTCTACAATGATACTAGACCAGTTGCACCGGATCGTGAATACCCCTATTGTTTTTTTTATTTTTTGGGCAGATTTATTTATTTTTCTAAAATTATCTTAGCAACCAAATGAAGTCCAAAAGAGAAACATGGCCCCAATTCCGCAAGCGTGAGTTTTTTCTGTGTACACAGAAGTTTGTGTACACATACATTTTTACGATTCCGCAAGGGTACGATGCATATTTTTCTGACAGATAACGTGTACACAGATAGGCAAATTTTTTCACACATATTTTGATGGTGAACAATTAAAAAAACTTACAGATGTACCGACAATACAGTCAAGGACAAAATTATACTACGATTTAATTCCTTTTTCTTTTTAAATTTGTTACTTCCGGATTGAATTTTTTAAGCAAGCCTACATTGGCCTGCAAAAGTCGATCGAAGCAGCAGGTTAGTTGGTATTTATATTTAATGGTTTGTTTAAAGTAAATATTATTAGGTATTATTATTATATTATATTATTAAAAAAAAATATATATACATAAATATATATAAGCGAATAAATTAAGTTCAATTCAGTTCAATTTTAAGTCAGTTCTACTTCATGTTGCGTTTTGCCCCCATAGAATATTAGTGGAGTTCACTGAACATTTTACTTTAACTTGATTCGCTCCACTTAAAATTTTATTTGAACTAAATTCATCAATTAATTTGCACCATTTAAAAGTCTAAGCACTGACATTTTTTATTTTATAATAGGGTATTCATGCAACGAGATAATTTTCCGCTTTGTAGAAAGATATAATTTTCCGCCAGACGTTTGGGTGAATACCCCCTTAAAAATAATTTCGTAAATGTGGGAACTAATCAGATGTTCTTCGAAATAAATTTACGAGGTTTATTTATTTTCTTTCTACATCAAATTCGTGAGATAATTTTATGCGATTTGCAGAATATTTTTCCCATAAAAACTTTGACAGTTCATTTCTGCGGAGATAAAATTATCTGGTTATAGGAATTAAAGTCCACTAAAAAATAGAATTCAAAATGTATATAGCTGTAATAATTTTTGTAAGAGTCGATATTCACCGATCAAAAATCGAGTTTTCATACATTCATATTTTTATTTTATTTTTTTTAAAGACATATGGGGTCCGCATAACGTCAGTTGTCATTACATAGGACTTTGTGTGCAGATGAAATTTGTTCCTCAGAGACTCGACAACGCCGGGTATTTATTTATTTATTTATTTATTTATTTCTCTCAACTACACACAAACATTATGCTTCAGTTGAATCAAAAATGTAGGTATAAAATAATGAATAGATAAGCAAAAACATAATTATTTAATAATAAAAAAAATATTAACATTTTAAAAGAAGAATTTAAGAAATGGAAAGATTATATTATAATAATAATTAGGAAGATAACAATTTTTTTTTAAGACTGTTCTTTGACAAGTTAAAATCTATACAATCATAAAAACAATTAAAATCAATGCACATGACATTTAAAGTTTCATTTAAACCATAATTAGATCTTGCAAAAGAAGTATAAAAAAAATCAGAGTTACGATTTATTCTGGATCGAGAATTTATATTCAGCATACTGAGGATGTGAGAGGAACAAATTGATCCAGATAGTAATTGAAACAGGAAAAGAACATTATTCACTTCCCTTCTTTTTTTCAGCGTCGATAGGTTTAATAGATTCAAACGATTTTCATAAGACGGAAGACGGTGATTTGGATCCCATGGAAGTTGACGAAGGACGAATAACAAAAACTGTTTTTGAACACTTTCAATTTTATTTATTGAAACATTATACATAGGACACCACACGCAGCTACAATACTCCAAGACGGGACGGACGAGGCCGCAGTAAAGGGTTTTCGATATATAAGGGTCATTTAATTCTTTAGAAAACCTCTTAATTAATCCGAGACGACTTCTTGCCTTACTAGTGATAACGTCAATATGGCAGTTAAATGACAATTTTGCATCAAATAAGACTCCCAAATCATTAAATGTGTCAACACGATCAACCAAGCATTCATCAATGTAATACGAGGAATCAATGGGGTTTTTTATCCTGGTGTACGACATCACTTTGCACTTTTTAGTATTTAGTTCCATTCCATTTGAAACACACCATTCAAAGGCTCTGTCAATATCATCCTGCAGAAACAGATATCCATTTGAGTTCGAAAAGCTATAGAACATTTTGAAGTCATCTGCGAAGATTAGTATTTTTGAGTAGAGAATATTCATACCAATGTCATTAATATACAGGACGAAGAGAAGTGGACCAATATGACTACCTTGAGGAACTCCGGACAGCACATTAATAATTTTAGATAGGCAGTTATTAAAGCGAACATATTGAATACGATTTTTTAAATACGATTTGATCCAATCAATTATCCACGCTGGAAATCCATACCTTTCCAACTTAAGAAAAAGTATAGAATGACTGACCCTATCAAATGCTTTACTTAGATCAGCGTAAAAAACATCAGTTTGGAGTTTATTTTGTATATTTATATTAATTTGGTTTGTGAATTCGAGAAGATTTGTAGTTGTAGACTTTTGTAGACAAAATCCATGTTGTTCAGGAACGATTAATGACTTACAGAAAAATTGAATATGTTTCGAAACTATATTTTCAAACAACTTTGGTATGCATGAAAGTTTTGCAATACCTCTATAATTCTCAACATTGTTTTTATTTCCACACTTATGAAGAGGTAAAATAAACGAAGACTTCCACAGTTCAGGAAAAACACCAGAAGATAAGGAACAGTTAAATATGTGTGTAATCGCAGCACAAATGTAAGACTTACAAGTTTTAACAAATATAGACGGAATATTGTCAGGACCAAACGAATATGTACTTTTTAAGCCGTCAATATATTGCACTACTTCCACTTCAGACAGCCTTAACGTAGGTATATCACAGTTAAATTGATTTCGGATTAAATTATCACAGTATTTGGGATTGCACGAGGTATATGTTTGTTGGAAAAAATCAGCAAATAAATTACTTATATCTATATCACAGGAAGAGGACTTATTTTTATATTGCACGGATGTTGGAAAATTTAAATTTTTCCTTTTAGAGTTTATATATTTCCAAAAGTACTTAGGGTTATTTTTAATATTGCACTTTATTTTACTTAAATAGTTCTTATAGGCTGTCCTTAAGGAACTTTTAAATAGTTTTCGATAGTAACAGAACTGATAATAAAAGTTAATTGCGTGTGTTCTCCTCCATTTTTTAAAAAATACGTTTTTTAGGTTTCGTATACGTCTTAAATCTTTAGAAAGCCATTGAACTGATGATGCTATAGACAATTTCTTTTTAACGGGAACACAAAGATTAAGACAGTTTTGCAAGATATCATAAAAGTTCACGACACATAAATTAACATCATTACAATCCATTACACTTGACCAATCCACATTGCAAAAATATTGTTCCAATTTTGCCAAGTGAATTTTCTTGAAGTTGAAATTTTTTAACGAAGACGAATTTGTAACATTTGGCTTTTCATCAACACATAATGGCAAATAACACTGAAAAGCATTATGATGTGGAACCTTTGGCAAAAGCCAGTCGTCTACATCCAAAGTTTCGCAAGAAACAGAACAATCAGTAAAGACAAGATCGAGGTAACGCAAACACTCATTCGGCAATCCATTAATTTGATTGAGTCCAGTTAACAGCACGGCTTCAACAAAGTTCCTTTCATAAACAGGACCCTGTACAATAGCATTATAAGTACGTTTATTATCCTCATCCATTTTCCAGCTCAAATTAGTAAGGTTGAAGTCACCAAAAAGCAGTACAAATAAATTTCCAGAATATTCCACAATATCATTTATAGCTGACGAATAACATTCATATACAAAAGACGATGAACCAGACGGTATATACATAGCAGATATTAGAAACGAAGAACTACAATGCGTCAACTTTATAGTTAAAAGTTCTAAATGTATGAACTTATTTGCTAATACAAGTTCAGAATTCAGACAACACTTAACAGCAATTAAAACACCACCTCCTTGTTTATGAATACTATTACATGGATTTCTATCCATTCGGTAGACAATATATTCTGGTGGACAAATTTCAGCATCAAGTATAGATGAGTTGAGCCATGTTTCAGTAAGTATAATAACATCAAAAAATCCATCAACACAATTTAAGAAAAAAGTTTTTAGTTTCGACTTCATACCTCCAACATTCTGGTAATATACGCTCAGTTTTTTGGAAGGGCAGTTTTATTATTGGGTGTATTTTCAGAAATCCGAGCTACGTTGATTCTTCTCTGTATATTTTTGAATTCATGAGCTATTGTATATTTCGGCCAGAAATCAGGAGATAGCAGGCCTTCAATAACAGTATCAGATGCAAAAATTTTGAAGGAGGATATGTGACGTTCGTAGGAAAATTGCATCTTATGACACTTTAAAGAAATCGACGGAGATAATTTCTTTTTTATATATTTCGCAACCATGTCACAAGTAGTATCAGGATGAAGACGAGATATGAAAACACATTTCTCCGGTGGCACAACAACTAATTCGGCCGAAACACCCTCATCCATTTCGGAAGCTATTGGGCCGACGGTTTGCGAATCAGCTGGAGTTACACCAGGCGAGATATTTACAGGCACAGTAGATAAAATAGGAGAATTAGGTATCTCTTCAATAATCGGAGTAGGTTTCGGATAGGGCGGTAAAATAAAGGAAGAATGCGAATCTGATGAAAAGCAGACAATTTTATTTTCATCCTTCTTTTTGCGCTTTGGTGATAACTCCTTATCCTCAATTTCTAGGTTATTGAACAGAATCTCATAATCAGCTAGTTTTGCTTGCATTTTCGTAAGATCATTTGAAATATCCTTAAACAATCTTTTTGTTTTCTTAAACATTTGAAATAATTCGGTGGTTTTTTTATTATTGCATTTTTTACAAAACCAACGCAAGCCATTTCCAATTTTGAGAAGCCCTTCAACCAACTTCACAGTAAGTCCCGCACACTTCATATGAGCAAAACCATCGCATATCCAACACATGCACATTCTTTCACCGTCTCCAATGATTTCATCGCAATGAAGGCAATTCATTTTTATTTAATTTAAAAGAAAAATAAATTTAAATTAACTTGCCAGAAAAATTATGCAATGAAGACAAAAAAAAAAGATAGATGTGTTTAGATAATAAGTGCCTAAAAATATGCGAAGGTTATCCCTTGATTTTTTATACAACGAAGTATGCAATACAAATATGTTAAAATACAAAAAACAAGTAACTCACTCAAATAAAAACTTCCGCAAATTACAAATACAAAACTTACAAAAAGAGAAAGCACTAACACGAGAGATAAAGAACCAAGAACAAAGGAAAAAAAAATTCAAGAGATGATTAATTTAAACACTATTTGCACAAAAAAAAACTATTAATATGCACAAACGTGAATTTCACAATTGAGAATTGATGCTTAAAAGTCTGAATTAGTTGTTATATTTAATTAATTAATGACAAATCAAATAGAAATTAATAACAAAATCAGAGCGAAAAATAAAGCAGCTAAGTAGGATGAAACTCACTCAAGCATTTACTGCTAGTGTCTTATATTCTTATGTACAAAAAATATATTTTAAATTTATAATACAAGAGTATGTAAATATCTACCTGATTATTGTTGGCATACAAGCTAATAACTTTACCTATGGGAGTTATAGCATAACATTTGCATGTCAAATTCGAACGATCCCGAGCTCGGCCTGCCTGGTACTACATTTTGTAAGTAAACGTAAAACGTAGTGAATTACTGCAATAACTAACAATAAATAACGCTCAGAAGAGTTTTAATCACCGAGATGAAGCAAGTACTTTGGAAATGACAGCTTGTCCAAATTAGCGTTTCCAAGAAATGTTTACTAATATCAAGGAAACTCTTGAAATCAGAATATACGCAAAGCTCTCATTTCCAAACTACTTGCTTGATTTCGATGATTGTAGCTGTCCTTAGTGTTAATTTACCTCAGCTTCTAAAACCTTAAAATCATTTTGTAATCAAACAATTATTTCGAAAAATTGCTATCTAAAAGTAGTTTTTTCGTGTTTTTGAAAAATGAAAAATTACGAAATTACTTTCAGATGTAATTTTTTTGAAAAATTTGCTCGAATTGAAATCGGTTTCAAGAATTTACAAGCACACATAAACTAAAACTCACAACAGTTTAAATCATCGAGATCAAGAAAGTACTTTGGAAATGACAGCTTGTCCAAACTAGCAAATCCAAGAAATGTTTACTAATATCAAGAAAAATCTTGAAGTTAGAACCTACGCAAAGCTCTCATTTCCAAACTTCTTACTTGATTTAATTGTGAGTGTTAATTTACCTCAGCTTCTAAATCCTAAAAAACGTTGTGATATCAAACGAAGATTTCGAAAAATGTCTATCTAAAAGTAGTTTTTTCGTGTTCTTGAAAAATATAAAATTACAAAATTACTTTCAGATGCAATTTTTTTGTCTTAAATTACCTTCTACTTACTTCAGGGGCAAGATTCTGTAATAAATAAAACGAAAGCGATTGTTCGTTTTTCAATAAATTGTTCGAAAGCGTAGAAATTAATGGATGAAACAGATAATAAAATTGTTTAGAAAGCAAAAGCTTAAAATCCAAAGAAAATAATTGAGAGGCGCATGCAATCCATTTAATATGGATGACAACTTGTACCTAGGTATAGATATGAATCAACAAATTTAAAAATAATTAATATAATAAGATTTTCGATTACAATGGATTCTGTGATAGGGCCGATTTATTAGTTTTAAAATTTGAGTATTCTTCAATGTCGCTAAAATTTGACGCTGTTAGTATGTAGGTCCAATTATTATTAGGTAAGTTTAAAGCCGAAGCAGGTAAGTTCTTAGCATAAAAGATCGAATGTGTATTTCAGGAAATAGGTACTAGGTACAAATGTATATGTATATTTAAATCTATGTTATTGATTTTAATTCTATAAAATAGGATGGTAATATGTACGATATATATATATATATATATATATATATATATATATACACTGCAAGCATATGTATATCTAGCCTAGGTATGTAAATATGTGGGTACATAATAATGAATAATGATGGTTAGGTAGATTCATATATGCATATAAAACTTTATATGATAGTTGTACATACATAATATTCATTTGATTTTTAAAGATATATATTTATATAAATGTATGAGAGCCCACCTAGAACATAATAACCATAACCCTTTTCTTTTGGTAAATCTATCGGCAGCAAAGCAGGATTTTCCAAAAGAACGATCCGCAGCAGCCTGATTTGTATCTTTAGCTGCGTTTTATTATCTACGGGTCTGAGTCTAGGTTATTTTTTAACACGTATTACAAAAACAACACGAAATCCAGGTTTCTATCGGGGTTTCTATCTGGATTTGCAAATATTAGTATTAAATTCTATGTATATAAGTGTCGTTTATTTGCCCAAGCTTTCCGAAAATTTCAAAGAAATTGTCACGAAAAACAACCCGGAAGTCAACTTGGGATATAGGTCGAACCAGACTGTTGCATGCCTATTCACCAACCTGAAGACGAAACCCGACAAAAATCGGCGTTCAGACGTAGTTTATAAAATAAATTGCCAGGGGAAAACGGATGAATCCTGCAATCTTTGCTACATCAGCACCACCAAATAACTCCTTCGGCAAAGAATGGCGAACCACAAGTGAGATATTCACCTAAAAAGTTCTGAGAAGACGGCACTGGCCTCTCACGTCGTTGATACCGGTCACACACCAAACTCCGAGGGAGTGAAGATGCTTACAATAGAAAAACATACATCTAAACGTTACACACTCGAGACACTGCATATAATTAACAACAAAAATAATATGAACGGCTAGCCGACATTTCTTTAATTACAAAAGATGAGAAATTATTATCAACATATGCTTTACAAGTATGGTGAACACGTATGTATGCATCTAAAAGAATACAGCAAATTTAAACGTAAATTAGCAAACCAAAAACAAACTCTTGAATTTTTGATAATCTGTAGACAATATGGATTTATTCCCAAACATTTAAAAAAATCTACAGTTAACACTAAAGCGCTTTTCTCTAGCAAGTAATCACGAAGCTCTTACGACAAAATAGAACATAAATTCCATCTAAAGTTCTTAACCTGGAAATAAGCGAAACCTTTCACAAAAACCAAATTTCCTAACCATTTGCATGAAAAAAGAAGAAATCCACACACAAAAAATTAATCAACTCAAAGCTGATCTGTGGGAAAAGTTAAACATTAAAATGCATGACGATTGGCTTGTAAACAAAAGTGAGGTAGAGTTTCCCGTCGAAATCAAATGGCTTCTGTCCTTGGGAAAGAAATTTTCTTTGCCAATTGGCAAAAATACGTTCCCTCTTTTCCAACTCATTGCAGATGGCGAAGAAATCATAAGAACAGAAAAAGATGAAATAGGACAAGAAGAAACTGGAGCTTAGTATAGCAATATGCTTCACTCTTTTCAACGTTACCACCACAACGACGCATTCGACAAATACATCACGAAGGTACACAAAGATGCGGTAAATTTTCTTAAAAAATACAAAAACATCATAATTGTAGCAGCTGATAAAGGCAATGTGACTGTTGCGATGAATATGACGGAGTATGAAGACAAGATGACAGAACTACTGTACATGACCGCTCTGCATACAGGGTCGCAAGAGCAAGCCCCCTCACCGCTCTATAAAACAAAAACAATGAATTTGTGAAATGGTTGCACAACAATAAGATGATGATGATAGTGAAAAAGCAATTATGACTACCTACACATCACAAATACCTACAATATATGATTTACCAAAGATTCACAAACCAAATATGCCTCTCAGGCCGATAACGTCATCGATGAAACTTCCTTGTTACGAAATTTCAAAGTACCTGGGTAAAATATTACAGTGTGTCACAAAAAAATCTCCTCACTCTGTAAAAAATTCGTTGGAGTTTAAATCCAAAGCAAAAGATTTTGTACTTGTCACAAACGATATTTTGGTTTCTTATGACGTTGTTTCTCTTTTTATTAATGTTTCTGTTCAGCTTGCAATCAACATTATTAAAAAGAAATGGTAAATTATAGCTGAAAATACCAAGCTGAGCCAAAACCAATTTATCGAATTATTTAATTTTTGCCTCAAAGATAACAACTACCTGCAAATTAAGGACAATTTGTACAAACAAGTACACGGAATGCCAATGGGAAATCCTCTTTCACCGACGATTGCGGACTTGGTTTTAGATTTCTTACTCGAGGAATGTTTTAAACTAAGCTACAAACCTAAGTTTATAGCAAAATATGTTGATGATATCTTTGCGATTGTGGATAGAGAAGAAATTGAAAATGTCTTACGATGCTTAAACCAGTTTAATGAAAAAATACAATTCACCGTAGACAGGGAAAAAAACAGATCGATAGCGTTCTTGGACTTTAAGGTCTACCGCGAAAATGATCGACTTTCTTTCGACTGGTACCAGAAAATGGTCACGAAAAACAACCCGGAAGTCAACTTGGCATATAGGTCGAACCAGACTGTTGCACCCCTTTTCACCAACCTGAAAACGAAACCCGACAAAAATCGCCGTTCAGACGTAGTTTATAAAATAAATTGCCAGGGGAAAACGGATAAATCCTGCAATCTTTGCTACATCAGCACCACCAAACAACTCCTTCGGCAAAGAATGGCGAACTACAAGTCAGATATTCGCCTAAACAGTTCTGAGAAGACAACACTGGCCTCACACTTCGTTGATACCGGTCAAACACCAAACTTCGAGGGAGTGGAGATCCTTGCAACAGAAAAACATACACCTAAACGTTACACACTAGAGACACTGCATATAATGAACAACAAAAATAATATGAACCGCAAACAAGCCACACAAAATATATCTGCCGTTTACTGTTCATTAGTTTCTGACAATAAATATTGTTGGCGTGAATGCCTGGTTGTTTGTACTTACGTTGGCGGACGTGCGTCTGTCCGATTTTGGTGACTTGATGGCGGACGTGTGTCTGTCCGAATATAAGATGTCTTGATGGCGGACGTGCGTCTGTCCGATTATATGATAGATGTCTTGATGGCGGACGTGTGTCTGTCCGAATATAAGATGTCTTGATGGCGGACGTGCGTCTGTCCGATTATATGATAGATGTCTTGATGGCGGACGTGTGTCTGTCCGCATTATGTGAGATGTCTTGATGGCGGGCGTGCGGCTGTCGGAATTTGGTGTCGGCTTCGGGTTTAACCCCGAGTTCACGCAACAGAAAGAAGCCGCAAACCCAGTCGGCTCTATTTCCAAGTAACTCTGTCCTGGCGAACTGACTAGCGTCTGGATGCCTGTCCTGCCAGTATTTTCTTTGCTTCGAGCAGCAAGTCAAGAATATATTTGCGACCAAAATCGTCAGCAAGACTATTGTGCAAATTGTAATAGTCCCGTAGAGCGGCGAGAAATTACCCTGAATGGGTCCAATGAAATAAGGATTGTTGAGATAGGCCTTACGTTCATCTATAATGGACCTAATTTCGAGATTATGGTCGAATTTATGCAATGGAGGCACCTTCTCTCTCAAAATTAAATTGTCTTTAAATGCAACTTGTCAGTGCGAACAATAATGATAAATGCGGAAATGCACAATTATGTGTTAAATTTGTTTTTATTTGTTTTTTTTTTTTAAACAGAGAGCACGAAGTGCTTGCTCTGGCAACCAACAAACAAAAGGGAAGAATTAGAGGCAAAGCCGGAAATGCCCACCAACTTACAATGGGGTTTTTTCCTTTTTACGTTGGCTGCCATCCTCGATTGTAGTAGATGATGGTTGCTGCCAAATTGTCATATGTGCGGTAGCACAGTTAGCACTAAATCAGTGCGGTGGCACAGGCTAAAATAATCTGACTACAATCGAGGATGGCACGAACATACCGGCCCTCCTTGGCAGACTATGCCAACAAATACTTTACTTATAACTTATACATTATATAAATTAATAATTATTAAAATTTAGTATTATCGATACATTTATATATTTTTTTTTTTTTTTGGATTGTGAGCACCCAAGTTTTAGGTTACTTCAACCGAAACGGGAAAGGCGGAAGCCTCATTAACTGACTTAAAGGCATGGTAAAACGCAAAGTTTAACTATTGGTCGCGTGATTTCGCCGAGTTGAGTTTTGATTGTCGCGACTCTTACCCTCCCGTCCGTGCCAGGATTTACTTTTATTACGCGTCCCAGCCGCCATTCCGTTGACGGTAGGTTTTCCTGTTTTATAACCACTAAGTCGTTCGGTTTGACATCCTCTTTTGGCTGTTGCCATTTTTGTCGCTTATAAAGTTCCTTGAGATATTCTTCCTTCCATCGTCGACATAGTTGTTGCTGAAAGCATTTTAATCTTTCATATCGATTGATAAGCGTAAGTGGTTGTGCTTCGATTTCCTCTTCGGGGAATGATAAGAGAGGGCTACCGCGAAGGAAATGACCCGGGGTTAATGCCGACAAATCTGAAGGATTGTTCGATGTTGGGGCAATCGGTCGAGAATTAAGACATGCTTCGATGCGCGCGAGCAACGTAGAGAATTCCTCGAAACTGAGGTGACAAGTTTTACCGAGTTTTCGCAGATGGGTTTTTAAGCTTTTCACACCCGCTTCCCACAAGCCACCCATGTGGGGTGCCCCAGGAGGAATGAAATTCCATTCAAGCCCTTGAATCCCGTATTTTACCCTAATATCGCTTGAGGCGGATTGTAAGAATTGTTTAAATTCTCGTTTTAGCAGAACGTTTGCCCCGACAAAATTCGTCCCATTGTCTGAAAAGACAGCTTTGGGTAGACCTCTTCTGGAAACGAACCTAGCAAACGCATCTAAAAATACACGCGACGAAAGATCGCTAGTCCCTTCAAGGTGGATGGCTTTGGTGGAAAAGCAGACGAAAAGGCATACATATCCCTTTGTCAAGCGGCAGCCTCGCAACCGAGCGCTTTTAATTTCAAAAGGGCCAGCGAAATCGATCCCAGTGTAGTGGAAGGGGGTTGAAAACGTTACTCTTTCTGGAGGAAGAGCTGCCATTAATTGCGTGCGAAGTTTTTGTTTGTGGATGCAGCATGTCTTACACCGATGCACGCAAAATTTAATCAAGTTCTTGATTTTTGGAATCCAAAACAGATTCCGGATTAGCTGCAGCATTAGGGCGTTTCCACCATGCAGCGTGAGATCGTGAATGAATTGAACTAGAAGCGAAGTAAATTGTGACCCGTAGGGTAAAATAATTGGGAAACGTTCATGCCACGTAAGGTTTGCATGGACGAGGCGACCATTTACACGTAAAATTTTATTTGAATCAAGGGCTGGATTCAAAGACAGAATTGAACTTGAGGCTGAAATTGGTTTTCCTTCAGCAAGAGCTTCATATTCACGGAAAAAATGCAATTTTTGGCTCTGAATGATTAAACGAGTTTTAACGAAGTTAATTTCCTTTTGAAAGACGCCCGACAAATCTGCCGCGAACATAGTAGTAGTATCTCGACGGAGACGATAGTAAAAGCGGAACACGTATGTCAAAACTCGCAGCGCTCGTGGTAATGACGAGAATCGCATCAAAAGATCTTCGGTGATAGTTGCGAAAGCTACAACACCTTTGACTTCCAGCTCTTCCTGCGATTCTATGCTTGGCAAGCTGTGCGGCCAACAACCTTCCGATTTGCGCAACCAGTGGGGACCTGTCCACCAAAGGTTATTAGTGCGCAGATCAGTTGGGGAGAGCCCGCGTGTAGCCAAATCAGCTGGGTTATCGCTAGACCTCACATGTTTCCAGCGAAGGTTTCCGACGTTATCGAGAATCTCACTGGTTCTATTGGCCACAAAAGTTTTCCAAGTACTTGGGTGCTTTTGCAACCAAGCTATTACAATGGCGGAATCGGTCCACAGATGAGTTTGGTACGAAGTAACTGGAAATTGCGGAGTGTATATTTTGATTAATTTCGAAAGTAACACAGCTGCACAGAGTTCCAGTCTGGGCAAGGACACTGTCTTTAATGGTGCAACTCGCGTTTTTGCACAGATCAAGTGAGTGCTTAAAGTGCCATCGCAACTTTGAATTCTTGCATACAGTGCGGCCGCGTAAGCTTTTTGTGATGCATCACAAAATCCGTGGAACTGCACAGTTACCGACGGCGAATATTCAACCCAACGCGGAATCTTAATAAATTGAATATCGGAAAATGATTTCACAAATGTTTGCCAAGTATCTAAGCTCCGGCCGTGTATAGCTTCGTCCCAATCAGTTTTTTCCACCCAAATCGTTTGTATCAGCATTTTAGCTACGATAATAATTGGAGCTAGCCACCCTGCTGGGTCAAAAAGTTGCGCGATCTGAGAAAACACTTCTCTTTTACTTGGGCTGGTTGCCAAATGAATAAGGGGAACTGAAAAATGAAAATTATCTTCTTTAGCATTCCAGCGAATGCCTAAAGTTTTGGTTGTGCTCTCTTTATCGAGCTTTAAAAAATTATCTCTTAAGATATAATTGCCTGGAAGGCCGTTTAAAAGCTCCGGGGTGTTAGATGTCCATTTGCGCAGAGGAAACCCTCCAGATTCCAGCAGTTCTATTAACTCACCTTGTGCCTGTTGAGCAGTGGAAATATCATGAGCACCCGAAAGGACGTCGTCGACGTAAAAATCTTGTAATATAATTCTGGACGCAAGTGGGAATCTTGCTTCGTTGTCGTTTGCCAGTTGTTCAAAGGTACGTATGGCCAAAAATGGAGCGCAATTCATGCCGAAAGTCACAGTGAGTAACTCACAATCGTCAATTGGCGCTTCCGGTGTTTGCCGAAATAGAATCCTTTGATACGGAGTATCACTTGGATGGACGGCGATTTGGCGATACATTTTTTTCTACGTCCGCATTGAAAACATACTGGTAAAATCGCCAGCGCACGATCAACGAAGTAATGTCCCTTTGAAGAACGGGTCCTTTTTGTTGCGGTACCAATGTCGGAAACATGTGGCAGACTTGCATTTGGCGAAAACCTAACATGCGTAGCCTGTAGATTATTCTCAGAATTAATGTCGGGGACATGTGAATAACTTGGCCTTGACGGAATAAAACTGGGTGTTTGATTGGAAGTATCAATGCTGGAAGCATGTGACACTCTTCCATTGAATGTGACTACTGAAACTCTGCTGTTCTGTTGCTCCATAGTCGTACTGTCAGTACCTCTGTGTAACAGGGTATGATGTCGTTTTCCGCACGTAATGCATGGGAAACGACTCGTACATTTGTGTGACCGATGGTCCGGAGACAAACAATTAAAACACAGATTGTGATTAATTGAAGGTTTGAGCAGTGGACTGTAAATTTGTTGCGGTACCAATGTCGGAAACATGTGGCAGACTTGCATTTGACGAAAACCTAACATGCGTAGCCGGAAATTATTTGAAGTATTAATGTCGGCGACATGTGAAACTTGGCCTTGACGGAGTAAGACTGGTTGTTTGATTGGAAGTATCAATGCTGGAAGCATGTGACACTCTTCCAGTGAATGGGACTACTGAATCTCTGCTGTTCTGTTGCTCCATTGTCGTACTGTCAGTACCTCTGTGTAACAGGGTATGATGTCGTTTTCCGCACGTAATGCATGAGAAACGACTCGTACATTTGTGTGACCCATGGTCCTGAGAGAAGCAATTAAAACACAGATTGTGATTATGAACAACCTCAGCCTTATCCGAAACAGGCATTGCTAAAAATTTGTTACAACTTCGAAGATGTGTACCAATGTCGGAAACATGTGGCAGACTTGAATTTGGCGAAAACCTAACATGTGTAGCCTGTAAATTATTTGCAGTATTAATGTCGGGGACATGTGAAAAACTTGGCTTTGACGGAGTAAAACTGGGTGTTTGATTGGAAGTATCAATGCTGGAAGCATGTGACACTCGTCCATTGAATGGGACTACTGAATCTCTGCTGTTCTGTTGCTCCATAGTCGTACTGTCAGTACCTCTGTGTAACAGGGTATGATGTCGTTTTCCGCACGTAATGCATGAGAACCGACTCGTAAATTTTTGTGACCGATGGTCCGGAGCAAAACAATTAAAACACAGATTGTGATTCTGAACAACCTCAGCCTTATCCGAAACAGGCATTGCTAAAAATTTGTTACAACTTCGAAGATGTGTACCAATGTCGGAAACATGTGGCAGACTTGAATTTGGCGAAAACCTAACATGTGTAGCCTGTAAATTATTTGCAGTATTAATGTCGGGGACATTTGAAAAACTTGGCTTTGACGGAGTAAAACTGGGTGTTTGATTGGAAGTATCAATGCTGGAAGCATGTGACACTCGTCCATTGAATGGGACTACTGAATCTCTGCTGTTCTGTTGCTCCATAGTCGTACTGTCAGTACCTCTGTGTAACAGGGTATGATGTCGTTTTCCGCACGTAATGCATGAGAAACGACTCGTACATTTGTGTGACCGATGGTC
Source organism: Philhelius pedissequus (assembly GCA_910595825.1). Lineage (NCBI taxonomy): Eukaryota > Metazoa > Arthropoda > Insecta > Diptera > Syrphidae > Philhelius > Philhelius pedissequus. The sequence continues at coordinate 174,802,237 of OU343160.1, read as the reverse complement.
CGGAGACAAACAATTAAAACACAGATTGTGATTCTGAACAACCTCAGCCTTATCCGAGACAGGCATCGCTAATAATTTGTTACAACTTCGAAGATGTTGTTTATTGGAAAATTGAAGGTTTAAGCAGTGGACTGTAAATTTGTTGCGGAATATTTGACCAATTGATCAGCAGCGTGAATGAATTCACGTAGGTCTTGGTTGCTAGCCATGTTAATGGAGACTAGGTTTATTAAACGAAGCTTACGCTTAACAAAAAATTAAGAATCAACCGGTCAAATTTATTAATGTCACAGAAGGAAAAATGTGTACCTAATCGCAGTAACGTTGCCGAAGCCCGGTTGTCTGACCAAATCCACGAAAATTGTGTATACAACAACACTTAAAATACCGTACCGAATGAAAAGAGAGAAAAACCTAAAATCACCTGAGCGAAAAAGCACTATTTTGATGTCACGGATTTCAAACCGACCGACTCGTGGTACATGTGCAAACAGAGCGAAAACTTTCTATCCAAATGGGTACGACCCGAGCGAACCAAAACTCAACCGACCAATAATCAAAGAACGCGTTTATCAAATTTCTAGTAATTATTGCCACGAAAAAAAGAAATATATGTACATTTGTTACTGAAAATGTAATATATATATATGTAATATACTAATATAATATAATAAAATAATAAACGAAATGTATGTACATTTGATAAAAAAATGTAATATATATATATGTAATATAATAATATAATTAGAATATATAATAATATATAATAATATAATAAAGAATATACTCAAGTGATGATCTGATGATCCGGCTCCGATGGACCAAATGTTGGCGTGAATGCCTGGTTGTTTGTACTTACGTTGGCGGACGTGCGTCTGTCCGATTTTGGTGACTTGATGGCGGACGTGTGTCTGTCCGAATATAAGATGTCTTGATGGCGGACGTGCGTCTGTCCGATTATATGATAGATGTCTTGATGGCGGACGTGTGTCTGTCCGAATATAAGATGTCTTGATGGCGGACGTGCGTCTGTCCGATTATATGATAGATGTCTTGATGGCGGACGTGTGTCTGTCCGCATTATGTGAGATGTCTTGATGGCGGACGTGCGGCTGTCGGAATTTGGTGTCGGCTTCGGGTTTAACCCCGAGTTCACGCAACAGAAAGAAGCCGCAAACCCAGTCGGCTCTATTTCCAAGTAACTCTGTCCTGGCGAACTGACTAGCGTCTGGATGCCTGTCCTGCCAGTATTTTCTTTGCTTCGAGCAGCAAGTCAAGAATATATTTGCGACCAAAATCCTCAGCAAGACTATTGTGCAAATTGTAATAGTCCCGTAGAGCGGCGAGAAATTACCCTGAATGGGTCCAATGAAATAAGGATTGTTGAGATAGGCCTTACGTTCATCTATAATGGACCTAATTTCGAGATTATGGTCGAATTTATGCAATGGAGGCACCTTCTCTCTCAAAATTAAATTGTCTTTAAATGCAACTTGTCAGTGCGAACAATAATGATAAATGCGGAAATGCACAATTATTTGTTAAATTTGTTTTTATTTGTTTTTTTTTTTTAAACAGAGAGCACGAAGTGCTTGCTCTGGCAACCAACAAACAAAAGGGAAGAATTAGAGGCAAAGCCGGAAATGCCCACCAACTTACAATGGGGTTTTTTCCTTTTTACGTTGGCTGCCATCCTCGATTGTAGTAGATGATGGTTGCTGCCAAATTGTCATATGTGCGGTAGCACAGTTAGCACTAAATCAGTGCGGTGGCACAGGCTAAAATAATCTGAATACAATCGAGGATGGCACGAACAAATATCATTAAACGTAGACTAATCTTCAAACAAGAAGTGTTCAAAATCTGTTTTTTTGTATATGTTTCAAACTAATTATTGTTATGTATATTAAAAATCTTAAAATTTAACGTTGTATCAATATGTACAACATTATATCTCTTTTTAATTTTGTAAATAAAGACACCCCTGAAGATGACGGCAACCACCGTATCGAAACGTTGGGAAAATAAAATGAAAATTGCTTTCATTTAATTACCATTACGACCAATAAAGCCGTCGAGAATCACTTCTTAAAAATTCTCAAAAGTACAAATATTCAAATAATATTTTAAAACAATTAACCATATTTATAAGTTTATTTATTAAGAAATAATGTTCATGTTTTTACAGTTGATTAGATAGTGTAATTTACACATAAATGTATCTGTTGTATAAGATTTAAGTCAGAAAGAGACAAATAGATTGGTGGATAACCATTAAAGATTACAGATAGATTTATCAAGTAAAGTTAGATACACAATAACAATTAGTTAAGTAAAGTTAGATACTCAATAATTCTTCCCTCTCTTCCTGACTAAGGTGAGAACAATACTCGAGGCTTCCTTGGTCTGATAGATCTTCGTAGAGCTGGTGGTGGTGTTATAATTTGACTACCAGGTGATCTTATCTCCTGTTGTGGATAGTGGTTGCTGCTTAGGGATTATCACTGAAGGGATACTCCTATTTGCTATATCGTTTGGTGGTCGTTGGTTATCCTCACCAATAAAATGTTCATTACTTTGGCGATGCTGCGATAATGGAGTGGGTGGTGGTCGTATGTATTGATATGTGGGAGTGGTGATTGGAAGGTGTAATTGTACTGGATGCGATCCATCATTACTATTCTCAACATTTCTTCAACCTTTGTAGGTAGGTGCATACTGCATACACACTTACATACCTATTTCATCATTATGAAAATCCAATCGAGTGTTGGAAGGAAAGCGAACGCTTTTTAATTCATGGATTTTCGCACATTGAGTGAATATTATACTGAGCTATTGCTCTTATTTATTGGTCGAAAATCGAATTCGATTTTTTTAAAAATAAAATATTCAAAAATGTGTGGTAATAGTTGAATGAACTACATTAGCTTTCAGTGGAATACTCCATTGGTTATTCAAAATGACGACAATAGTGGCGTTTTATTATCTACGGGTCTGGGTCTGGGTTAATTTTTAACACGTATTACAAAAACAAGACGAAATCCAGGTTTCTATAGGGTTTTCTGTCTGGGTTTGCATATAGTAGTATTAAATTCGGCGAACAGTGGCTGCATATTAGTACATAACCCAGATCCTTTTATTTTTACGGGGTGAACCATATGGGTTATTCGTAATAATAAAACACGGCTAATATTTACTTACGCAGGCAAGCTCTAAGTTCTTGTGCATTGATATAAGATAATGCTAATTTGGTTTTAAGCACAATTGAAATGAAAATATTGATAAAATTTAATTTGGTTTTAAAAAGGTATGAATGATAAAATAAATTATTAAATTATAATTAAATCATTACGAGTGTTGTGATAAATTATATATTGAGTTGGGTCAAAACAATATAGGTACATATGCACAAAAGTACAAAATCAAACTTTCGAGTTACTAGTTTCAAAAGTTATATCATTTGTTTAAAATTAGGTAATTAGGTAATGTTGCGATGTGCAATAATATTGAAATTTATTGGATTTACAAATATAATAGTAAATTTACAGAATTCGTTACGAACCTGTGTGTTGTTATGACCCATGTTATTATTTTTTTTTGGAAAATCAAAGTGTATTGAAAAATGCTATGCCTTCAAAACAACATCATATGCATGGATAACTTCAACGTTTTGATTAAAATTAAAACTAGTTAGGTAGTACATACTTATTTACATTTACACCCGTTAACATATTTAGCAAAATATTTACCCATGTTTAAACATAATCTTTAATCAACTTATCATCTACCTATTTTTTACATGCGATAATAGGCACTCTAAGGCAAGTTATGCATTCGTCGAAAAAAAAGTTTTGAGATAACAATCAAACGTGAAATTACGATGATAGCGAAGACGAAAGAAGATGGTCTAAAAAT